>JAOTNS010000020.1:0-114660 GCA_028476615.1 Culter alburnus
CACCTGCGTAATGAATAATTATACTCACCTGTGGTTGAATTCTTGTTAAATTAGACATTTGTAGTCTAAAATTTATCTTTGCTCCAGAGACTTTCAGTGGGGTGTACTCATTTTGCATCACCATAATTTGAGTAAAACTGAAAATTTTGTTCTCTAAGTTATAGTATTAAGCTTACTTTCATGTTACTGTGTCTGGACTGGAGAGGAAAGGGTTAACCAGCCAATTTCAGTTGCTGATTAAGTATGTATGCTGGGAAGGGCTTCCAGTTTTTACAGAATGTTGTGTTGATTATATGGAATCCAATGAAGCTGCAAAATAATGATTCCAAACATGTTTTACAAAAACTTGTGCCACCCCTATCATCCCTCTCCTGTTATTCAAACAAACATGTTTGAGGAGCTGTGTGTTGATATTTTTGACCACTCAAAAAAATAGACAAAAATACTGCATATTTGTACAGAATTTAATTGTAATGAATTTATTTTTTTTACCTAATTTAGACTATCAGTATAGTAATCATTCTGTCTGTGGTAACAGATCACAGATGTGTAATATATATTTGGCCATTTCCAGATAAGCAGTAACAGGATATTCTTGTCCATTTTCTAGTATATGAGCAACATGGACTCATGGTGTAAGGCCTGTGGAGAAGGAGAACTTCCTTCTGAGCTGCAGGACCTCGAAGACACCATCCACCACCATCAGGGTCTCTATGAACACATTACCGCTGCCTATTCTGAGGTAAGAATCTCTTATATCCATTACAGGAAACACTATGCTCTGCAGTAAAAGCTTTTTGCTTGTGTTTGTGAATGTTGTGCTGGTGCAGAGTGTGGACTTGCTCCTGCCAAAAGATACACAGACATGCTGCTGTGAACATGAATAGTCATACATAAATTCCATAGCAGATCTAGGCAGGTGGAGCTGGGGGAGGTGGAGGGTCTCAGAGGAACTCTGATAGCATGCTGTAGAAACAGCTTACAGGAAACACTAAAACAGACTATTTATATGTTGAGGAAGCAAGCTTATTGGCTGAAGAATCAATCAGATTGCATGGGAAGGACCTATTAGCCTGCGCCATCTAGCGTTTCATGACTAAATATTCAATTGAATGATTTTCTTCTGTTTATAAGATCTTTAGGTATTCATGTGTATTACCTGTACATCCTCAGGTAAGTCAGGATGGCAAAGCCCTACTAGATAAGCTACAGCGTCCTTTGACCCCAGGCAGTGCCGATTCGCTGACGTCCTCGGCTAACTACTCAAAGGCAGTGCACCATGTCCTGGATATCATTCATGAGGTTCTGCACCACCAGAGGCAGTTGGAGAACATCTGGCAACACCGCAAACTCCGTCTTCACCAACGGCTACAGCTCTGCGTCTTTCAACAGGATGTCCAGCAGGTCAGACACTTATTCGTAACTAACAATACTTTATACACATACTACTGCAAGTACCATTGGTACAGATTCAGTGGGATTCATTTAATCATTCTTATTTGGGAAGTGAGAGATGTGCAGATTGGATGAGGTGTCAGAGCGTTTCACTAGACATGTGTGCGGATTTTTTTTTTTTTTCACTCTCGCCTACTTCCCACAAGTTTCATCCCCCACATGCATGTTCCCGCTGAATTTTACTTCCTCCTCGCAGTGATTTTGTTCTGCTTTCTCTTGCACATCATATTTTTTCCATTAACCCAAAACAGACTAAAAGATTATATATTTGCATTAAATTGATTTAAAAGTAACAGTAAAGACATTTACATTTGTAATGTTACAAAATATTTATATTTAAATAGTTAATCAAAGAATCCTGAAAAAGAATCGCAGCTTCCACAAAAATATTAAAGCAGTGATTTCAGCATTGATAATAATAAGAAATGTTTCTTGAGCAACATATTAGCATATTAGAATAATGTCTGAAGAACATTAAAGACTAATGGCTGCTGAAAATTCAGCTTTGCCATCACAGGAAAAAATTCTATTTTAAAATACATTAAAATAGAAAAAAAAAATTGAATTGTGATAATATTTTACAATATTTTTACTATATTTTTGATCAAAATAAATGCAGCCTTCATGAATATAACAGATTTATTTATTTAAAAAATAAAATAAAAATTGAACAGACCGAAACTTTTGAACGGTATGTGTATATCATGAAATAAACCTTAAAACAATTTTTTATTTTTATTTTTTTTTTTTTAATGCAAAAGTTATTGATAAGTCAGTTTAACATTTGATTTATGCTTATTCAGATACATTAATGAAATCTCACAGTGTGGCGATTGTAAAAAAAAAAAAAAACATCTTTAATATAATTTAATGGTACAAAACACAAACTGCTTACCGAGTTTGTGTATGAATATATTTGACAATGTAGTCCTGCTCACAAATGAGGTGGATCTGATTGAATCTCTTCTTCTCTTTGTCTGAATATCTTTATTGAAAAATGGCAGCATCTGAATGCCTGCGAGGCATCGTTATGTTGAATATAAAGTGAGTTCTTGTCTGTTTAAAATAGGATTTCACTACTCAGTTGAGAATAGAATATAAATTATATAAAGGGAGATTTTAGGCACCACTGCAATAAATTGTTAAAGGGACAACAAAAAAAATCAACAAAAAATGAAAATCTGCCATTACTTTATCACTTTCATGTCGTTCCAAAACTGATGTTTTTTCCTGTGAAATAAATAAAAAAGAATTTTCCACATACAATGTCCACATACAAAAATGATAAAAAGCACTATAAAAGAAGTAGTCCATATGGCATGTGCACTCTATTCCAATTGTATAGACTACTTTTATGGTTATTTTATTGTCCTTTTTGGTGCTTGTCACAGCCTCTGGTCACTATGAACTGTGGTTTTATGGTGAGGATCTATATAAAGATTCTTTATTTATGTTCCAGAGAAAAAAGAAAAAAAACAGCATATGGCTTTGGAACAACATGAAGATATGTAACATGAGGAGTGTTACATATCTTTATTATTGTTACATATCTTTATTTTTTTCTTCAAGTAAGACATTTTAAATGAGTAGTTAATCCAAAAATAAAAATTCTCCATACCTTTTACAACAACATCCAATTGCGTCTCTCTATCTCTTCCACTCTCTCTCACACACAGTCTGCCCCACACTGTGTTCCCACTTTTTTTTTTTAAACTTAGTCTTTTTCTCTCAGACGCATTCAGTATCAGTTGTCATGGTAACCGTGTTCAGCAGCCTCATTATGTTCAGGGTTTGCCCCATAAAATGATGCAGGCATAGGGGACCTCTAAACCTTCCAGACATCTGAAAAAAGAAACGTGAGCAGGAGACTCAACATCTGCACGACAAATGATTTCTTCTAATCACACGCGCACACACGTGCTGACAGATGCCACCACACACGCAGCTCTGAATGTGGCACATTGAGCCAGATCAAAGGTGGCATAATGAAATATGCATGAGTAGAGGACTCAGTGTGTTTCGCAGTGTGCTGTGGCGTCTTTTGAGACAGGTAGAAAGCTTGCATACTTGGATATGAGACGTCTGTCTTAGAAGCTCCATCTTGCAGATTTCAAATGTTTAATAAAACATTTAATACTCACATAAACGCATTTGTAATGTGTTTTTATGCATTCAGATGCTCATGCAAACCTGTGATGAACAACAGATAATACAACATTAGTAAAATATCCATAACATACACAATTATTGAACTCCGACAACACCATCAGAGCACACACCAGAGGCTCGCTGGCTTAATCTGCAGGATGACCTCACTGTGTGTATGGTGCTGATGTTTACAGAGGTGTTGAGCTGTCGCAGTGACTCCTGCTGCTTTTAGGTGCCCCCTGGTGGTTTTACACTGGAAATGCAGTTGAAGTCTTTTGTATTTATGAATTTGATAGATGCATTTAAAGTGTATATATATATATAGTAAGTTTTAGAATACTCTGTCATCATAAAAGAAATTAAACTAAATGACTAAGATTCCTGAGAAATGTTTTACTGTCCTCTATTTTTTTTTTTATTCAGCTAGAAATTGCTAGAAAGGGTCTGCGCCGATGGCCTCATGGGCAGCGCGCCAGCATGTAGCACCAATGCGCTTCGGGCAACCCGAGTTCGAGTCCCGGCTCGTGGTCCTTTCCCGATCCCGTCCCCCTCTCTCTCTCCCACTTCGCTTCCTGTCTAATCACTGTCCTATCATAATAAAGGCAAAAAACGCCAAAAATAAATCTTTAAAAAAAAAAAAAGAAAAGAAATTGCTAGAAAGGGCCATATATTTTGTAATGGCATTTATCCTGTAATAATGACTAACTGGAAATGGAATGGAAAATTAATTTGCAGGGTTCCCATAGTCATAGAAAATCTGGAAAAGTTCAGGCAGTGCTAAAACTGCAATGGTTTTATTATTTTATTTTAAAATCCTTATCCTAGAGTCACTAGCAACTGGAAAAGTCATGGAAATTCATTGCCAGAGTTTCAAAATAAAACCTGGAAATATTAGGAAATTTTAAAACTGATTCCCAGGCCTTGAAAAGTTATGGAAATTGATTAAACCTTTCAAAGTCATGGACATTTCTGTAGAGAATATGAAAAATTGTCCTTTGTGTGATCTTATTGCAATGACTTTAAAAAATCTACATCCTAGAGTGCCCACATTCCTAGACCTTAAAGGGTTAGTTCACCCAAAACCTTCGTTCATCTTCGGAACAATGATTAAGATATTTTTGATGAAATCCAAGAGCTTTCTAACATCTGATAGACTGCAACGTTAATACCACTTTCAAGGCCTAGAAAGGTAGTAAAGGCATTGTTAAAATAGTCCATATGACTACAGTGATTCAACCTTAATGTTATGAAGCGACAAGTATACTTTTATGTGCGCAAAAACAAACAAAAATAACGACTTTATTCAACAATTTCTTCTCTTCCATGTCAGTCTCCTATGCTGTTCACATAGTAAACACAGTGCAGCGCTTCCGGGTTCTACATCAGAACACTGCCCAGATAACACACATACGTCGGGCCGATGTTGTCGCGATGGACAAAGTTCCATCGCCGGGACGTAGCTCACGGAGCGTTTGCTCATCGGGAAAATGTCGCCGAGACGTCGGCCTCTGATCGCGAATGCTCTCCGGCCGATGTGTGGACGATGCAAAGCTGTAAATACTGGCCGCTGTGCAGGGGCTTTCTAGGACCTTTATTTATTTAGGCTGAACCTTTCATGCTACACCCAGATAGCACATAATTAACCTAGAATCGATGTTTCTCACGGCATCAAAGACCAACGTCAGACACGCCATTCAAAACTAACGGAAAATCGACGCGGATGGTTTGCTTACCTTATGCTGAAACAATGTTGACATCAGTTGAGTGAAACACGATGTTGATTTCAGTTGGGCTAAAGTTTTACACAGTTTACACATTTTCGTTTTTAAAAATCTCAAATACTTAATACTAATTGATAATTGTGCATGTTTATGTAATAATCACACATCACATTCAGTTAACATTGTTTTAATATTTACAAAATACAGTTACAGATAGCCTACATGTTTAGAGCATACATCCTCCTATACAAACCGTCAATATAATAAAGAAGGCAAGTAAATTACAGGCTTAACAGTCTCAAGTTAAAAAATTAAAAGCAATATTTACTCATGAACAAAACTGGTCATGTTCTGTTGTACCAAACACGTTATTTTTATTGGAGCACAAAAGGAGATGTAAGGCAGAACATCAAGAGACTGATAGCCTCAGTCACAATCACAGTTTCTTTTCTAATGGTGACTGAGACTGTGACTCTCTCCTTTTGTGTTCCACAAAAATAAGACATATGGGTGAGTTGATGATTTATAAAAAAAAAAATCTTACCCTTGAAAACGGAGGACAGAAGAATATAGCAGAAGAATTGGTTTTTCCTTTGTAATTAAAATGTAAGTTCCTCGCTCTTGTATTATCAGGAATGTAAACTCCTTGGGTGAAAACGGTGACAAAGATGTAAACCACAATTTCAATAGCATAGACAAAACTATTTTTAATTACTTTTTTAAAAAAAAATACATATTATGGGCCAAAAAGAGGTTTAACCCACACTGAAAAGTCATGAAATGCCCATGAAGGATGCAACACTAGAGAAACTGGAAAATTAAAGTATGACCATTGGACGAGAAATGCTGATTGGGTCAGCAGGGTCCAGCCAATCCCTCATTAACAATTAAATATCACTTGTTTATATATTGATTATACACAAAAATAGTAGTTAATAATAGACATGGTTTGTCATTGATAAAATGAGACTGGAAATTTAATCAGAATATTGTCTCAAATTATGCATGTGCTGTATAATATATTGTAGCAAAACTGAGCTCCTGTGACAGTGGAATTTGTAGAGAATATTTCAGTAAAGTCACTGAGAAAATGTATTAGGATTTTCAAACTTGTAGTTTTCTTTCTTTTCTCTCTCACAACCACAACAGTTAAATTTGTACTAATCTTATTCTACAAATTCAAATTATGAAACTAAATGACCTGTAATGAAAAAATCCTACCATCCATAAAAATGACTCCTATCCCTCTCTAACATAGTCTTAAATATTAATTGTAAAATAGTAGCATTTATAATAAATATTTGGCTACTTTTCATTTCTTGCCAAAACCATAATTCTACAGTGCAAGGTAATTTCAGGGTGGTGCTGTGTTGATTACTGATTGATTAATAACGACAAGAACATGTTTATCACTGCATAGAGCACGTGTTTGAGTGGGATGTCACATACTGATATGTCATATGTGAGATCTCGCATATCAGTTCACAAATAAATCTGTCCATGACTTCACACTTTTGATACAGGTGTGCTGCAACTGTAGAATAGGTGCGGTCACACTACGCTTTTCATTCCATTGACCTCCATTCATATGCACACAAATGCGGGAGACCAGAAACGCAAGCTCATGCAAAAAGTTTGGTTTGGAACTCTGACCTGCAAATTCACATCACACGACTATATGTAAAGAGTACAAAATTGCTATATGAAGGTGTGACCTAATGGCTAAATTTCAGTGTCCGAAGAATTTTCGCATGCTCAAAGTAGTGTGTCTGCAGCTTAAATGTGAGCATATGAATATCTTAATTTCTGATTTGTAGAATAGGACTTGTGCACCACCAGAAAGAATTTGAAAAGGTTTAACTGTTGTGTTGTTTGTAAGAGAGAAAGAGAGAGAAAAGTTTTGCAACTTCTAAAAAAACATTGTGTGATTATTCTTTACAACTACAAATCCCACTGTCACAGGTGCTCAGTTTTACTATAGTAATACCCTCTCAGAACATGGTAGTAATCAGCCATCCATGCAAAAGCAGAAGTCGGTGGTGTACTGTTGGTACATCTGTCCAGGCCAAGATCTGATGTCTTCATGCCTTCAGCTGGGGATCCCAGAGACCCTGCAATAAAAATAGTAGAGTTCAAAATAGAGCCCGACCGATATATCGGCCGGCCGATATTATCGCCGATATGAGCTAATTGCATTTAATCAGCATCGGCGTTTATAACGGCCGATGAAACATGAGAAACAGAGTCTCATGCTTCACTCATGTTATGAAGTTTGCCCACCAGAGGGCTCTGCAACTCCCCAGTTGACAACAGCGCCACGGAGATGTACTCTTTTGACGGTGAGTCTGTCGTTCGTCATGTGAAATGATTGTAGATTTATGCTGCGTTCCAGGTAGGTTTTTGATGCCATAAGTCACGTCTTCAAATCACGACTCTGTAGCGTTCCAGGAAAGTCACGCCAAACTGCGTAAAAGTGTAAACAAACCAATGGCGGACCGTACGGGGCTTATGCTCATTAACAATAATATATCGCCAAAGGTGCTTACTCCTTGCTTATTTGAGGGAAACAGAGGAGGAAAACGGCGCATAAGGCAAGAGAAGTGGTTATACCTTTTATTTTACCGTGCACTTGCATAAACCCGCATCCAGGGACTGCCATTGTTGTTTTGCGGCTATGTGACGTCAGAACCCATAACTGGGAGTACATCGATCTAGTACGAGTTCACGGGTGGAAAGTCATTGACTTTCCAGTGCACTTTCACGGGTAGAAGGTTGGAAAAACACGGCTTACCCTGGAACGCGGCATTAGTTCATACACTGTATATAAAACAGTGTGGTAGTTCTAGCTAACGGTCCTATCATTATCACTTCTAAATATTCTGTAACATCACTTACAGCCGCTAATGCATTGCTATATTAGATTAGCCACAAAGCTAATACCATGTTTATCAGTGGAAGAGCGCGAACGTTATAAGAGGTCAAACTATAACGTTAGGTGTTTCCCATTTAACTTATTTTAATTTATTTTCAATTCATTGACATGGTTTTGTGGAATATTGAATTTGTTTGGTATAGCTCTTTTACTTTAACTTTAGTATTATTTATTTACAGTACACACACAGACTGTTAAAACCAGCTTCAACTGGAAGTAAGTAAAACTGTTAAATGTTTAAAACCAGACTGTTTTTTGATCATTAAAAATATATACTTTGATGTGCAATTGTTTAGTCTTGAGACTGTAATCTAAGGCTTTTTTTAACATAATCCCTTCTGGAAAATGGTTTATACAGCCCACACATAGAACAGACAGATATTTTGCTATTGAATGTTGTGTAAGTGTAGTTTATAGGAAATAGGTCTAATATCCAGTTTATTTTCAAAATCAAATATCGGCTTATAAATCGGCTCTTTTCGAGTTAATATCGGCATCGGCATCGGCCCCCAAAAATCCATATCGGTCGGGCTCTAGTTCAAATCCATTGTACATGCCCATTACAAAGTATCGCATCTGGTAACATAAATCACCATTCCAGGTTCAATTTAACTTTAGCTCAATAGACAATATTTGTAGCATAATATTGCCCAAAAGAAACAGTTTTGACTTGCACTCTGAATAGTCCTTTAATATGGCATTTTGTGAGAGGCCTTGTCACATTTTCTTCTATAAGTAATTTTTATTCAAAATTAATGATTAATGTAAAATATAAAGAATTCATGCATTTACAAACCTCATTTGGATAAATATGATGTTTTACACAGGAAAGCCTGTCAGTGATGGGCTGTAATGAAAAAGAAAAGACACATAACATATATACCTATCAAAATAGACTAATACAGATTGAAGTTGTGATCAGTCTCTTGATCTGGGTAGTGGCAGCTATTGGGGAAACTCACCATCTTCATGGCATCAAGGCCACGTCCTGAAGAATCTCAGCGCCAAACGCTGGGGATCACATCTCATCTGGTAACAAGAGCACAGCCATAATTGTAAGAACCCTAATGACATCTTTACCCCCTGATATTGTATTGGTGATTTAATTCAAACATTTTAGAGGCTGAGTATGAGCAGTGTGTAAGCTGACCAGATTTATGTGAAAAATAACTTAAATGCCTAAAGTTGTCGACCCCCTGAACCAGTCAGCATTTAAAGTATTTAAGTATTTGGTAACACTTTACAATAAGGTCCATTAGTTAACATTAGATACTAATACATTATTAAAATCTTGTTAACATTAGTTAATGCACTGTGAACTAACATGAACAAACAATGAACAACTATATTTTCATTGACTAACATTAACAAAGATTAGTAAATACAGCAACAAATGTATTGCTCATAGCTAGTTCAAGTTAGTTAATACATTAACTAATGTTTAACAAATGAAACGTCTTTTAAAGTGTTACCAAATATTTAGTAAAATGTATTTAAGAATGTATCAGTAAAAATACACACAAATAACTCAAAGACCTAGAGAAAATATATTAATGACCATAACATCCTGTTATCATAATAGTTTATCATAACTACAACCACTATAACATTATTTGTCTCCTCATCTCATTTTGCTGATTATTTTATGCTAAAGGCTTTTCACAGACACTCTCACTGAAACAACCAGGGATTAAAGAGTTAGTTCACCCAAAATGAAAATTCTGTCATTTATTACTCACCCTCATGCCGTTGCACACCCGTAAGACCTTCGTTAATCTTCAGAAGACAAATTAGGATATTTTTGCTGAAATCCGATGGCTCAGTGAGGCCTGCATAGCCAGCAATGACATTTCTTCTCTCAAGATCCATTAATGTACTAAAAACATATTTAAATTGGTTCATGTGAGTACAGTGGTTCAATATTAATATTATAAAGTGACAAGAATATTTTTGGTGTGCCAAAAAAAAAAAAAAAATAATAATAATAATAATGTGATAGCCGATTTCAAAACACTACTTCAGAAAGCTTCGGAGCATAATGAATCAGTGTATCGAATCAGCGGTTGAGAGCCAAAGTCACGTGATTTCAGCAGTTTGGCTGTTTGACACGATCCGAAACGCTGATTCATAACGCTCCGAAGCTTCCTGAAGCAGTGTTTTGAAATCGGCCATCACTATATAAGTCATTATTTTGTTTTTTGGTGCACCAAAAGTATTCTCGTCACTTTATAATATTAATATTGAACCACTGTACTCACATGAACTGATTTAAATATGTTTTTAGTACATTAATGGATCTTGAGAGAGGAAATGTCATTGCTCCCTATGTAGGCCTCACTGAGACATCAGATTTCAACTAAAATATCTTAATTTGTGTTCTGAAGATGAATGAAGGTCTTACGGTGTGGAACGGCATGAGGGTGAGTAATAAATGACAGAATTTTCATTTTTGGGTGAAACTAACCCTTTAATGATTTTAAAATGTGAAAAATCTTACAGGCCCCAAACTTTTGAACAGTAGTGCATGTTTGAGGATTTGCTTACTGGTTTATATGATTTTTAGCCTGAGATTTTCTTCGACAAGAGTGCAGGCCATCAGCATGGAAGAATCTAGGAATAACAAACAGTTTATCACAGAGCCTATATAATGTCAGGTTCATTAGAATCAAAACAGCTACAGCAGAGGTGAAATGCAGGAAAGAGAAAGAATATGCAGAATATATATACAAAATTGTATTAATAGAATTTGTTTTAGGCTTACTTCATTTTATATTGCTCTGTGTTACTTACGTTTGTATGTCAGAACCTTACAAACTGTAATATTAAAAAATAATTTTGCAAAAGAAAATAACATGCATGGTGATATAGGTAAAATATTTTGTGGGGCAACACTTTGGAATGGGAAACATTTTACTATTAAACTCTTAATATACTGCTTATTAATAGACAGTAAGGTAGTTATAGCGTTTAAGGGTGGATATCAGGTAGGATTTAGGGATGTTGTAGAATAAGGTCATGCAGAATAAGGCATTGATATCTGCTTTATAAGTAATATAAACAGCCAATATGCAAGCTAATAAGCAACTAGTTTAAAGTGAGAATTGTTCCCCATACTAAAGTGTTACCCTCTGAGGAAAAAATGCGTATGAAGTTATTTAATGAGCTTTCTCAGTTCACCTGAGTGTCCTAAAGATACGTTACTCCTGTCAGCAGCTCTTCCCCCTCCGGTTGTTGATTTGTTCACTCCTGAAATCACAGAACATTTTTTCTTCAATGTGATTGGTATTAAATTATTAAACATTAAATGTAATCGAGGTAATTTGTTTACCATGAAAGATAATTTCATTTCGTTTCATTTGATTTTTCTTAAGGGATGTCAGTACAGCAGTTTAAATAAATTAGCTCACTCCCAATTACCCATTGACGGATTACCAAAAAAACCTTAACAAAACTACCAAAGCCTCTCTTCTGAACATAAAGATGTGATTAAAAACGCAAACTTTCATAAGAGCTCAGTATATTAGCCAAACAGTTCTGAAAACGGTTATGCTAACGGACTTTTTCGAAGAAAATAAACTATTTCAATAAAGTAAATATTCGACAGAAGCGTGTCAATTACAGGTAAGAAACATATCCAGAACAGTTTTATACTATTTATGTGATTTTAGGGACTAAACTCACCCGAAAGCAGAAAGCAACAGCGAGAGACGGAGATTTTGCAGCTTGTCCGTTACTGCGGTGCACCGTTACCATGGTAACTTCTCCAGTGTTTGAACGTTCAAAGTGCGCGCCCATTAAAACAGGTAAAAGTCACGCAGTATTTAAACATCTACCATTACCGGTTTATGACCTGATCCGTTTATTTTGCAGAGGACGAGATATGTTCAAATAATTTGGCTACTTACAAAAACTTTTCTGAACTAAACAAGCTGGGCTGACCTAGCATTCTGCTGCTCATCTTCCCTTCGCCTCCGAGAAATTGAGATTACAAACTGCCTGTAGTAAACCGAGTGCCTTAGTAACTTTTAAGTGTCACAGAAATATAAAAAAGATTTTTCTAATTTACTTAAAGTGAAAACTTACCTGAAAACCACAGATGTTGCCGGAGTCGCCATTTCTCTCGTCGGTTGCAGAGATGAATGGTCACGCTCAAACAGAAAAGCGCGGCATATCGGCCTGCAGTCGTGATCCGACCCAAAGCCGACGAGCTGGAAATAGAGCTCGGACTGAAGATACGCGCCTATGCCTGGCCGATCCTTATTAGATGTTACAGATATGAGGCCGACGTTCCGCTCTGCGGCCGACGTCGGCCACATGTATGTGTGCTATCTGGGAAATGTCATGAAAATGTTTGAACGTTCTTGGTGAATTATTGGTGAGACTACAGAGCTCTCATTAAGAGCTAAATTTAATAAATAATTTGAAGTGATGGCGGTTAAACTGGTTATATTCTTCGTGCCTGTTTGGTGCGGCTGTGCAATATCGCGCTCCATGTGCTGTAAAGACAGTGCCTGCGTCTCAAAGTGCATACTATCCATCCTAAATAGTAGTCTATGTGTAATATTCAGTGCTATTTAGGGTGGATAGTATGCACATTGGGATGTATAGAGTGCTTTTAGCGACGTGCTGGGGAAATTATCAGCTGGAAGCTCCCTTATCACGCAAGCCTGATCCTCTGATTCATGAAACAGGACTGCTCGCACCCTGATATTTCTGGATATAAACCTTACAGTCTATGATATAAACACTTCAGTCTCTCATTCATTTTCCTATCGTCATCATCTTAAAGTGTGTATTATGCGCAGTATTATTGTGCTGTTGCAACATTAATACAAAGATTGATAGTTGTACAGTGTGGTGTTGGAAATTAATTATGTCTTAGTTTAATCGATCAGGATTAGTTATAACATATGCTTGAATGTGGGATGTGATGCCATATGAGATTACATGCTATATATTTTTAAAACATTAAACTCACGACAATATTATGTATCTCGATTTTATATCCCCCATTAAAGTATATATTGGGAGTTATTATTTTTTATGAATATATAAATAATGTTCGTCGTACGTAATACGATCGGGGAAATTGCTGAATGAGTAGCTGCGTAGCCTTTACTGTATGACAGCTCGTAATAAATCCACTTGCCGGTAAATTCGAGCAACGGTCTTAGCGGCCGTACGAGCTACAAACCAGTAGAAAATAATTTCTTTGTAGATTATACAAAAGCGACTTGGAAAACAGACAAAACAGAAAAGGTAAGAAGCGATATTTGAGAAAAGAGCATATCAATCTAATAGCCGTAGACGCATAGCGGAACTAACTTTACCCTGCGTCACGTGATTTCCGATTCTTGTGAAAAAGCCTATTGTAGCTGGAGCTACTTCTCTCTGTTTATGTCTATGACAAGTCTCGCAGGTATTTGTGCTACTCCGCAGCGGTTCCTACCAGACTGGTCTAAAATAGTCCGAATATAAACACTTATTATAGGTGTACCATAATGATTCAGGGTAAGACAAAAACACGGTTTGGAAAATGTATTAATGTTGTACATTCCCATTGTATAATTTTTGTAAATTTTGAACACAAAAAGTTACATATCTGGAAAGTTATCAGGAGACCAATGGACCACGTCGCTACAATTTCTCCGTGGGATTAACCAGCGACGTCTTTTGAGGACGTGCCCGCGACGTTTCTGGAAAGTTAGCCAAGATTCTTAAAAAAAAAAATGGAACATTACCACGACGTCCTCACAACGTTGTCATAAAGTAATGTCACGCTGACCAAATGACGACTAACTGACGACGTCGTCACAACGTACTGTGTTTGCTGGGTATGCAGCATATATGTGCATATACACTGCATATAGGTTTCATATATGCGCATATATCCACATATAGGTTCTTTCCATGTTGACATAAGATCCCCATTAACACTGATCCATGAAAATGACTAAAACATTTTTATTCACGGCAGGTCAGTAGTTGGCGATGTCACTTTGTAAAGAAAGACTTCTTTTACCGAGCACTTGTGCCAAAATCACATTCCTATAGTCTAAACACAATATATGCATGTTCCTGCTGTCACTGTTTTCACAGATCCGTGTTTTTGTAGTTCACATGGAGATAACAATATAATTTTCAAAAACTCATCTTCAAGTATTTGTATTGTCAGGCCCCCAAAACAACATTGTCATGTAAATAAATGGCCTAAATGCATTAAGTTTTCAGTTTAGTTGAAAACAGTGTTGTGTAAACGGCCCCTGAAATAGACAGCACTGTCGCAGAGGTTTCTCTCGGCTCATTCTGAGCTGTTGTGTCTCTGTAATCATTTAAACTCATGAGATGTAGGTGCACCTGTTCATCCATCCTCCTCTGAAACAGAATTCTTTAAAGGTCCAAAGACTACTTTTTGGATGCTTTTATATAGGCCTAAGTGGTCCCTAGTACTGTATCTTAAGTCTCTTTCCTGAAATTCAGCCTTGGTGCAGAATTTCAGCCACTACAAGCCAGTCCCACAATCTACGGTGATTTTTTAAGATAACGTTATAACGTTAGATACTCTAACACCAGTAGGAATTTGTGTGGGGTGTGCAAATAACACAAAATAACAACTGGGACTTCATACTTTTAATGAAAAAGAGATCGCGAGATGAATCCAATCCGTTGCACTTGGGTAAAATGTCCATTTCAAAACATTAAAAAAACTACTTTTTGTTCATGAAAGCGTTAAATCCATGAAATCTTTATATATTATCCATCCTTTGCATTACATATCTAAGGAATGATTTGCTCTCCACCATCGTTCTTCAAGAAAGGATGCAATCTGAGCATCGTTATAATGTAAAACTCTAACGTTATATGTACAGTACCAAATATCTGTATTACCTCAAATGTTCTCTCCAACTAATGAGCACGTGTCCAAAGTATAATTTTTCAAAATAGTGCCGCAGTTTTAGTTATAATATCCAAGCAGTGCTGTCGGAGTTGTATATCCTCCTGGTATTGTCATTGTAGTAAATCTCAGGAACAAAACTTTTAGCCAATGCCACGACGATCCAACAACGTGTGTTCCGCATGCGAGCACATGTACAGACTGACATCTGTCTCAAGTATGCAGCAAGCCATATACTGTATAAAATAATCCAGAAAAAAGGCACAAATACGGCTGAGATGCCAAATTCAGCGGCTGGAATTAGCTGAGGTAACATGACGGCTCACAGACAGCAGCGCCAATCCAGCTGTCTCTCAAGTGACCACGCCCTTAATTATGCAGAACTTTAAGGCTTAATATAATTTAAACTGATGAGTTATAAAAAAATTCACCCCCCTCAGAGTTGTCATGAAAGGCAAAATTAGTAGTATAGACCAAAACACAATTTGAACCAGAGTGTAAACATGTTTTTTTCTGCTGTAAACTTGGCTGTTTTAACACGATGGTCAATGAGATTCTGCTCCCTTTTGCAGCCTGTCCCTAGCGGCCAGTCGATGAATCGCAGTTTAAGTTACTTCCGTATTGGCTTCACGAGAAACTGGGGGAGGTTGCCGCCAGTGCCCAAGGAAGTCGACCGGAAGTTGAAGTCGGCCGCGTGCTGCCATCTTGTAGCAGAACTTCACTTGCGTTAGCATCCCATTGACTCCCATTCATTTTGGCGTCACTTTGACAGTGAATAACTTTACATCTGAGGCGTTTAAAGACTCCATTTGTCCATTATTTATTTCCAAAGATACACGACAATGTATAAAGGGCTCCATTACCTTCTATGTTACATTATGGCCCCGTAGAAACAGTTTTTGTAAAAATAAGCTAACGATTGCGTCATAACCACTCGACTCTCTGTCGCACAGTAGAGAAATTACCGTACAGACAGGAGGAGAAGCTTGCAGGCAATCGGGGAGATTATCTTAATATGGCTTACTGGCGTTACATTTTAAAATACTATACAAAATAATTAATCAGAATACTTACTCCTGCTCACTCACGCCAAAGAACTCCCCGCTCAAGCTCGCCGTCTCTGCAAGATTAACGATGGCAGTTTGCACGCACAGCTACTAGAAGATTTACATCTGTCAGACAGGTTGCGGACGTCATTAAGCTTAGTGTGAGTCTGCGCGTCAGAAACGGAAGTGCTAAAAATCGCTAAAAATGGGCTTCACTTGACTCAATTGAGTTCCAATGGGGTCGCTGTGTCCATTTCTTTTACTGTCTATGGTTGCCGCTTGGTACCATCAGAGCCATTCGGTTGTTAAGTCTGACGTCACGCGGCAGCGCTTCCGGGTCCTAACGCACTATCTCATACCACAAGAAAACAACAAATGGTGCTAATATACATACACGATGTGGTGTAATACTACTAAAAATTATAATTATAACCTTTATCTCCATACCAAAATTCCAGATGGCCAGACAATGATTCATCTTTTATAAATCGTTAAAATATTAATATCTGTGACGCTGTGAGCACGAAGACTGTTGTGTAGACTGTAAGTATTTAAAATGTTTAACTTTTTAAAATGTTTGATGTTTAAAATGAATAAATAGCGCTCATAAACGGCTGTCGATGGCATTCTCGAAACGGCGTTCCTTACGTCACGACTTAACAAGCGGATAGAGAGAGACCCTGCGTCCCAATGTATCCATCCTAAATAGTATATGAGATTAAAATAAGTGTACATTAAAAATGTGTAATTAAACGTCAGACACAAGACTGAAATGTCCCTTAAGAAAAAAAAAATGTTTCTTTTCACCAAGTCAGAATATGGATGATTGCTTTTTATATATAGTGACGTGACATACAGCGCACGCCTCCACAAATGGAGTGCGCGCCGCGCGCACAGTATGTTGACAAGAGAGTAAAGTTAATTTTTCTGAGAGAAGAATTTATTTTTCCGAGGTGACAACGAATAAATGGCTTTTATAAAAATGTATAAAGTTAACTTTGGAAAGACGCAAAACCTTTTTTTATTGTTATGTTTACGTTAGTGCTGGTGGCCGTTAGAGTTGCCATGGCAACCGGGAAAACATTCAAGCTGCTGGAGAGGACGGCGTCGACGTTTCTCCGTGTTTCTCGTCAGTTTTATAGCAATAAAGTTCAACAGCTGCGTCAGATTGGTTAAGTAACACCCACAGTCTACCTTAAGTACTTTATGTTAATATTTTTACCTCTGTGATTGAACGTCTGAAATATATGTTGGCAAAATGTTACGCTAGCATAGCATATGTTTTTAATGATACTGAGTGCAAAACGTCTTGAATGCTTTTATTTTATGTTTCGCTGTAGGCGATATGTTTTTATTTATAGTTTGGGTGTATTTCATTATTTTATTTGGATTTTTGTTCATGTTCTGCGTGTTTTTCAAAATAAATGAACTGAATTCATTTTGAGCTCTGCATTCATTGTTCACAGCTGTTGGAATAGCCTTTAAATTAGTTTGGGCAAATGAGGACATAAATTAGGTTAAACTACTGCATGTCCGCCCATAGAAAAATAAATAAATATAAAAATTACCAACTGATTACCAACACACAACCATTGATACACAACGTTGCCACGACGTCGCAGTTACTAACTGGCAACGTCACAAAGTTACGTTGTGGCAACGTATCCGGGAATTTCACTTTTCCAGTTGCCACAATGTAACTAGTTACGTCGCCACGACGAAAGTTTGGTCACCAAATTACGTTGCAGTTACGTAACAGTCACGTATTTTGGTTAGCTGGGGTGTCCCAAAGCATAGTATGTTGAAAAGAGTATGCCAAAAGTCCCCGGATGGTCTACTATTCCCGGTAGATTTTCGAAGTGTGGATCCGTGCAATATTGCCCACAACCCATTGCGCGTTGGACGAGGATTCAGTTCAGAACTACAAACAGGAGTAAAAAGTGTTAAAAAAACTACAAAACATGGCGGATATGCGCGATCGACGCTGAGAGGTTTGAGTGACTAATAATCAGTTCAACATGATAGAAAATATTTATTTAATGTTATCTGTGTTATTTTTCATCTGCAAATACCAATGTGGACTTTTATAAATATCAGAATGGCCATTAACTTTTTAAATGCATCATTATGCATTAATATGAGGACTGAGGAGAGTTCCCGCGACCCGCGATAACGTGCTGCATTTCTCTCCGATACGGTAGGAAATTAGCTAAATGAAATGTGGAGGATGTAAGATGATTGACAGGCCAGTTTACGGTGACAGGATGCGACAGAGAGCAAAGACGCTATTGTATGACGTGATAGTATGTCCCAAAGCTTGTCTACTCTTTTGCTACACACTCATAAGTACTTTTTGTTCACAGAAAGAGTACATACTTTTAGGGCGTAGTATAAGTAGGTGAATTGGGACGCAGCAAGAGAGTCGCGACAACTCCATAGACTCCAATGGAACGGTTTTTTACAGCAATGGCGGCTCGTGGAGCCTCTCAATAGTTCCCGGAAGTAGCAGCCGCGCCGTAGAGTTACAGCAGAACAGACCGTTTGTGATGTACTTTTAAAAGGTAAGCCGTTTAAATTATACGATTTTATATTATCAGTACATCTGAATCAAATGAACTTGTGTATTACCAGCTGATATTGCTCACTAAATAAATAGTTTCAAGGGATGTTATTAGATAGTAGCTTAGACAGTTGTTTAAAACAGCTTTATTCATCGTTGTGTAATCGGAGGAAAAGGCTTCTAAAAGGGGTTAATATAACTTTGGGGCTTGTGGGGGTGAAAGTGGTAAATGAGAATATTCTTATTCCTTATTACAACCCAGGTGAAAAAATACTATAGTAAATAGTATAGTGGTTTTTTTTTTTTTTTTTTTTATACATATAGTAAATTGTAGAATACTGTATTATAGTATTTACAACACTTTGTAATGAATGCTACAGCATACTGCAGTATAGTGAACTGATACTGTAATAAATACTGTAGTATACTTTAGTTTTTTACTACATTGTGATTCTGTTGGCTGTCTATTATGTCAGCTCAGCTGATTTTTGGATTGATGGGGAAAGGGAAGTTTATAAGTGAGATAAAAAAAACAACGCTTAAAAGCAGCAAAAATAATAATTAAATATATATATTTAATTAAATATATATATTATACTAGGCTAAATGGGAAATCATACTAAATAACAAAACTGTATATTATATTATATACTACTACTGTATTTAATTTCTCCCATTTTTGTCTCCTTTTATCTTGCTTTCAATACAAGCACAAAGGGGATTCAGATCCTGAAGACTCCATGCAATGATGCTTTACCCTCACCGCCAGTCTCTGCTCCTTGGATTTTGCAAGCTTTTCCTTGCACGTTATTTTTAATAAACCTTTAATAAACATAAAAGTTCCCAGTGTTGTTTTTTGTTAAAAAAGGGCAGATACACCTATATATGATTAACACACAACTTGGCACACAATCTTTAGCTCTATTTAAATTGGTCCTGCTGACTTTATCCTTTCCGTGTCAATGGGGAAACCATTCATACTGCTTTCTCTGAGTGACTGGATCATCCTCATGCAGTACTGCAAACCATAGTGGAGACTAAAGAACATGTAGGAAAGGACAGACGAAATGCTTGACATGCAATTTATTAGAAATGTATAAATCCATTGTACTAAATCAGTGCAAAAGTCAATGTGTGTGTATAATCATGTTTTGTTTTAGAATTAAATATATTGTGTATGAATGTATATAGTAATACGTGAATGGGGTGCATAAGAATTGTTAACATTAAGATTAATTAAATTTCACTTAATTAAATTTTACATTTCAATTGTTTGCAATGGGTTTTTTAAGGCAATCACCTGTCACCTGCAGGTCTCCTGTGAAACCATAGTGAACATGACATGATTTCCCTTAACTAACATACAAGTTTAAAAACATAAAAATACTTCAAAACAACTGCAACACGATCTTTAACCAAGGTAACGTTAGCCACAAATATGTTAACAAGGCAGGCAACGCTGATTGAAAACACTATATTAGCAGGTTTTTATCTTTTAAAAACAACATTGCTGTAACTACCTACACATACTACATTCACATGTCGGTGTATTACAAACATATTGTAAACCGATGCATTTATTGACTACAAATTACCAAAAAATCACGGTTCTGTCTCTCTAACCCTATCATTTGAATTGCCGCCGAAGCACTTCCTGGAACTATCTGAAGTCTACACGAATCACGTGACGATCAAGCGTTTTGAACTTCTGTTGTCGCAACTCTCTCTCTCTATGGCTCTGGGTACCATGTGCTAATGTTGACAGTGGATGTATTGCAATGGCTCATAGACACGCAGTCGTTCAAGCTTTCAGTTTGACCCAGAATCAGATCCGGATGGAGAAGTTGCAACTCAGAGGTTACAGCAGGACATCTCTGAATGATTAGTTTAAAACATTGTGTCTGGATACGGTAACTTTAGTTGGTTTTGTATGCTGTTACAGTTATTATCATGTAGCTAATGCTAGCCTACATTGTTGGCTTTTCATGTTGCTCTGATTTGCTAACGTATATTATATGTGTAATTATCAGCTATAGACACTAACCAGCACCACAATATTAGTCAGACCTCTGCCATTATTACAAATACCTTTTCGGATAGGTGCCGTTGTGGAAAATGTGCTACCATGCCAACATCATTTATCTGTTTACATATTTTATATTTCATAAATCTTAAAAGTTTTTACAATCTTTCTTATTACAGTTACATCAAGCATCAAATGTGGATATTGCGTGCGCCAACAGCAGAACGGTTTCAAACAACAAAGAAATGTACAACACTGGCGTTACAGTGTGTGTATTCACACACATACTTGATGCTATCTACCTTTACATTAGCGACTGGGCTGTATTGGCCCACGTTGAGGAAACAGTGGTCGGTGAAATGTGTTTCACAGACATGCAAAACTTTGTGAAGTTGTATCAGAGCATTACCAGAGAAAATAAAATGAACCCACTGTTTCTTCATAGGTTGGGATGAGGGAACTAAAAAAAATACTAAGGTGTTCATTTGTACATCCAAACACTGAGCAACTGCCATGATTTGCTCGTTTACAAGCCATGATGTGTCTCTCGAGGAGAAAAAAAATATTGTGCTCACCTCGCACTGTAATAGCTCATTTTCTCATGGGCGGGCAAGAGAAAGGGGAGGTAACCTTCCCCGTATGACGACATATAGGGAAGATTCCAGATTGGGCCGTCTCAGCTTTCATTTTCTCAATTTACCCAGGGCTCGGTTTACACCCATCACCTTTTCTAGCCACTGGGGGACCATATGCAGGCTAGGGGAACTCATATTAATGTTAAAAAACCTCATAAAGTGAGATTTTCATGCCATGGGACCTTTAACTCGCTGGGCCAAACTGACCTCTATTTATGCTGTTTGTTCCACACGTGTAGGTAAAAATTCTGGATGACCATAGCAGCACCTCATGAATTTAAGGATTGCTTTCCTGTTTCAAAATCCTATTTCTTACCAAACAAGCCATTTGTAATTCCTGAAGACACTGAGCTTCAGATGTTTCAGCACATGTGTGAAAGCATAGATTGTGTCTATTAATTTTAAATCATTATTATTCAGTCTTTTTTTTTTTTCAATCTCACATTTCACAGGTCAGTGAGTGCATTTATGGACATTTTATTTAGTTTCTGCCTCAGAGTTCAGAGCACATGATAAGAAATACTGTTTGAGCCTCACTAAAACAGTAAAATGACCATGTGACAGCAATATCAGTGCGGCTTTCTGTGATTCACTTACAGAGACACACTTGATCAACTGTTTATGACATGAGGAGGTTTAAATAAAATCATTAATTTCTTAAGCACAGCATTAATCTCAGAAGTGACCAATGACACATAACACAACACACATACATGAACATAACCGAAAGAAAGATAAAACATTCACATCAAATAATGTTTGTCGATCTTTCTCTGTCGTGTTGAACAGCAGATCTGAAATTCCTTCTACCAGGACGAGACGTGAGAATGAGAAGAATGACAGTCAGATGTCAACACGTAATCACTCTGATCTGGTTTGTTATTCAGAAAGGTTCATTCTCAGGACTCAAACAGTGCTGAACTTTTACTAGAGGTAGTTTTACAAGTTTGTAAATGTGTATCGGTGTATGTTTCCATTGTTTGTGTTTCAATTTTAAATGAAATAAGCATAAACAAGAAACCTGTTCCCTTGTTCATATTTTCAGGAAAAAAAAAAAAAGTTAAATGGTTAGTTCACCCAAAAATGAATTTTGTCATTAATTATTCACCCTCATGACATTCTAAAGACCTTTTTTCATCTTCAGAACACAAATTAAGATATTTTTGATTAAATCCAAGGGGTTTTTTGTCCCATAGAAAGCAATCAAATTACCACATTCAGGATCCAGAGAAGTACTAAAGACATTGCTAAAATAGTGACTACAGTGGTTCAATTGTAATGTTCGGAAGTACTTTTTGAGCACAAAAACAAAACAAAAAATAATGACTTTATTTGACATTTTTTCCTCTTCCTCATCAGTCTCTTATGCAGTTGACGCAGTGAATGCACACTCTATATTGCGTTGTGGTGCTCACATGAACAGCGTCGGCCAATACTGAGTCTGCGTTCAGACGTAAACACAGCTCTGCACTGCATATTACAGTTTATATTACATCTAAAATGCCTTAGTGTGCCTCTTGTTTGGTTTTGTTCATAAACAGTTCTGTATTTTATAGTCATTTTACCTGGTCAGAGTTCCTCATAGGGGACAGTGTACAACTGCTTCATCCTGACTTGATGTTTTTTCAAGAAATAGTTATGCTTACATTGTGAACATTTTTAAATGTAACATTGTCTGCCAACACTCTGTCCCAGATCTCTATGAGTTTTATGCCATTTTTTTTGCGGACCATATCAACGGTCGCAGTTTCTTGCACATCAGTGAACATCCTAACTCTCCCACAAACACACAACAGCTCAACTTTTCAGTTTTCCCTAAAGTCATGTGATTCCTGTTTCCTGGTTCTGTGTTTGAGTGAGTTTGGAGCAAAACAACTGAGTGCCTGTGACAGTTAAATTTGTAGTTAGAGAGATTATTCAGACATGTATCAGTACATTTGAAGTCACAGAGAAAAAGTTAAGATTTTCAAACTTTTAGATTTTTTTTTTCTCTCCCACAAACACAACAGTTACACCTTCTCAAATTCCTCATTGCAGTTGGAGTTTGGGTTCCTTGCTGCTGTCGCCTTTGGCTTGCTTAGTTGGGGACACTTGACATTTGACTTGACATTTGATATTCAACAGTGCTTTGATCTGCCTGCATTGACACTATTCTTTAAGAGCTGCTGTCCAGCCAAAATAATCTACCAGTTATCAATGTAAAGCTGATTTGTCACAATCTGCATTGTAAAAAGTGCTATATAAATAAAGGTGACTTGACTTGATTGCAGCTGCACAAACCCTATACGAATGACAAATTCATACACTCACATTTTTGCTAGTTGCTGTAGTGAAAATCATGGACAATTTTTTTGTGTGTCTTGCACACTTGTAGAATATTTTCACACAATAACATTTTTTTTAACTTAAATTTTTTATAGCACAAACAAAATTCCATAACTACAACTGCTTGAATCTGCTGCAAATGCAATATAGGCAATTTATAGCGTGTTTGTCATCCAACGTTGCTGCAAATAAGTGTTTCATATAATATAAAATATTTACCTAGTCTAAGAATAGTAAGTTATCTCAATCCCATGTGCCCTGCAGTGTTCCACTAAATCCCACCACAACATGCGCTTCCAGACCTCTTATTTTACTGGGTTAGTTTCGCTCAATTCCTGGATATGTATGGGATCAAAATTAAAAAAAAAAAAAAATTTGTGGAAAATTGTGGTTTAGGCCTCAGAGATATATCTATATAGTTGAGACTGTGTTATTATGTCCTAGTAATCAGTCCTATATTAAAGGTGCCATAGAATTGAAAATTGAATTTACCTTGGCATAGTTAAATAACAAGAGTTCAGTACATGTAAATGACATACAGTGAGTCTCAAACACCATTGTTTCCTCCTTCTTATGTAAATCTCATTTGTTTAAAAGATCCATTTTGAGGGTTATATTAGCTGTGTGAACTTTGTTTATGCAATGTATTATAGAGTTGCAAGCTTGGGGGCGGGGAGTGCGAGCATTTAAAGGGGACACGCACTGAATCGGCGCATTTATAATTATGCCCCAAAATAGGCAGTTAAAAAACTGAATAAAAAAAATCTATGGGGTATTTTGAGCTGAAACTTCACAGACACATTCAGGGGACACCTTAGACTTATATTACATCTTGTGAAAAAGAGTTCTAGGGCACCTTTAAAACAAGAATAAAATGTTGCATTTTCTTTACTTAATAATAATAATAATAAATAAATTTTAAAAAAAGATATGTTACACAGTGCTAACAGTTTTCCACAACAGCTCAACACAGTTAAGTCCTTTGATGTTTAGATTTTCACTAATTGACCCTTCACTAAGCCACGCCCGAAAAGTAGGACATCGGCCAATCGTGGTTTAGCAACCGTAACTAGGCGCGGGAGGTCTGTCAAGCTTTCGAGCGAGGTAAACATGCCGAAGCGTTGTGCGTATGGATTGTGTAAATCTGATACCCAGTATCCTAAAAGTTTGGAGGGGTGGTGGAATTTTTTCCTTTCCTGAAACCTAAAACTCAGGGGGAAAAATGCCGGACATGGAACAAGCAGTGTTGAAGGCCTCATTCACAACTAAATGTCCACAGGATTAACAAAAACACCTACGTTTGCTCCAAGATAAGAGCACGCTAATTTTAGCTAAGGATTTGCTTGGAAATAATGCCGGTTCTTTGTTGGTGGTTCACTGTCCTGCAATGTCCTGCACTGCCCTGTACTTACAAGTTGAGTAAATTTCATATAAAGTACACAATAAAGAATATCTACTTTAATACTGCCTCATCTCATTCATTTACCTGATGACTCAAACCACTTCCTAGTGTTTATCTCTCTCCTCCTACAGTTATGTCAACAGGGGGTCTGTTTACCAAGTAGCTGATGGGTGTTCCTGTCTGCCTTTTTAATAAAGCAATTTTCTCCTCTGTAACTGAGAAGGTCCTGAAAAAGAATTCCCTATCAATACAAAGCTAGGGGTTTTATATGATCATTGCCACAGACCTGTATGACTGTGGGTTACATTTTAAGTTATCATTATAAGTCTGCCTGATCCGTAAGTCACCATTTATTTTGTCTGGTTTATCCACCGCTCTGGCTGTCTCTGCTATCTAAAATCAGGTTATTTTGATGACTGGCTACAAAGTAAGATTGATAACTACAAGGCTAGAGTAATAACTTCACAAATGACTGAAAAAAAGTTTAAAAAGAAGGGAATAGCAAAAACATTGTATAAAATGTTTATTTTTGCGGAGGACTTTATTGCATATGCATTTGTAGGATTTGCCTTTTCAGATGCACAATATATCGGAGGAGAGTATTTAAATGAATCACACATGGTGATTTACTAAGGTTTGTGCTAGTCACTTTACTGGTGTTTGCACCATTATTTACCGCCCGAAAAAAGCATGCCTTAAACCAAACTTTTGAGTCTCATTCAGCAAAATGAACAATTTTTTTTTTGATTCATTTCATTCATTTAGATCATTTTAGCAAAATGTAATTAAAATGTTACGTTACTTCCCCAACACATCTACTACTTATACAAACATTGATCACACAACAATCAATACCAAACTACAATGCTATAAGATTCAAAAATTATTAATTCATTCTTCAGTTTATGATAAACTGATTAAGCTCACCTCACCTCTTGTCTGACAAGTCTTCGGGTTTAAGTCATTCCTTAATCACGTGACAGACCCCATACACTATTTCTGACATTTCTGTCACTATGTTTTTGTTACTGTTTCTTGAGGATCTGTGGTGTGTTATTTTATAAATAAATAAAACCCTGTTATAAATAAAATATTGATTAATTTGTCTTTTTGACTGTCTATCTGTTAATAAACACTAGGCTATATAATAATCCAAGCCTACAATACAAAGTATTTATAGCCTAGTTTGTTCATTTTTACTCCAATTTTGAGTTTGCTGGTATAATAATTGCTTTTCCTAGGCAGACTTCATATATTGGTCTAATATATTAGCGTATGGGTCTGTCACATGATTAAGGAACGACTCAAAAACCCGAAAGACTCATGAAATGAACTAATCAATTGAATCAACAGGTGAACTACTACTAGCAGTACAGAACCTATAGAACATTGCGCATGCGCGACTGAACGAATCACCCCCCGAGACGACTCGTTCTTCCCGAGTCACATTAAAGATTTGTTCAAAATGAACGAATTGTTCAAGAACGACACATCACTACTGCTAACAAGAATTGTCTATTTTATATACTGAAGCATCCACTATAATAGTGCTTTGGATCAAACCAGCCCATTTCTAACAAATCAATTTCTACCAAACCATTTCTAGACTGCCAACACTGATTATCACATGTAAATAGTTATGTTTAGTTTGTTGCTATGTAAAGGACCAAAACAAAAACATTAATAATCATAGGATTATTATACATATATAGAATTTATATATTTAAAACGAATTCATTACAAACAGATTTCCAGGCATTTCTTTTTTCCCTACATCTGATGTATTTTGCTTGCTTTACAAGAACTGTCTCTTGTTTACTAAAGTTTTTTATTATTATTGCAGTCAGTTCCATGCAATTTCAAGCTTTTCTTGGTTCATTCCATGTTTTACAGGCAACCTCTCTCATGCTAATTCAGATTAGCACATTTGGTTTTAAATTAATCTAGTTTATTTTAATTCAGGACTCCATAGTCCAGGTTTTAGTAATCTGTACTTAATCTGTGTTTCAGAAAGCCATTTTTAAGCCATGATTAACTATTCTAGATTAAGGCCTGTCTTAATTTAAACCCTGTCCAGGAAACCGCTTGTGCTTCTCTTGATAGATTGCATTGGTCATTATGGAAATGATCCAGCTGCATCTGTATTCTTTAATGTGCACGTCTTCAGTAGATCACACACAGAACTTTCCACTCCCATTGGCACCTTTTTTTGTTGTTGTTGGACTTGCGCTCTCACGCTAATTTGCCCTGTTTAGTAAATCTGGCCCTTAATCTGATAACTGCCCCAGTCATCATTGAGATATTTCACCTCATCTAACACATAAAAACACTGGTCATAAAGATACTAAATCCTGACTATATGGTGTTCTTAGTTAAGGCACAGTTGTTTCGATTGACTGAAAAGATGGCAGAACATCAAGAGTTATGCCACCTAGACCACATGACTGAAAAACTAATAAAAATAAATATTAAAAACTCTTTAATTTCTTCAGATATAATTTGATGGAATCCTTGTAGTGTAATTCAGTGGTCAGCAGACAAGTCATTGTTATAAAGGGTTGGTCGGTTTTGTTTTTTTATTCAAAGAAAGATGAATCTGAAAAGGAAGCAGATGAGGATTCAGACCTTATTGTGTGGTAAGCCATCAATGATGTTTTGAACAGCCACAAAAGACCACCTATTCTTCTCCAGACTCTCCAGCATAGTCTTCATCAGAGTCTGGATTCCTTTACTGGTGGGTCCCTGTGACTCCAGCAGACACCTGAGCACCACTACACAGAGGAGTCTGTTTTGCTCATTTCCTGTGTTATATCTTCCATAGGTGTCTTGGTCTCCGCCAGGTTGGCTGCCACATCACACTCATCTGCATTTGGACAGGTGAAATGCCCATGGCCATTTGAACAGGCTGTGACTGCTCTCTTTTGCTCCAGCATCCTCAGGAGCATGTGTAGTGTGGAGTTCACCTGGTTGGCACAGCCTGGAGTATGGAATGCTGAGGAACACCAACTCCTCCTGAATTACAGAGCGTCAGTGCAATAACTGAGTGGTTAAAGTGTGTGGATATTCTTTATAGTTTGGCCAGGATCCACAAGTCTGTCCTGTCAATGTAATGAGGAGTCAAGCTCATGAGGGCTTCAGTAGATCCAGAACAACAGTCAGTTGTAAAGGCAATGCTGTTTCCTGCCTTTTCCACAGAGAGAAGTTGTTTTGTTCATGTTGCAACAGGCCCCAACCATTGCATTATTAACTGATTTTTTTAATAACTTGCTTGCAACAGAGCAAGCAAGTTATTAGCACTCTGTTTAAAAAAAAACAACAATCCATGAACTTAGTGCCAAAGCTAAATCTAAGAATTAATCTACTTCCCTCATAAAACCAGATGAGATTTTCAATAGTCATTATTCATAAAGAAGGAAAGGACCCAACTTAACAGTCGTATAGGCCCATTTCTTTAATAAATGGAGATCTTCATATACTGACAACACTCTTATCTCAACGATTAACTCAAATAACGAACATTAAAAATTCAGATGGTTTTATAAAAGAGTGGTATTATGGTGATAATACACGTACACTATTAAATATATTTAATTACTCATTACTTAAGCAACTACTTCTGGAAAATTCAGAAGCCCGTTTGCATTGCTCTCTAGCTCACAGCTCACTTGATGGATGTTCTCCAGGTGCATTTCTGTTCATGTATGGGGTTTCCAAATCCAGAAAAAGTTATTCCGACAGCGAAAATGCCCTTATTATGGTCTATGCATTGGGATGGAAGATGGTGATTTGCTGTTACATCTGTATTTGCTGATGAGTGACGTCTTTAAATGTGTATCTTGATGTTTTTCTGGTTCACAATCAAATTACAGAATGTGCATGTCGTTCTTTTGGGCTTTGACTTGAGTATTTTTGGGTTGCTCATACAGGTGGTTTGGGCTGGAGTTGATGTCATCACAGGAAGTTGTTGTCCTGTGGGCTGTCAAGCACTGGACGCTGAAGGGTGCACAGACGCTTCGGGTTCTTCGGATTAGTGTGGAAATGGCATAAATTAATACGTCCAATGATGCAAACATTTTTCATTTTCATTACTGAAGTGTAATTAAATAACCAAAACAGATTTTGACAAAAAATGGACGTCATAGGGACGCATACAGTGTTGAATTTAAGAAGAAAATTGGGGTTAATAAAACAAAATTAATCTGTAACATCGCAAGTTTAAAGTTGATTGTAAAATTTTTATTCTGACATTGCGTGCTTGCTTTAACTTTAATTGTACAGAACATGCATGACCTCGCCATTATGCTTGTAACTACAAAGCACAGACATTGTAGACAACACCAATATGAGTCAATGGATTGATGATTCTTATTTTTTATGGAATATTGCAGTTTTTATTATAAATAATTTAATCTGTACACTTTTTTTTTTTTACTACCTGTCACTCACATGAGATCACAGCAATAGCAAACTCTGATATAATAGGTTTATTCATAGAGAGCGAACATGCCAGTTTCCCACTGCTCAAGCCATGCAGGTCAACACAATTAAAACATATGATGCTGGTTAAAGACAGTGTAACGCTTCGCTCAATTTGGTACAGACACAATAGAGTCTGAGTAGAGACCAGTTAAAGATGGATAACTCTAATGATGTCTGGGTGTTGCTTGGTGAGGTCTTTGCTGAGGTTCATCATTGTGTCTGAGAGGACCAATCTTTGATGCTATTTCTTATTTTGTGTAATTGTGTCTTGTTTGTTAGTGATCATATGTGCAGAATTACAAAAGAAGTCAAAGGAATATTTGTGTGATTGTTTGAATGTAAGTGGGCACTTACATTCACAGGTGGCAATTATTATTGTTGAACAGGAGTTTTCTTTACTGAAGCTGGGAGCTGGTATTTATTTGTTTCCGCCTTTGTCTCTCCTGTCTTAGAAAGTCCTCTTTGAATTCTGGCTGTGCATTGATTTTCTCTCTTTGCTTTTTCTGATACTCTCTGCTCCTTTGTCTACGCTCCTCCAATGAGAGATGTTCTCTAGTATATGATTGCTGGTCCAAAACACACAAAAGGAGCACAAGAATATCTTTATCATAATTGCCTATACTATGCAATGTTCCTAACAATGTTCCTTAAGCCCTCTGTTCCCTCAACCCTAACTCTGCTAGAAGTGATGACTAGCAATCTACAAAAGTAATATATGCTGTCAGTTCACATATTTAGTAGTTTATTAGAAAAGCTAAACACTATTTTATATTTAATACAACTAAAATATGATGACTTTATGCTGACTGTCAACTCCGTAATTGGCTCGTCATCATTGTCAGAAGATCTTATGGTGGTGACATCTGGTGGTGTTGACACATTAGGCATTTCTTTCACAAAACAAATGTATATGTAACTATATATATATATATATATATATATATAGTTTTGGGTGTAGGCTATTCAATTTAATAATGCTAAGTTCACAAGCACATCAACTTTACAAGCTTCATAACACAATCTCTTCATTTATTTTGATTATATATGCCTACATGAGCCTTGCCTATGAACTCAGGTTTAGGACTAAGGCAAAATAATTGGCTTCATGTGTTAATAGAAGCAGATTCATAAAAATTGCTACAGTAACACCACTGTACAACACTACAAGTTAATTTGTCCCATTTATTAATTCTTTCGTAAATTCATTCACACTCATTTATTTATACATTGTGTAAGTATGACGACACGTGAAAGAATATGTATATAGATTAATTATTTTTATTGCATTATGTTATTCATAACACAATCTGATTTATTGGGGTAAATGAAAATTAAAAAAAATTGCTGGGTCTTATAGGACACAAAGGCAGCTTTTCCACCTTTTGACCACAAGATGCCATTAGTGTGCACAGCTTTCAAACGATTCAGCCTCGGTTTCCCATCACTAAACATTAGGATTTAAAGGGTCATGAAACCCCCCTGTTTTACCCTGGTCGTTCACACCTCTGAGTTTCAAAAAGTCTGTGAAAATGGGCGTGTAAAGCTCTGGAAAAGTGGGAGTGTAGAGGGTGGGAAGAGGGGAGAGAACAACCAATGAAGCACAGACATAGAACACACTCATTATACAGAATAATGAATATTAATATATGAGCATGGAGAATATGACAACAAACTCCCAAGCACAAGGGAGAAATGTGAAAGAATATTTAATAGGGCTAATAATAGGCTACTTTGATTACGTTTACAAGCACTGCAGTCTCAAAATCAGTCTATTAGAATAATCGTGTCGTGGCGTTCAGATAGGCTTCACCACTGTATCAGTGTCCAGTTTGCACATATAATTCATTTGAAGAAGACTTGATGAAATATGTGTGCATAACTACACCGTGCTGGTTAATGTTTGGTGCAGGAGAATGTGTGAAATAAAAACTTTAAACACGGATACTTTATTCTGTATGAGCTATGAGCCACATGGCTAGTGTTATTAAACTCATCGTGGAGCTCCGCGCTGAAACTGATCATATGCGCGCTCCGCCTGTATATCATAAAAACAATCGTATTTTTCATGTGTTCGTATTTAAACTCCAGTTCTGACCACATCGCGAGCAAAATACAAACAACACATGTGCTGTGCTGAGGGAAACAGCCTACGGCTCACGTGTTTGAACGCAGCTAGAGCAGCCAGAGGTGAATGAGCCGCACTTTTGGGACATTTGAATTCTCACGCGAACATATTTTCCATTTGTGCTGGTAGATTACTGCAAAACAATCCACATGCACACAAACCTCTGCTCTGGTCGCGTCGCAGGAAAACACATTGTGTTGTAGCACTGAGGAAACGAACTAAAGTACAAAGTTATCTTTTTTTTTCTTTGAAACATGCAATTTTCACATTAATTTAAGTCATTGCTCTTTAGAACTGTATTGATTGGACTTAAATATTAATATTAATATTGGGTTTTTGGTCACATGTCACTTAAGGTGATTGTCAGATGATTCCTTCCTATGTTTTGGGGCACCAGCCAAAGAATTTCATCTTGACAGAAAAGAACATTCATGGAAGATTGTTGACTGAATTACAGTTATATAAATTGGAGGAAGTTCATCATCTGACCAATCTGAAGGATTTTAGAGAGATTGTTAACTTGTACAGCCTCTTACTGTATTATCAACACAAGGAAGAAACAAGTGAATTCATACATACACATATCTATAATTCCTAAACAAAATTAGATATATTTTCACCAAATTTGTAGCACTGAGGAAACGAACACCAACGATATGTCTCTGAATGACAACAGACCGAGGCGAGAGAAGTGATACTTCCTCATGCATAATACCGCAATTATAATCGTATGCATACTACAGTGCAGTGATTGGATTGAATGAGCTTTATGTCATGAATATGTCGAGAATCTACGTCAGCATGTTCGAAAGTACACGATGACGTCAGATTTTGTGACGTTGCTCCGACTCAGCTTTTCAAACAGGAAGACAGAAATTGCTCTGAAAAATGCAAAACTAACTATTTTTCACTTATGAATAACATTAATGAGTACCTTTAGTGTTTTCAATGATGTGCAGCCTATACATATCTGTTTACATCTCAAAAAAAATGTTTTGGGGTTTCATGACCCTTTAAAATATTCTGAATCTATAAAACTTACCAGAGGTGCTTCAGAGGCACAGAAGAGGTGCTTCAGAGGCACAGAAGAAGCTACTAAGGAAAGAGGTGATTTTGGCAAGTAAATTGCTAGGGATTTCTTTACTGAGTATATAAAGTATCTACAAAGATAATAGTGTTGAATAAAGCTAACAATATTGTGAAAGATAAGAGACATCCTATATCCTGTGCTTTTGAATTGTTGCCATCCGTGTCCCTCGGTGTATGAAAAACAGGTCCAAATTTTCTTTTATTCCCCAAGCAATAAATTTTTTAAATATCAATTGATTGGCCAGCTCGTCTGGATAAATCTTATTTATTAAATTAGATTGTTTGAATTATGTATTGATATTTTGTATGCCAAATTGTGTTTCTTATTATGTCTGTGTGAGTTCACTGCAAACTTACTTTTCCTAAGGGGAAAAATAAACTGAACTGAAAAAATAGCATATGGCCTATACCCTCAGGCCTATACCCACATCCTGTATTCAAAGCAGATTTATACGTATCTCGTATATTAATTCTTGTCTTGTTGTTGACTGCCCATATAATAAACTATTTAAAGCTGACAGAGAGTCTGAACAAATATCTGCCCTTATTGTCTTAACCTCATGCACCCACTGGATAGCCAACAAAATTAGGGCAGCTAGCTGGTAAAGGTATGTGGGTGCACACAAAATTTTTGTTGTTGTTGTTGGTGAATGAAGACATGAACTGTCATTTAGCCTTTTGGGCTTTTTCCAGCCATATTTTGTTTCATTGCCTCTCCCTCTCTTCCGCATCACTGAGAGACATTTCTACTGCAAATATGTGCGAGCATTTCCCAGTGCTGGGACAAGAGCATAATTCAACAGTTCATGTAGTTGGAAATACTGCCAATGTTTAGTTTGAGGGATCTTTCACAACAAACCCCCTCATGGATTTAGACTCATAAGAACCATTTCAATGACTGTCTTGGCCAAAGATGACAGAAATTAATCTCCAACATTGCATGGCTCATTTTCTGTGTTGGCATTGATCCTTTTGATAATATCTTAAAAAAGAAGTAAAAAAAAGGGCATTTTCACATCCATCACTGCTCCACTAAAGTTTGGCTTCACTGAGTAATAATTTCTCAAGCCAGATTTTGCCCTCTGAAATTCAAAGAAGTGTGACTGTATGTAGTACTGTGGGTTCTCACCATTCATTTTAGGATTTTGTCATTCTGTTGATGTTCTCACTTGTATTTTCTGTTGGTGTTTAGTCTTTAAATGTGCAGAATTGTTTGGTGTAGTGTGCAGTCATGTTTTCGCAAATGTCTGCTTTCAGGTGATGGTCAAAGTAGAACAGGAATCCTCCTTTTGTGAAGGCATCAAACTCTTTTGTACAGTAGGAATCAATGAGCTGCTCAGCTGGGTGTTTTAGAACCTACACATCATCCCTTTCCCCCCATGTGTCTCTAACATGACTTGAGGTTTTACAGTATGACTTACATTGAGGACACAGATACTCCACCCTTTCATCTGTCTATATGATCTCTCCCACTATAGTTTCCCTCTCTTCCATTGCCACCTGTGCACAAGTGCCACAGTCATCACAGTTGTGCTCAGACAAGGTCTACTGAAACTTGTGCCACTTCCCAATTTCCACATGTTTCACCCCAAAGGTTTTTTCACCAACTGTGAAACAGTATTGCTTCAGTCTGCGTCTGCTCCTGGTCACCGTTTCCTTCAGACAAACCAGATCCAGAATCTTCAACTTCACATAATGAACAGATAAAACAAGTTAATAAAGGTATACTGCAGTTACAATATGCACACTATAAGCTATATATTGTTCAATTTCATAAATAAATCATAAACCGCCTTAAGCATACATGTGATATATTCAGAAAGTACAAAGTTATCTTTTTTTTTCTTTGAAACATGCAATTTTCACATTCATTTAAGTCATTGCTCTTTAGAACTGTATTGATTTATGGTCTTAAATATTAATATTAACATTGGGTTTTTGGTCACGTCACTTAAGGTGAGAGTGTCAGATGATTCCTTCCTATGTTTCGGGTCACCAGTCAAGGAATTTCATCTTGACAGAAAAGAACATTCATGGAAGATTGTTGACTGAATTACAGTTATATAAATTGGAGGAAGTTCATCATCTGACCAATCTGAAGGATTTTAGAGAGATTGTTAACTTGTACAGCCTCTTACTGTATTATCAACACAAGGAAGAAACAAGTGAATTCATACATACACATATCTATAATTCCTAAACAAAATTAGATATTTTCACCAAATTTGACACTTATTTATGAGCACACTCTGAGGACACAGAAAAAATGTGGTGGGATTGCAGCTGTTGGTGGCGCTATAACTGAACAAAATCTGAAATTGCCACTAACTAAACTATATGAAATAAATTGCTATATTTTACTGATGATATTACTTCTTGCTTGCTTCTTTGTGCTTATTTGGCACCTTAATGGCTTTGAATAATATATATATTACACGAGTCCCAGGTGAAAAAGAATTCTATTAAAAATATACTTTAATAAAGTGTACTAAGTATATTTTCTACATTTTGTACTATTTTCGTCAAATCCAAGTATAGTTAAGTGTATTCAATTATGTATTAACTTCAACTTAACATCTATTTAACTACACTTCTAGTGTAAATAGTATACTAAAATGGAACAACTTTTTTTAAACTTCAAGTGCACTAAAATACACTAATGAAAATCAAGATTCATGAGCAATTAAGCACACTTACAGTACAATTGCATTGTATTGCCATTCTAATGGAAATACACTTAAAAAGGCATTGAAGTGCAAATTATAGTTGTGTTTAAGTACATTTTGTGCATACTGCTATCATACTTATAATTACTATAAACAGTTAATTTAGTATGCCTCTGTAACATTTCAAGTGATCTACAAATGCACTTCCTAACTATATTTAGTGCTTTTAAAGTGTCCCACTATGACAATAATAATGTTTTTGAAGTGAAGTTCAATTACAACCTAAACATCATAGACACGTACTTTCAGTGCAATGTTATTATAGTGTAAGGTAGAAACAAATTGAAAGTACATTTCATTTGTAATTTTTCCCCATTTTGTTATACTTAAGCATGAATGTTGTTATTACACTACAAGTGTATTACATTACAATTCAGTTCAAGTACATTAAATCAACAGATTACAAATTGCATTTCAGAAAAGGATCTTTATTATTAACACAAAGTAACACACAAAAGCAGATATTGGCAAAAGAAGGAACCTTGAACAGTCGACTTTCTCTGAAATACCGGGAACAGAACAATGGCAAACAACTTACTACACATGCATATCTACAGGTGCTGGTCATATAATTAGAATATCGTGAAAAAGTCATTTTTTTCATTGTAAATTATTTTAAAAAATGAAACTTTAATTTATACTAGATTCCCTACATGTAAAGTAAAACATTTCAAAAGTTTTTTTTTTTTTTTTTTTAATTTGTTGATTAGAGCGTACAGCTCATGAAAGTCCAAATCCAGTATCTCAAAATATTAGAATATTTACTTTTGAGTTTCATTAAATGACCATCCCTACAGTATAAATTCCGGGTATCTCTTTTCTTTGAAACCACACTAATGGGGAAGACTGCTTATTTGGCAATGGTCCAGGAGACAATCATTGACACCCTCCACAAAGAGAGTAAGTCACAGAAGGCCATTACTGAATGGGGTGGCTGTTTACAGAGTGATACAAAGCATATTAAATGCAAAGTTGACTAGAAGGAAGAAATTGGGTAGGCAAAGGTGCACAAGCAACAGGGATGACCGCAAGCTTGAGAATACTGTCAAGTAAAGCCGATTCAAACACTTGGGAGAGCTTCACAATGAGTCGAATGAAGCCGGAGTCAGCACATCAAGTCCCACATTCAGACATCTTCAGGAAAAGGACTACCAAGCCACTTCTGAAACAGAAACAACGTCAGAAGCATCTTACCTGGGCTAAGGAGAAAAAGAACTGGACAGTGAACAGTGGTCGAAAGTCCTCTTTTCAGATAAAAGTAAATTTTGCATTTCATGTTGAAATCATGGTCCCAGAGTCTGAAGGAAGACTGGAGAGGCACAGAATCCAAGCTGCTTGAAGTCTAGTGGGAATTTTCTGAAGTTAGTAATGATTTGGGGGGCCGTGACGTCTGCTGGTGTTGGTCCATTGTGTTTTCAAGTGCAAAGTCAATGCAGCCATCTTCCAGGAGATTTTGGAGCACTTTATGCTTCCATCTGCTGACAAGCTTTATGGAGATGCTGATTTCCTTTTCCAGCAGGACTTTAGCACCTTGCTACAGTGCAAAAACCACTTCCAAGTGGTTTGCTGACCATGATATTACTGTGCTTTATTGGCCAGCCAACATGGCTGACCTGAATCTATGGGATATTTTTAAGAGAAAGATGAGAAACAGCGATCCAACAATATACAGATGATCTGAAGGCTCAATAGTGCCTCAGCAGTGCCACAGGCTGATCACTTCCATGCCACACTTCACTGATGCTGTAATTTGTGCTAGGAGCAAGTCATTTGCTGTAATATGTGCTGCCGACCAAGTATTGAGTGCACAAATGAACATACTTTAAAGAACTTGAACTTTTCAACTTTTCAACTTGAACTTTTTTGAAAATCCATTTTTTGATTGATCTTAGAAAATATTCTAATATTTTGAGATACAGGATTTTGGACTTTCATGAGCTGTACGCTCTAATCAACAAATTAAAAAAAAAAAAAAAAAAAACTTTTTCACGATATTCTAATTATATGACCAGCACCTGTAGCTCTGACTTGAGTTACTAGAGGCCTTTTAGCTCTCATTGTTGCACTTCCTCCGTAGAAGGGCCCGGATCTCTGCCACCTCGGTGTTGGGGAATCGCTCCCTCACTGCATCTGTGAAAACAGGAAAGAGACATGGGGATGAATTAAAACAGGATAGACAATGTATAACATTGAAATACAATCATTGATTATAATGGATTTGTCAATCAATCATGACAATGGATTTGGATTCATAACTATGACATTACTGTACCTAAAATTGCGTTGGTTTTTTCTGGCTCAAGCTGCTCCTTCAGCTCGCCTTTTTTTCCTTTCCCTGTGAGGGTTGCCTATAAACGCAATATGTCACTTGTGGTCACAGTATTGGTACCTGCGCCAATTTGCCAGAGGCCTTGTAGTTATATCCGTACCAGGGCTGGGATGAACAAAGTTTCACGTGGAGCATTCTGAGATATTTTTTTTTGCTGAATTACCGCGGAGTGTAAGTTATGCTAAAAAATAAACTGCCAGGATAATCACACAGCGCTTGCCGTAGGCTACACGTCCAATAATGACATGTCCGAACTAATGACTCATTTGAACTGATTCACTTAAATGAATGGTTAAAACAACTGATCTGTCCAACACTGAACTCATGAGACGTCCGTGAATCCGTGTATAACAAATTGGTACACTTTACAATAATGTTCCATTTATTAAATTCTAGTTACCTACATTAGTATTTTGTGAGTGAGTGGCAGAGTGTATTACTACTATACGTTGTTGTTATTTTTATGTGAATGAAGAATTAAAAGATGCACTTTTTTCAGTAAGCTATGCGTTTTCAACAAATGTTAAATTCTGTTGGTTCAGGAAGGACACCATGACAGGCTGCTGGCTCCCACTGTCGCTGTTAATTTTTATTTATTTTTTGTTGGAAAAGCACTCTCTGTGTTAGCTTAAAGCCCTCAAGTTTACATTGGTTACTGTATTCTTTCAATTGCTCTAAACAAGTATTTTGGGTGACCTTTTTTTTTTTTTTAATTGAATGCTAGACATCAATTTGTTGTTATTTTCATCTGAAAGAAGAATTACAAGATGCACTTTTTTTTTAGTAAGCTAGGCCTATGTGTTTAAGGCTTCAAGGTTTTATCGAACGCTACCTCTGACTAAGAATGCATTACTTTGCACTTGTATGGTCTTTTATTTTGGACTTTTTATAAATTGGTATTAGTCAATTAATGGGGAGATTAAAAACCGAAATAGAATCGGACTGAAAAAAAAACAAAAACAAAAAAAGAGTCCTTAGATTAATCGATGCACCGAAAAATAATCGCTAAATTAATCGTTAAAAAAATGATCGTTTATCCCAGCCCTAATCCGTACCGTACCAACCCACTGTCACTTTTACCATATTGCTTAATCAGTGAAATTCAAACAAGAAGTATTAACAGTAGTCAATGACGGCAAAAATGGCAGAGTTAAGTGGATTTTCAAATTTGTAATCTGGGAAGTCAGGTCTGTATTCCAAGACATAACGTGAACATGCATGTTCTTCAAATTAAAGGGTTAGTTCACCCAAATAGCAAAATTATGTCATTAATAACTTACCCTCATGTCGTTCCAAACCCGTAAGACCTCCGTTTATCTTTGGAACAAAGTTTAAGATATTTTAGATTAATTCATGTACTCAAACAGTACACTGACTGAACTGCTGTGAAGAGAGAACTGAAGATGAACACCGAGCTGAGCCAGATAACGAACAACAGACTGACTCTAAGATTACACTACAGATGAAGTGAAATCAGTGTACACTTTAATAAATTATACTTTGTATTACAAATAAGCGTACTTACTAAAAGTACACTAAATTACCACTATACATTTTTGTATTTTAACATATTTTATGAGAGTACTCTGATATGCCACTAAAAATACACTTATTTAGAGTGTACTGTATAAAGTGTACAGAGTCACACTTCTAATGAAGTGAGAACATAGTACACTTTAAAAAAAAGTATACTAACAATTAATTTCCAAAAAATATATACTTCCCATAAGTACACTGAATTGCCACTCTAAGTATGTCAAATTTAATACACTTAAAAAAAATAAACTTAAAATACATTAACAACAAAGTACACTTTCAAAAAGTACATTTAAAAAATAATTTGATTACTGATAAATTAGTATACTTACTGTTTGGACTATTAAGTTGAACTTAATTACATCTTTTTTGAAGTATACTTTTAAAAAGTACAAATCAAATACTCTTTAAAAAGTACAACAAGTAGAAGTATACTTGTTTTATAATTCATGTACTTCATTCATATTTCAAATACACTAAAGTATACTACTTTTTTACCTGGGGTGTGGAGCATGTAAACATTCTTCTTATAGATGATCTTGGAAAGAAATATGATATATATATATCATGAGGGTGAAGCATGTAAACATTATTCTTATAGATGATGGAAAGAAATATTTGATTATGTTGATGAAGAGCCTCAAAGACAACCCTGTATTGCCTGAAATGGCACAGGTTTCTTATCCACACAAGATGCCAAGCTACACTGGTTTAAAAAGCAAGTAAGTATTTACCAAAGTAATTATTTTACACTTTTACTTGTTTTTCATTTATAATGTTCAATCTTTACTATTCTAATCTGACATATCTTTTCATAAAATGAACTGACCATTTTTCCATGCTGTGGATTTCTTGGGAAAGAGAGATTCACGGCATGGAATTCTTGGGACGGAGAGAGGTGGAAGTTAAGCAGTAGATAGATGGCTGAAGAGGATACTTGCTTTTCCCTTCCTTATAAATTCCCCAGTTACATAAAAGAGCTCCGCTGCAACATGAGAAACCAGGAGCTGACTGTGCAAGATATAAAGTGCATTCACTTTACATTTAGAAAATGTTGCTAACTTGCTATACATTTAAGGTGAATTCATTGAAGCATTATATTTTTGAAGCAGCACCAGTGCAAGTCCAGTCTGTAACCCCTAAGCTAAACATGCTCAACCTGGGGTGTGTTTCCCAAAAGCATCACCGAATAATGATTAAACCTGTGATCATAGTTGGTTTTAGGAAACGCGCCCATGTTAGCTCGCACTCAGCTGGCAATACTAGACCATAATGAAAATGTGCATCGTCAACAGGCCACAACCACTTCTGCTAAGTGAACAACAATACCACAATGTTTCACATGAGACAGAACTCCAGAATATGAAATGTGAACATAAGTGCGTATTTGTAGATATTATGTGCAAGTTCTGGTGTTAGTAAATAATATTAGATTGGTAATATATTGTTCAGTAATTTGTATAGTGTTTGTCTTTTTTCTAAGTGTACATCGGTACAATGTTGTGTTTCCCAAGCACTCTAAAGAGCAAACATAATCTGCTTTCCTCCAGTCTCCAATCTTTGGTTCGGTCAGAATTTGTGCCTCAGACAACAATTAGATTTCAAACCACACACTGTATTAAGAACCAATGGTTTGTTAACGGGTTTTTTTTATTTATTGTTTTGTCTTGTGGACTATATGTAAACATCTTTTATGTAAAACATCTTACTCAGGACAGTACTAAACAATGAAAAGCATGCATTTTGTATGATCTCTCACTTTGTTAAAATTATTCACATTTTCACAGATTCTGCAAGTGGTTTCCATACAACTGTATATATACAATTATCATGAAAAAAATCTAAGACTCAGGGTTAAGCCTTACCAAAAAAAAAAAAGAGGCAGGAATGTGCCCTTTTTGTCTTACATTTACAAGAAAAACAACAACTTTTTTTTTCTTTAGTCACATTTTTCGTGTGGTTGTCTGGGCAGATGCAGGGCAAAGCAAAAAAAGCAGAAGTGTATTGTGATGGTCAAAACACTTAGTAACTAAACAGAATTTCAGTAAGTTTAGTGACAACATGTTACAATTGTTACAATAGTTTACATGGTGCAATGAGTGGTAGCTTCCTGCTTTATTAGTGCTTAAGCTCAAATTTCATGATTTCAGTTTATAAGTTTACAATTTGATTCTGATTTTGATTCAATATTGATTAATTTGGATAAATATCAGGTACAGTAGCTACATGTAAATGTTTGTCAAGGAAAAAAATCTCTCAACTAATGCTGTAAACATACAGGGAGCCTTTCAGCTGGTATCATTATTAAAGGTTAAAATAAACAACTCAGTATAATATGGTTTTCATAATAATAATAAGATTATAATGTTTTTTAATGATAAACATAATTCTGTTATATAGTACATATATTTAGCAAATTCTCCTGTCCATAGATTTTTTTCTTCCTAACTAAGGTAAATGTAACGTGACAGATTGTTTACAAGCTGTTTTATTGACGTTTTCCACAGTTTTTACATCACACATGATACATTTCAGTAAGTTGTACTGTATCTTTCAACACACCTTCTAATTTTCATTCGTGTTTATTTACTATTAACTGTCTGTGTCAGTGACCCTTGCTCCGCTGTGTTTTATCACTGCGTATGGTTGGGTGTGTGTGTGTGTGTGTGTGTGTGTGTGTGTGTGTGTGTGTGAGAGACAGTGTCAATTGCGTGAGTCTCATGCTGAATGTGTGAGAGTTGGCAGTCCTGTTGGCAGTTGTTTTTGCAATATCATCTTGACTTGCTCAACCACAACCTCAAGCCAAAACATGAGAAATGAAAGTACAGCTCTTTCTTCTCACGAAGACTTTCGGCAGGAGAAGAAACTTTTATGAAAGGCAAAACGTCACTATTGTAATGTGCCATACTTATTAATAATAATAATAATAATAATAATAATATGTAGTAGCAGTAGTAGTAGTGGTGCTTGTCATAGGCAAAATATCACTATTGTAATCCACCATATTTCTTTCTCTTTGTCTCCTTCTGCTCCAAATTCCCACACCGTTTGTGGTTTCAACATGAACAAGGTGTCAAATCAAATGGCTCCTTGTGGGAAGGTGTGCTGTGACTTTTGTAAGCGATTGGGTATATGATGTTCTCCCAGCGGGCGAAAAAACAGGTGAAAAATCCCATTGATTTAACACTGGAGAGGGATTACATGGATTATATCTCGGGATCTGAAAGTTATAGAGACAAGGGGTGGGCTTGTTTGAACAGCAAGCAGTGATCAGCAACCCTATAAAAAAATGTCAAAGCCACACCCTAACAACCAGTTACAGCCACCTAGTAACTATATATGAAATGTCTACACCATATCTTGGCATTTAATAATATTTAATAGAACGTTAATACTGTGTTATTCAATAATGACGAAACTATTCTAAAGTGTCACCCAAAATAGTTTCAGTCTGAGTTAATTTATCTCATTATAACGCTTGACTTGAGATCATCCACACATTAGACGGGTTCACAGATATGGCAAACATATTTGATATTTAATGCTCGAAAATTTTAACATTTAATAAACTTTAAACAAATATAACTTTTAATTTTCAGTGAGCCTAAAACATGTTGTAATAAATGTCACATTAGCTGTGCCTTTAATGTAAATATAAATAATATAATATTAATATAAATTAGGGCTCAATGCTAAGGTTTATTTTTCAGGCTGGATGGTTCAGATTTTTACCTGCCCAGCTACAGTGCACCAAAAAAAAAAAAAAAAAAAAAATCTTGTTTTTGTTGTTTTGGACCCATGTGACAGTAAACTGTGCTTTAAGACTTTTAGATAGGTTGAACAGGTAAATATATAGAAATTGAATAATTTCTGTTTCTGTGCAGTTAAACACTCACTGCATAAATTATAGATTTAATATAAAAGCTACAAACATGATTCAGTCAAGAGCAGTGAGTGATTTTTTTTCTGTCTTTTGTTCTTTGATTAACATCAATGACAGACAGCTGCAGGTTTTTTAGGCTGCTGTCACTTTAAGATCTGACGCACATGACGGGGATTTGACACGCATCCTATATTCTCGCAACTTTTTAAAGCTGCAGTCTGTAACTTTTTTTGGTTAAAAATGATCCGAAATCAATTTTTGAGCAAGTACAAACCAGCCAGTGTTCAAAACTCTCATTATCGTAGCTCGATTCACAACGGTAAGCTTGTAATAATGTTTTATAATAAGAGTGACATGGCGGGTTTCTGCGGGAGATTTGAGCATGCAGCAGTTCCTCTGTGTGTCATTACATCACGTCCGTAAACAGGAAGGAGTCCAGGCTAGTCGTTTTATCACGTGAGGATGCAGCTTGTAGCGGATCATTTATAGCCTGTTTTCACAGCAGCTGAAATAATTAAACTTATCATTTTGATGGCGGATTGTAATCCAGAAAGGTCCAAATGACAATCATCAGTGACAACTGGAGATTCACCCGTAAGCAAAAGACTTTGGACTGTGGAGTGGCTACAGAAATTGAAATCTACAGGTAATGCTAATATACACATAGTCATAGCAATGCTGATGTTGTTAACATTAACGATTGAGAACAAAGTATAACAGTAATAATAATTTGCACGGTTTGGCATGATCCGAGCTAAGCGATCATTAGATTTAATCATCATTGGCAGCGTGATTTATTGTAAGCCTAATGCTTTTTTCCTCAGTTGGTCAGAACAAAAGTGGCAGAAATGTTACTTACTTGTTCAGATGATATTTTCCAGTGAAAATTCTTATATTGGTCATACTTTCAAGACGTAGAATCTGTGATTCTGAAGTTCAGTATCCACACCGGTGCGGTGACTGACAGCAAACATTAGGTTCATCTGCGCTGACGAGCTGTGCCGAGGCACAACACATGTACAGATAACTGTTACGCATTGACTGCAATCGCATGTTTCAAACAAGAGATGGCGACAAAGAGGAAAAATTGTGGACTGCAGTTTTAAGTAATTTAAGACTGTTTACGAAGATAATCAAAATGGGAATTTGACATAATTTTGTGGTTTTGTTCATTCAGGCATGAAAAAGAACTCAATGCAGCTCAATTATTTATGACAACAGTATTTTTAATCACCCATGGACCATCATCAAGTAAATTCTTGCATCATGTATCATTTTATTCTCTCCATAAAATCACATGCACAATGTCAACAACAAAATATTCAAGCCACAACCATTATTTTGGGCTGTAGCCCTGAAGAAAGACATCCAATGTGCATCTACTAACATTCATTGAAGCATTTATTTGTCATTTGAATTTGCATACTGTCAAATATTACATCATGATGGCAGCAGAGTTCATAGTATTGACTGTGCAGAGATGACTGGATTTTACTCCAAATGCACATAACATATGCACTCAATCATCAAATTAATACTTTATTTTATTCCTTTAAAAGATGTCACCGCAAAACAACTGAATAAAATTACTAACAATAACTATACATGTTTATATCACTTGCATAAATGTTTTGCGAGAGTTGGCTACTTCACCAATTTAAAGCTGAAAAACTAACTATAAAAATTGAACAGTGAATCACAAGTTTCTTCAGATACATGGTTGTTGAACCAGAGAATAGAAATTTCCATCCCTTTTATCTCCGTCCCTGGCAATATGGCACATAAAGCCATGTCGCGTTCTGAAAAGCTTCCCTACAAGGCCATCACTCTTCTCACTATTGGGCGACAAAAAGCACATTAGAACAGATGTGACGTTATTTTAATCTCAGTAAAACATTTGTCATTTCTGAGATGGATAGTCTGCAAACGTTAACTTTTCAGGTTTACTTTTTTTTGCAATATGAGTATTATGTATTGTATTTGTATTGTCACTAACCTACACACAAAGTATCTAACTCCTGGAAACCTCTTTGATTCGTCATACGAGACCATGTTCCCCTGTGCCCCCTCCATCCATTTCCAACCACGTCCTCCACACGGATCAACCAGAACCTGCAGATTATTCATACAATAATTTATGAAGAAACAGGAAAGGTGACATCTATATTTGAGTACAGTCTGTTAAACTGTCCTGCATGAATGTGTAGTGTTTTAAATATAAAAATAAATGTACTGCACTGAGATACCTCATAGCTATTGGCCTGATGGCTGCTCGAGTCATATTCGTAATTGCAGTGATGATCCTTTACAAATCCACTGTGCCACCCACCATCTGATGCGATGGCTTTGCACACCGCAAGTTGGGTTTTAGAAAGAACAGCATCTGCAACCACAAGGATTTATGGGTTAATTAAGCCCAATGATTTGAGATTCCATCAAAAACAAGTGTGGAGTGCCTCAGGGCTCGGTATTGGGCTCCTCTTTTCTCCTTGTATACCAGTGGTGTAATGTAACGAAGTAATAATACTTTGTTACTGTACTTGAGTGTTTATATTTGTCAACTTTTGCTTTTACTCCACTACATTTCCTAAATAAAATGTATACTTTTACTCCGATACATTTTCCCAAAGCATTTTCGTTACTTACTATAAAAAAAAGTAGGAAGAACACAGGCTGCAAGCAAGCATGTGCAAACAATTTACATTAATTTACATCTTAGATGAGCATAAAGATGAATGAAGAACACAACAGTTATTTTGGCTAAATGAACTGTTCTTCAGTGTTCTGTGCTTTCATTGCAAATTTCAATTCCATTACATGGGATCAAGTATGGAACTGTAAGAGGAAGCTCAGTCATAAAGATCTTCCAGTGCTTCAAGACGTAATTATACATAGTATTGTACATTAATTTAAAAGCATGGATGTAGGCACATTAAAATTAAGATTCAGCCTAAACCAATGCGAGTTTATGTAAAGAAAAAGAGTTTGCATACTGCTGGGCACTGCTCCGGTCTGAATCCACTGGAGGTCCTGACTCCTGCAGCCCTGGTATGGGTCTCCTTTCCACGGGCTCTCACAGGTGCAGGTCCTGCCGTGATTGGAGGAGGAGCATTTGGCATTCACACCACAGGGATTAACCAGGCATGCACCACAACATCTGCCAAAGGTACATTCTGGACCGCGGAGCATCGTATTGCACTCGCAGAATACTTGTGTGGTGTCCTCGATGGGGTTACATTCTCCATGGTTACAATTCACGTCTGAGCCGAAACAGCTGTATTGAAGCAGATAAAATATAGTGGGGAAAATCTTTACAGTAGCCATGACACCTTAACCTGTTCAAAAATAAAGCATTTAAAGTATAATTAGAAGCACTGAATATATGTGGCCTGGTGTCACTTAATTCTCAATCTGCTTATAATGCAACACACTATAAAATCTGCACTGCAGAAGATTTATTTTATTGAGCCAGTGCATAAAGAAAATCTGTTCTTAACTGCAAAACAGACAGAAATCATTAAATTATCAACTTGTATTACACATTATGTAGCTAGATAATATGTGCAGTTAGTGTAATGTCAGCTCCCAGAGGAGGAACAACGCAAAACAGCCTAGACTCACTATGAAAATACCACACAATAAAACTTGTCTACACCAAATGGCCAACAACTCTGATGTGTGTGCTGAATTTAATGAAACCTGAAGCATAGGAACAAAAACACTAGAATATAGTATTGATGTTTGATACATCACCATGGCAACACCATTTAAGATTTCAAGAATCCTTTTTCCAATTTTACATCAGCCTTGACATTATTCTGTCCAAGTTTGAAATGATTTGAGTAAAAACAAGAGGACTAATTGTAAAAAGTCTCTTGAATAGCCCCATCTATGTAATCAGTCCCCATGACCAAACATACAGCTTAAGTGTTATCTCAATCGCGCAATGCAGAAGATATGACTCATTTTCTGTTTAACTTTTTTTCTACATTAATTTCTTCCCTCTCCATGGCAAAATATCTGAAAGTTTTAAATATGAATTAAAAAAAACTAAGAAAAACCTCACTGCTCTTGACTGAATAACTTTTGTAACTTTAATAAGCATTAGCTATTTTTTTATATGTGATTATTCAATTTCTGTACCTGAAAACTACAGATGTTAGATTATGTTAGTTAGATTTATTCTAACTAACATAGTTTATTCATATTTATTATACTGTTAGTTTAGTTTATTCATATTTATTATATCGTATTTACTTATAATTTGATTATTTCTTAATTTATTACTGGTTACTTGTCTCTAATAATATTTGAAATTTACATTAGTTAGGCTAGTAGTTTTTGCTGTGGTATCAAAATTGAGAATTGAAATTTATCTGGTATTTGAAATTTGGTGTCATAGTCTTATTTATTAAGGTTGCATGCGTCAATCACAATGAAAACGAATTAATTATTTATATAATTTTTGTGGTGGGGCCAGTGAAAATTTTGTCAGGACAAGTAAAAATGTGAACCACTGGCTCGACCGGACCAGTAGAAAGAAATCATTAGCATTAGGCCCTGCAAATGTCTACAAAATAAAATACACTCAAATGTTGTCTCAGGATCAGATGTAAAAACGACTACCAGACCTCTGACTACCGGACTGCTGCAACATACATGGTTCCGAAAAGCTTTGAGTAATCAATCATTTCAAGAAAAAGAACAATGATCTTGAAATACAAGAGAAAAACAATAAAACTCACCAGAAAACACAATCATAGAGGTACAACACCAGACAAAGACTAGAACCAACTCTGGATTATTTATACTAAAGCTAATGAATCACATGACAAAAAGAAGACGAAGACAGGGTTTAAAAAAAAAAAAAAAAACGGGGCAAAGTTTCATAATAGAGTTTGTGGAAACAAGAAACAGACACAGTGACCCCTAGTGGTCTTCTGTAAATCATTGCAATTCAAAACAGATGAGTACTATAAGGCGGCACAACCAAGACATTTAGTCTTCTGGTTTTTTGATGAATACAGTGCAAAATGTATAGAGCTTCAACAGGTTCAATATTAGATACCCCTTCAATCTATAATAGGAGCAGGAACTTTTCAACAGACATTATCACGATCACAGTCTGCGTTCCCCTGTCTTGTGCCATGTTTTGTAGTTCTTTGTGGTTTTTCATGTTGATTAGTCTCCCCAAGTGTGTGTTGTTAGTTCCCTCAGTTACCCTTGTGTTTTCCCATGACAATTTACCATACCCGCTTTGTTACCTTGTTAGCATGTATATATTGTGTATACTTCATCTTTGCAGCTGATAGTGTTTTCAGAGTCGGTAAACTAGCTTTTTTTCCCCGACATTTTTCCGAATTGCCTTTTCTCATTAAATGTTAATTGACGGTTTTCTTTTGTTCAGCCAGAAAGCTACAAAGTAGTACTGAAGATCTTCGGGAAAGTGAGGACAATGTCTGCAGCCTTCCATCGACAGACAGAAGAACTATTGCATCCACTGCTTCAGTCTGACATGGAATGCAAAAGTGAAATGCAACGTCTACTACTACAAAGCAAAAAAATAGAAGATATGATACGAATAAATGAGGTACTGTCCTTACGTATAGTTCTGATTAAGGCTTGGCTGACCTATACCTAAATTTAAATTGCAAGGTCTCTCATTTCACTGTCATGTTCTGTTTGGAAAACTAATCTTTCTGAGCAAACACATCCTGTATTCTTTTACTACTCAGTGTTCTTCACTGTTTGTGAGTAGTGTTTCTATCTTTTATACCGAAAGTTAATCATCATATAACTGTAGATCTCTTGAATAATTCTTACAGTTCTCTTTGCTTATATGATAAAGGAATCATATGTTACATGTTTATATGTTCCAAATATTACTGTTTCACATTTGTCTGACAGTAATCTCTTGTAAAAGAAAGTAAAAGGAATCTCCTTTGCATTATAATTTTTTATTTAATTATATAAAAAAAAAGATTTTATTTGCCCTGTAACTACAAAGTAATTTGAGTTCAACCAGCAGTTGAAATTAATGTTCTTTCTGTATTTGTGACCTACATATGGGTCGTTTAACTTGATGTATTTTTTGTCCAGTGACCTAAAACCTTATCTGTATTACACTGTATGTTACTCCTAAAATGAAGTCAGCAAAAGCAGTAATTGGTAAAAAGTGCTATTTTTAGTGATTTCTGGAAATTAATTTAGAACTGGGGTGAAATTGTCGTCATTAGTACTTTATTAATGGTAGCTTAGCCATAATTATTGGCTTATTTGAATTGGTAAATGAACTTGAATATCACTCATTTCAGTAAGGACTTTTTTTCAATAAAAAAATGAAATTGTACAGAATATTTTCTATACAACTGTGTTTTTCAGTCCTTGACAGTAAAGGTGATGCTACACTGGGCAACTTTTTGAGCAATGTCGGCAATGCTTGGTCACTTTGCCATTGAGAATGGGCAACAAATTTCAATCTAAAGTATACAGATAGAATTTGTTGCCCATTCTCACTGGGAAAGTGCTCAAGAATCATCGTATGGCGACATTGCCCGGCAACATTGTTCAAAAAGTTGTCCCGTGTATCATCACCTTAACAGTAACTTGCTTTAAGACTTTAAAACAAGCTCACAAACATGATACGCATGTGAAAATGGAGCAGATCTTCTAGATTTTCCACGAGTCACATTTATTAACATTCTTTATAGTCATCTTTCCTTCAAATGCACCTTAAAAAAAAAAAAAAAACTTTACCAGAGGGACCTAACTCAAACCCTCTACCTTCAACAATGTCTGTATGGCTTTTAGGCCAGTAAACTGACCTTGAGATTGTGGACTTTGGGGAACATATTTTGGTTCCCATACTCCAGCTCCATTATCGTGTTAATTAAGGATGTGACAATATATCTCGTAATATTTAAAACAAATAGTACATGATAATGAGACACGTAAATAATCCAGCGCCAGTACCTGCTTGACATCCCAAAGTACCTGTTCACCTCCGCATATTTCATCTTGCCACTATACAGAGAGTAAATTGCAATTATTTTGCTAGTCCTGAAACGGGAAATATACTTTAACCTGTCAACTGCTGATGCTTTCTGTGTTTTGTTACATCCCTTGAGGCTTTTAGTAAAAAATTGTGCTCATTCCGATAAACTTGTAGAGAGGAATTTTGTTGTGTTTTTATCCAAAATAGGGTGATGTCATTATGGAGCGCTAAATTCTCTCATGTAATTTGTTTCATTCATATTCAACATATTCAGGACCCATAAAAGTATTAAAGGGTTAGTTCACCCAAAAATTAAAATTCTGTCATTTATTACTCTCCCTCATGCCGTTCCACACCCGTAAGACCTTCGTTCATCTTCAGAACACAAATTAAGATATTTTAGTTGAAATCCGATGAGGCTCCGTGAGGCCTCCATAGGGAGCAATGACATTTCCTCTCTCAAGATCCATTAATGCACTAAAAACATATTTAAATCAGTTCGTGTGAGTACAGCGGTTCAATATTAATATTATAAAGCGACGAGAATATTTTTGGTGCGCCAAAAAAAAAACCCAAATAACTTATTTAGTGATGGTCGATTTTAAAACACTGCTTCATGAAGCTTCAGAGTGTTATGAATCATCGTGTCAAATCCACAGTTCGGAGCACCAAAGTCACGTGATTTCAGCAGTTTGGTGGTTTGACACGCGATCTGAATCATGATTCGACACAAAAGATTCTTGCAATGCCCTCCATAACTACAATCATAGATTTCTGGTATTTGGTGCCCTTGTAAGTAACAGCTGGTGTCACTAATGTGGCCTCCTGGATGCCAAGCTTATATAAGTGGCTATCAAAGTCTTTAGCTTGCTGCATTTGAAGACTTGGTGTGAGGAGGCTGTCAGCGTGAAGATAGGCTTGCAGAAGCTGGTGTCCGTCTGCCAAAGTACTGTTTCAGTTTTTGAAGTTATGCAGCTTTCTTGCACACTGCTTAAAAAATGTGTGCTTGCTTTCAAAACATAAAGTTTTATAGTGCAGTAAGTAATGGTGCTTTGATTTCAGGTGTGTAGTTGGATACAGTGAGACTCCAAAATCAATATTCTGCTCAATGGGAGCTTTTAAATACGCTACTTGGTTATTTGGGGCTGTCACCATATTAACTATTTCTCGAAGCTGCAGGCACAACTGCCAAATCTCATCCAACAGTGGATTTTTTTTTTTTTTTTTTTTTAAATGCAAACACATATTAGTAGTGGGAGTTAAACTGCAAAAAAATGCTTACCTTACTTAGATTTATTGTCTTGTTTCCAGTCTAAATATCTAAAAATTCTTAAATCAAGAAGCATTTTCTATACAAGTAAATATATCGTATTATTTTCAGAAAAAAATAAGTCAAAATTAAGTGAGTTTTTCCTTAAAAGAAGCAAAATAATCTTGTTTTTCAGTTTGAAATAAGATTAATTTGCTTACCCCATTGGCAAATGTATGCTCTCATCCCGCAGCCTGGAGGCTTCTGAATGAAAGGTATGGCGGCATTTTAATGAGTTTAAAATGAGCTCACTAACTATATATTTCAGACAGGACCACTTTGGCAAGTTACTTTGAGTTTATCGAAACACAAGTTATCTTTGGCGGTATGGTTCCTTATGGGGACTCATTTGTACTGTTAAATGTGGTTAAAGTTACCATCGTTTCTTACTGTATTCACGGAGACGAGAGCCGTCGCTATTTTCATTTTTAACACTTGCAGTCTGTATAATGCATAAACACAACTTCATTCTTTATAAATCTCTCCAACAGTGTGTAATGTTAGCTTTAGCCACGAAGCACCATCAAACTCATTCAGAATCAAATGTAAACATCCAAATAAATACATACTCACATGATCCGATGCATGCATGCAGTATGCATGACAAACATCTTGTAAAGATCCATTTGAGGGTTATATTTATGTATGTAATATCGTTATTCCCCATTGTGCCTGCGGGTGGCACTGCTACTTGTAATTGTGAGTTGTGTTCCTTAAAGAAATAAATTCAGAAGAAGAATAGTATCCCTGAATGTTGGTTGTGTTATCTGAACGTGGTTTAACCCAAAAGTTTATTATATGTTTTGTCAGTTAAAACATAACATAATTGGCGACGAGGTGGATTAAAATTACCACGAAGCTACTAACTACTGTGAATCGTAGTTAGGCGTTACGTTACTGTAAATTTTCTTTTCTCTGCGTAGCTTAAGTGTTTAGATTAGCTAGAATGGCTGCTACCATTGGCCACATGGAAGCCTTTGACGAAAGCGTCGAACCGTGGACCACATACATCGAACGATTTGAACACTTCATAGAAGCGAATAATATTGAGGCCGAAAAGAAAGTGCCTGTGCTACTCAGTGTGATCGGAGGAAAAACATATGGACTACTCCGAAGTCTTATCGCGCCAGACAAACCGGGAGAGAAAAGTTTCAAGCAGATTACAGACACACTACAGCAGCATTTCTCTCCGAAGCCCCTGGTCATCGCGGAGCGTTTTCGTTTCCATCGGCGGAATCAAGAGGAGAGCGAGTCGGTGACACAGTATGTTGCAGTGCTTAGAGGATTATCAGAACACTGTGAATTTGGGGGACATTTGGATGACGCACTTCGCGATAGATTTGTGTGTGGCTTGAAGAGTGAGGCTACTCAAAAGCGCTTGTTGACCGAGTCTACGCTGACGTTTCAGAGAGCGGTAGAGTTGGCGGTCTCCATGGAAACAGCGTCACGTGAAGCACACCAACTCAGCGGATCACTGACGGTAAATGCACTGTCTTTATCAAAGAGTAAGACTGCAAACAAATGCAAACGATGTGGAAAGAATAACCATAATGATGATGACTGTTGGTTTAAAGACAAAAACTAATGCTTGTGGAAAAAAGGGCCATATCAGTCGCGTTTGCAGGAAAAGTAACATTTACGATGACAGAAAAACAAAGAGTGGAAAAACAGCAAAAGCTACATGGCCAACGAAAGCATTTAAGCAGAAAGGCTACATAAAAAAAGGAAATGTACACCGCCTTGATGCTGATGCAGTGTCCAATGAGACTGACACAGATTCTGATTTAGCTCTGTATAAACTGTCACAGCCAGGAGAAAAGTCCAGTATCACCGTGAAGCCAGAAATTGAAGGTACACCACTGGAAATGGAACTGGACACGGGCGCAGCAGTGTCATTGATTTCAACAGAGACTTACGATCGAATATTGAGACACCTGCCCCTATGCTCAACGGACATTGTTCTTCGAACATACACTGGGCAAGCATTGCGTCCGGAAGGAGTAATTAATGTGTATGTGAAGTTGGGCAATCAGACAGCTGTTCTTCCACTGTATGTCGTGCAGGGAGACTATCCGCCACTCTATGGCAGAGAATGGTTGCGTCAGATCAAACTGAACTGGAAAGAAATAAAAGCAGTCAAATTGAAGACGCTCGAAGCCGTGCTGCAGAAACATGCCGCTATTTTCTCTAAACATTTGGGAGAAATGAAGAACATCACGGCTAAACTAACATTGAAACCTGAACACAAACCTAAGTTTTGCCAGCCCAGAGTCGTTCCATATGCTCTTCGTCCAAAAGTCGAAGCAGAGCTGAACCGTCTCACTGAAAGTGGAGTATTGTCACCGGTAGAGCATAGTGAATGGGCTACTCCAATAGTCCCTGTTGTAAAGAAAACGGAGACCTGCGCATCTGTGGTGATTTTAAGGTAACGATAAACCCTGTCTTACACATTGAACACTATCCGTTACCGCGCATTGAGGACCTGTTCGCTTCATTAGCGGGAGGACAATGTTTCAGCAAATTGGACTTGTCACATGCTTACCTTCAAATGAGGGTCGAGGAGGAGTCCAGGAAGTTCCTCACAATTTCTACACAGAAAGGACTGTTCCAGTACAATCGCCTTCCGTTTGGGATCGCTTCAGCGCCAGCTATATTCCAGAGAGCCATGGACCAAATATTACAGGGTCTGCCTAATGTCCATTGTTACCTGGATGACATTCTGGTTACCGGGCGGACTGAAGCTGAACACCTGGAAAACCTGGATGCAGTCCTTGGACGACTGGAACAGTTTGGCTTGCATGCTGAAAAAGGGAAATGTGACTTTTTCAAGGACTCACTGGAATACTTGGGTCACATAATTGATTCAGAAGGTTTGCACAAATCACCTCGAAAAGTACAGGCAATTGTCAATGCGCCAATTCCATCGAACATTACACAGCTGAGATCATTTCTAGGCCTGTTAAACTATTACGGGAGATTCATACCCAATCTGGCAAACATAGCGAATCCTCTGAACGCCCTGCTGTGTAAAGGGAAACGCTGGCAGTGGTCTGCGGAGTGCGATGCTGCATTCAAAAAAGCAAAAGAACAATTGGTGTCACAAAATGTCTTGACACACTATGACCCTCAGAATGCCATTCGGCTTGCATGCGACGCATCACCTTATGGCATTGGTGCCGTCATTTCCCACATGCTACCCAGCGGTGAAGAAAAGCCAATAGCATTCGCGTCCCGCACACTTACCAAGGCAGAACAGAATTATGCACAGATTGAGCGCGAGGCTCTGGCCATAGTGTTTGGGGTCAGAAAATTCCATCAATATCTCTACGGACGGAAATTCACGCTGTTCACAGATCACCGCCCCCTTACTACGATCTTTGGGCCGCAAAAAGGAATTCCGTCTATGGCGGCAGCGCGAATGCAAAGGTGGGCATTACTTTTGTCTGCGCATAACTATACAATAGAGTACAAAAGAGCTGAGCATCATGCAAATGCTGATGGTCTTTCCCGTCTGCCGTTACAAGTAGAGTACTGTGAGAAAACGGATGCAGTAGAGCTATTTTACCTCGAGCAGATGGAGAAACTCCCTGTCAGTGCCACGGATATCCGTCGTGAGACTATGAGTGACTCAACTTTGTCTACAGTTGTAGACATGGTCATGAAAGGGACTCAAGCTGTCAACCTGACTGTTAATAGTGAACTCTCACCTTTCACCTCCAAACGCACTGAGCTGTCTGTCCAACATGGGTGCTTAATGCGGGGCATGAGAGTTGTTGTTCCCCTAAAGCTGCGGAAAAGAGTACTGGAGGAACTGCACACTGGCCATCCAGGAATTGTTCGAATGAAAGCCATTGCTCGCAGTTATGTGTGGTGGCCTGGTATTGATGCGGACATCGAACTGTGTGCGAAAATATGTCAGTCATGCCAGCAAATACAGAAAATGCCATCCCAAGCCCCCCTCCACCCATGGGAGTGGCCAAGCAGACCATGGGAGCGTATTCATGTAGATTTTGCTGGCCCATGTGAGGGTCACATGTACCTAGTCGTGGTTGACGCACATTCGAAGTGGCCTGAGGCAGTTGATGACATCAACAACAGCAGGGAGAACAATTGAAGTTTTGAGGAACCTTTTCAGCCATTATGGACTGCCTGAAGTCCTGGTGAGTGATAATGGACCACAATTTGTCTCTCAGGAGTTTGTAACTTTCCTGAAGGCTAACCATGTGAAGCATATCCGTTCAGCCCCATATCATCCAGCAACCAATGGGCAGGCTGAAAGGTTTGTTCAGTCGCTAAAACAAGCACTGAAGACGTCTAAGGGCTTTTCTACTCTTCAGAGACGGCTGGAAACATTCTTGTTGACGTATCGCAACACTCCACATCCGACGACTAAAGAGGCCCCTTCCTTGTTGTTTTTGGGACGACAACTGCGCACACGTCTGGATGCCTTGAAACCCAGTGTTTCAGCTGCCGTGCGACTCTCACAGACCTCCCAGGTCCTCCGCCGTGCTGGTCGTTCGAAGCCCAGACAGTTTGGAGTCGGTGATGCGGTGCTGGCTCGTGATTACAGAGGGAGAGAAAGATGGGCATCAGGTGTGGTGACGGCTCAAAGTGGTCCAGTATCTTACACTGTGGATGTAGGAGCTTCTGCGGAATGGCGACGCCATGCTGATCAACTCTTGTCCATTCCGAATCAAACAGCTGAAACTCAGGTGACACAACCACCTAACATCAGTGATGTATCTGTTCCTGTACAGACCTCTGTAAATGACACTTCTTCAGCCCCACCAACCAGGGAACAGGATGTTAACAGTGACACTCAGATAAACCATGGCAAACTCGACATTCCATCAGTGCAGGTCAGACGTTATCCAGCCAGAGTGATTAAACCACCCAACCGTCTGACATTATAAGGCCATGAGAAACTCTTGCTGGGCTGAAATGTAATTAGTTATGTTAGTGAGCCTGTTCTGACAAGGGGCAGAATAATCCCCGAACTGGCTTGAGGCAAGAGGCAGTCTACCCTCTACCTCTAGTATATAAAAAAAAAAAAAAAAAGGGCATAATTTTTGAGTAGCTCAGAATGCAGTGTTTTCTTTTGTTTCTTGATTAAGAGGGGAGGAAATGTTATGTATGTAATATCGTTATTCCCCATTGTGCCTGCGGGTGGCACTGCTACTTGTAATTGTGAGTTGTGTTCCTTAAAGAAATAAATTCAGAAGAAGAATAGTATCCCTGAATGTTGGTTGTGTTATCTGAACGTGGTTTAACCCAAAAGTTTATTATATGTTTTGTCAGTTAAAACATAACAATATTAGCTGTGTGAACTTTGTAAATGCACTGTATTATAGTCGAGAGCTCAGGGGGGCGGGGAGCACACGATTTAAAGGGGCCGCACGCTAAATCGGTGCATAGTTAATGATGCCCCAAAATAGGCAGTTAAAAAAATTAATTAAAAAAATCTATGGGGTATTTTGAGCTGAAACTTCACAGACACATTCAGGGGACACCTTAGATTTATATTACATCTTGTAAAACTGGTTCTAGGGCACCTTTAATATGCTCATGCATATAATGGGGAGGGAGGGAGGGTTGCGAGCAGTTATGCCACGTATATATGTCCCCTATCTAATAGGAGAATAGTAGTGATTCGACCGATTTGACTTGACAACTGTCATTAAAATAACGCCATAGAAATGGCCTCAAATGAACTATAAATACAAGAAGAAAGTCGTGTCTGAAAGCTGCAATCGTTTTTCTTTATTATTAGTCAAAATGAATGGAGAAAAGTGTTTTTCCATGGGTGGTTGGGATTGACGCCTATGCTCTCATTGGCTGTAGTTCGTCGCAACACTTGACGCCACAGGATGTCGAGCTAGCCGACAGCTCAAGATATTTAGCATGCTAGATATTTTTCTAGACATATCACTGACACCTCACTGACGCGTCAGTGAGCGTTTTTGATGCTTCGTTGAGTAGTTTGCACATAAAGATGAAGCATGAAGCAGTGTTTTGAAATCGCCCATCATTAGATATTATTGAAAAAGTTATTTTGTTTTTTTTGGCACACAAAAAGTATTCATATCGCTTTATAATAAGGTTGAACCACTGAACTCACATGAACTGTTTCAAATATGTCTTTAGTACCTTTCTGGATCTTGAGAAGTTCAGTGACATTGCTTGCAATAGAGGCCTCACTGATCCATCGGATTTCATCAAAAATATCTTAATTTCTGCTCCGAAGATGAACTGATTAGTTAATGAGTTAACTAATATGAGTAACTAATGACATTATTTTCATTTTTGGGTGAACTAACCCTTTAAAATCCTGTAGTGTGAACTTGGCATTAGCGGTAAAAAGGTAAATACAATACAAATACACATCCCCAATGTTGCCATGGGAAAGGTGGCGGTAAAAGCATTATTCTGGTTGATTACCAACTTTATACTGAGGAAATACAAACCGGAAAAGACACAACACAACGACCACAGTGGTGAAAAGGGGAGGGGCTACATAAGGTCTATAGCAGGGGTGTCCAATCCTGCTCCTGGAGGGCCACTGTCCTGCAGAGTTTAGCTCCAACCCCAATTAAACACTCCTGAACCAGCTTATCAAGGTCTTACGCATACAAGAAACTTCCAGACAGGTTTGTTGAGGCAAGTTGGAGCTAAACTCTGCAGGACAGTGGCCCTCCAAGACCGAGTTTAATAGTAAATATGTTCACTCTTCCATGACCCACTCTTGGAACTTTGGCTCTTTTAATCGCATTTTGATGTCAGAATACTTATAAAGCCTTGCATTTATTGGAATAAAAAAGCAAAAGTGAAATTTTCCAAGCCATTAATGTTTTACAGTGTTATCAGCCAATATGCCCGTGATTTGATAATGCACACATGAACTTGAACTTCTTATAATGCACACGTGAACTTGAAGTTGAAATCGTAATCTTTAAAAGGCTGAGAACATAGTAAATCTTTGATGGGCTTGAAAATCTTCACTTTCACTTTCACCTGCAGAGTATGCAAGTGTTTTACAATGAACTTGAACTATGATAGCAAACACAGCCTTTCAATGAAAGGGGTGGAGCAGCTGAATAACTATAAAAACAATGTAGAAGATCTCTGCTGATACAACTGGAGAGCAGTCGAGAGAAAAAACGAATAACAGTAAGTTGCCCTTTTTTTTCTTCATTTCAACTCAGTATTTCAGAATATGAACATTATGGAATTTTTAAATGGTTTAACTGCATTAAATATAATTGATACTGTATATTGGTTTTAGCTGCTACTGTACACATATGCAAGTCATTGTTGAATTAGGTAATAAATATAAGCAAGCAGTAACTTTTAGTAAGCAGTAACTTAAAAAAACTAACATAATTAAAACTAGTTTAAATAGTGTAGAAACCCTTCATGCAAAAAACTAAGAAATGAAAAAAAATCTTTACCTTGAGATAAACACTGTAAATTGACTTTTAATTTAAAGGATTAGTTCACTTACTCACCTTCAAGTCATCCTAGGTGTATATAACTTCTTTCTGATTAACACAATCAGAGATATTAATAAATATCCTGACGCATCTGAGCTTTACAATGGCAGTGAACGAGAGTGAAGCTGAAGAAAGATGCCTCCATCCACATCCATCCATCATAAACGTGTACTCCACATGGCTTAATAAAGGCCTTCTGAAGTGAAGTGATGCATTTGTGTTAAAAAAAAAAAAAAATCCATATTTAACAAGTTATGAAGTAAAATAGCTAACTTCTGCCAAAAAAATAAATAAAGTAAAATCACATTATGTTGTGTGAACCAGACCAAAAATTTTTTGCCACTGTATGAAAGCAGCTCTTCTCCTACTGGAGGACGTTTTTCGGGTATGAGGTCTGAATCTGTATTTATTCATTGTCTTCTTCTCTGTGGAGACATTTTTTTAGTGACTTTCAAAAACAACTTTTCAGATTTTAGTACATCATTAGCCCTGTTCGGATGGTAACTGTTTCTTATGTGGACATCTGTGAAAATAAATTTGCATGGCACCGCACTGATAAAACTCATGCATTCGGATGGTGATTTAGTCACGGTGGAGGAGCGAGTTTTGTGGGAGCACGCTGCCCACGTGGACAGTTGTATGATTGTCTGCTGTGAATAAAATGGCATAAAATTGGAATAATGAGAATAAATTCCTATTAAATGTAGTAATAATAATATCCTATTTATTATTTGATTTAAATATGTTTAAAAATAGGAAGATAGATGTGCTATATAAATGAAATGGTTTTGTCTTGCATTTTATCTCAAATTATGTCATTTTAAAAATGCGCAATTTAACGTAAATAAGTTAATGCAGCCTCTTATTTACAGTACACAAGATAAGCATGAAGGTGCTTGGTTTATATTTTTAATGTAATTGTATATAGTAGTCTACATATTTTAAAATGGTATTGCACACATGTTTGCTGCCAGAATAACTGCCCATTTGTTCTTTTTTTTTATGCAACACATGCAAAAGAACGGAACACACAGGTCACTAGGGGTATCACATACAATTATGTTGTTCATATACAGTTAACTTCATTACAGGGGTTGCTCTTCCAATAGTCTCGAAAGAGACAGAAAGAGAAAAGGGGGGAAAAAAACATCCACCAGGAGAATATTTGTCCATAAAGGGTTCAAGGTCCTGTCATAAAACATACAACAAAAAACACAGACATTGCAGTCCACTTACAATAACTCACTATGTTCTATCCACACTCCTATACTTTAACCATTTTGACCAGTACTTGTAAAATTTATCCATGTTTAATCTTTGAGAGAAGGTGAGTTTCTCCATATCATACATATCTTTTACAATCATTATCCATTCTTCTTTTGTTGGTGGATTCTCATGCAACCATTTCTTAGTTATTATTTTTTTACTAGCAACCAATAATAGTTTGAGTAGGTACTTATCTTGAGTATTAAAATCAGTTGGTATGTTTCCTAAATATACGGTATTGAAGCTGCTCTCAATTTCGAATCCCAATATCAATTTTATTTCAGTGATTACCTCTAACCAATACGATTGAATTGCTGGACACTTCCAAAATATGTGAAAGTAATCAGCCATAGAGTTATTACATTGTCTCCAACAGAGTGCAGATTCCAGATTACCATCCTGTAAAATGTTTTCTTTTTGGAGTAATAAAAAATCTTATTATATTCTTCCATGAGAATTCTCTCCACTGACCTGAGCTGGAGATAGTGTACTGTTTTACAAATGTTTAGCCATTCATCTTTCACATATAATGTAGAGTGATTTTTAGAAGATTGTATACTTAAATATATTCTTGATATCAGTCTCTTATGAGTCCCACTCTTATACGCATCAATGAAAACATTGATGATATTCTAATATATAGGTGTCAGTAAGATGTTGGAAGCTCTTTAAACCTGTATTGGATGAGCTTGTACAATATGATGTAATGCCTTTCAACATCATGTTTGAACCTTGAGTACAACTGAGCAGGTTTAAAATCTTTGTTATAGGCCACCCATCTTAACAACCGTGCTTGTTTATCGAGCTTAAAATTTTTACATTCCTTGAACCAAATATTGAGAAGAACCATTGTCCAATGGCTCAATTTATTAGAGTACTTAATCTTAATGGTTTTATTCCCTAATAGGGAGGGGAGGGGAATGTCCAGCAGGCTGAATTCTAATTCTTTCCATCTTGCATCGTACTCATTATTACACCAGCAAACTAAATATTTAAACTGTGCTGCTTTATAATAATCCTCCAAACAGGGAAGGGACAGTCCTCCTCTCTCCTTTGATAATTGTAGTGTTTTAAGTCTGACCCTAGGCTTCTGATTTTTCCATATGAATCTAGAGATCATTCGATTCCAGTCATTAAACTGTTTTTTCGGAATCTCTAAAGGCAGTGATTGGAAAAGAAACAGTAATCGAGGTAAAACGTTCATTCTAATTTCAATTCGATTATACAAACCGAGGGTTAAGGGCATCCACCTGTCCAAATCTACTTTTAATTCTTTTGTTATGGATTCATAATTTATAGTATGTTTTTGTCACATTTTTTGGTATAATAACTCCTAAATATTTAATATTATTAGTTTTCCACTTTAAAATTATATTTATTACATATGTTCTCCTGTGGTGAATAATTAAAGGTGCCCTCGAATGAAAAATTGAATTTATCTCAGCATAGTTGAATAACAAGAGTTCAGTACATGGAAATGACATACATTGAGTTTCAAACCCCATTGCTTCCTCCTCTTATGTAAATCTCATTTGTTTAAAAGACTTCCGGAAAACATGCGGGATCTCAACATAACACGACTGTTACGTAACAGTCGGGATCATTAATGTATGACCCCAATATTTGCATATATGCCAGCCCATGTTCAAGGCATTAGACAAGGAAAGGCAGTATTAACGTCTGGATCTGTGCACAGCTGAATCATCAGACTAGGTAAGCAAGCAAGAACAACAGCGAAAAATGGCAGTTGGAGCAATAATAACTGACATGATTCATGATAACATGATATTTTTAGTGATATTTGTAAACTGTCTTTCTAAATGTTTTGTTAGCATGTTGCTAATGTACTGTTAAATGTGGTTAAAGTTACCATCGTTTCTTACTGTATTCACGGAGACAAGAGCCGTCGTTATTTTCATTATTAAACACTTGCAGTCTGTATAATTCATAAACACAACTTCATTCTTTATAAATCTCTCCAACAGTGTAGCATTAGCCGTTAGCCACGGAGCACAGCCTCAAACTCATAGAGAATCAAATGTAAACATCAAAATAAATAATTTACTCACATGATTCGATGTATGCACACAGCATGCATGACGAACATCTTGTAAAGATCCATTTGAGGGTTATATTAGCTGTGTGAACTTTGTAAATGCGCTGTAATATAGTTGACAGCTCGTGTGGCAGGGAGCACGCGATTTAAGGGGGCGGCGTGCTGAAAAAATCAGTGTATAGTTAATGATGCCCAAAAATAGGCAGTTAAAAAAATTAATTTAAAAAAATCTATGGGGTATTTTGAGCTGAAACTTCACAGACACATTCAGGAGACACCTTAGACTTATATTACATTTTGTGAAAAAGCATTCTTGGGCAGCTTTAAATGAGAGGGTCATATGTTGTCTCCTTCGGCCTCCTCCGGGATTCCGTATAGGCATATATTGTTTCGCCGTGATCTTGCTTCGAGATCTGTCAGCTTATTTTGCATTTTTTGTTGAATATCAAGGGTTTGTAGTAGCACGTCCCTAGCCTTGGTAATACACTCTTCCAAATCCGTCACCCGGTGTTCGGCCTCCTCCACTCTATTCACCATATCTGGCGATTTCGTCCAGTTTAAGATTAATGTCCGTTTTCAGGCTTGCCAAGTCAGTTTTCCAGTCTCTGGTTAAAGTCTCTTGAAAGTGGTTTAGTTCCATCTTCACATCAGATTGGGTAGCCTTAATTTCAGAATATATAGCACTGATGCAAGCTTGCATTGTATCTGCGGCCTCTTGCTCGCCAGCATTGCGCTTTTCATTTGTCTCTGTTTTTTTAGGTCTTTGGGATGATTTGCCTCTAGCTTTTTGTTGTTTTTCCTCCTCCATCTTTGTTAATCAATTACATGGTGTAAAATTAATTTAAACTGGGGAGTATCACCGATTTGTCTGGGAGATCTCAGGGAGCTTTCAAAACAGGACGTGGTTCGCATGAAAAATCGCTAATGTGAAAACTGTTATGCAAACCCGGGTGCGCACCGGGGTACCAAACCTGAGACTACTGAAGGAGGTGGTCTGAGTTCGGTTGCACTTGAACTGTGCCGCGGTTCACGTGAATATGAAAGCAACACAGACTCGGGTGAGCACTTGTTCAGGAAGTAAAGTAACCTGCGCATGCGTTTTCGCCGATTGTAATGTATTTACTTAAAACACATGTAAGAGAGGATAGTGTTGATGATTTATCTCGGATTCGAGCAGAAGTGAGCATGCAGTGTATTCGTGCTTTGCGAGTAGAATCAGAGTGGCAAATGAATGGCAATCAGCTGTCTCCTAAAAATAGGCTGCTTGCAAACAGTGGAAAACCGTCTATATACGGCGCACATACAGTAAACACAAGTGTCGTTTACTCTGCTGCACATAATAGCAACACATTAATAAAAAAACAATTTACTGACCCGCATTCTGTTTTCTGTCATGTGCCTTGCACGTCTGTGATGATGTAAGATGAACGCAAACGCACCAGGGTTCGATAGAATCAGTTCGAGTGTGAAAACCACATGCCCTTGGTGCATGTCAAAAACACTACCCCGTAAATGGTCCGAATAGGGCTATAGTCGTGTAAACACCCTTGAAGTAACACTGAAGCTGTTAATGAGGTTTAGTGATTACTTAAGTGATGATTGAGTATTAGTGACGAACACCAGCTGTTAACAAACAGAATCACTGAAGGAAAAAGGGAAACAACAAGAAACACAAGTACAACTGACTTAGTCACAACACTTTAGATGAAATCAACTGAAGATAAAAGAACACAATATATCGCAAGATCTCAGCAGACGATAAAACAACTCCACAAACAGCATTACCATCTTCACTTATTACTTCACTTATTAGAGGTTTAGAAAAAAAAAATCAATGCACTGTAAAACCTAACAGTCAATTTATAACATGAAATGAATAAAAGGATAAATACGTAATCTTAAAAAAAAAAGTGACAAAGGCATACTATCGATTAACAGCCTTGGATAGTTACAGTCTGTCTTTAAACAGTTTAAAAGTTTCATTAAAAAATACATTTCCCTATGGAGAAAATGAAATATTATGAAAATGCTGTTGATCTGCTTACCGAAAATCCTCTGTAACTGGCAGGTTTTAAGAAAATTACCGTTGTGATAATTACATACGTATTACTAAAATGTTTTAATATGCAAGTTTTATGGAACACATCAAACAAAAGAATTTATAGTAATTTATAGTGTAATACTAATCAGTGAGTCTATGACTTGGGTATGCAGAGCATTCACAGCTTATATAGATCGCACACCCTGATTATTTACATTTTATATATATAATATATATATATGTATATATGTGCACTACTGATAATATATTTCTTTTAATTATTCAATTAATTATGTTTCACATTTAAATTGGTATTTACAGTACACTGTTATTAATGTAACTTTGAAGCTATTTTTATGTAAAATTATTAGAAATGTATTTAAGAAATATCTTTATGAAAATTAAATTGAAGTTGACCTTGTAGCAATCTAGAAATGCACTGCAGCTAAAGCCACATGTCTGACCATGTTATATTTAAAATCTGAAGCTGATAAGTCTAAAACATGATAAGTCTAATGTCCTGGGATGCATGTTCATTTATAGGTCTCTTTGGGTCTCTTTGGTCTCTTTGCCTCTGCTTTTCCACATGGCCATATAGTTTGGGGCAATAAAACCCAGCCCTAGTCAGAAGGTTGTTCTAATCGGGGAATGGGGGATGGGTACGGACCCCAGAGTGAGTTTTAAAGGGGTCATGAACTGCGTTGTTTTATCGTTTTATAATGTTTCCTGGGGTGCACTTATAATGTTAGTATGCTTTTTACATCCAAAATGGTCATAATTTATAAAAAGGCATTTTCCAACCCTGATTTTTGGCCCTCTGGTTTGAATGCTCTGTTTTTAAGGGGCATGTCTGCTGTGAGACTTCAGTGTAAACGCCCACTGTTGTGATTGGCTAACTGATAAACTCGCACTGTTTGATTGACAGCTTCAGCGTGCGCTGCTCCAACGATTGCAAACGATTTCTTTGATTGCTTTCTTTATATAATTTAATCACCATTAAATAACAGATTATTTTCATCCTACTATGAGAAACAACGCAAGGTTACGTTTAGTCACAGGTTTGATTTACTGACACAAAGACAAAGAACATCTGACTGTACATGAATTATTATATCAGATCGGGCATTAGAATTAATAGAATTAATACAGTTACTTACATGTTGTTGCATTACTGTCGAGTCCAGGCACTGCACAATATTTTGTAATCCTCAATGGCATGTTTATTGTCCGGTAACTTGATCTGGTTTAGCACCACATAGGCCTATGTTACTATGCATGTCATGTGTGAATCGGTGGGCGGGGCTAAACAGGTAGTGATAAAGTAGGCGTTGATCTTCTTCTGCAGAGGCGGTGCTTGCTGCCCTTTGACGTCATAGATCCCCACTTTGTAAATCCTGTCGTTTGCTGGGTCTGGTGTCAATTAAAGCTTTTATTGGACTAACAAGGAATTTATCAGCTCTAAAACTTACAGGATATTCTCATAGTATGATGACCACTTATATGTCAACTGCTCAAGGAAAATTAGATTTCTCAGTTCATCACCCCTTTAAACATTATTTGTTAAATATGACATTACAGCAGTGCATTACCACTCGCGCCCCCTTCTGATTTGAAATGTGTGGATCAGCTGTGACTGTTTTCATCCTCAAACTGTATGTACTGAACCGCGACATTTGTACCGTGACAGTTCGGGACGGATACGTGAACCGTTAAATATACCCTTAATATTTATCTAGATGACAGTTGTTGTTTTTTCCCAGCAAGATAGTGAACTACATACTTTCAGGTTTAGCTTCAATTATTAATTCATTCAATTTTCATAACTGGACATATAAACAATTGTTTTGTTTTTCTTTTAAGCAGCACAGGTGGGAAAAATGTCAACTGAAGTCCTTCAGTCTGTTGTTATTGACAATCTGAAAATGTCAATAGAAAACAAAAGTAGCGAAATCATGGAAAATGGCTTAAGTGTTGCACATATTATAAAGAACAGCTGGAGCAGAAAAATAGTAGATGGAAGCAATGAAAACCTTCCCATGTTTAAACTCAACCTTTCTGAAACATGGAAGAACAGTGATGGATTTTGCAGGAGAAGCACATTTGGGAAAGAGACAGTAAAAGAGAACAAGACCATTATGATGATCGGAGCCACAGGTGCAGGAAAAACTACTCTAATTAACAGCATGATCAACTACATTCTGGGAATGCAATGGAAAGATGATTTCCGGTTTGTGCTAATAGATGAAGGGAAGCAGAAATCTCAGGCTGAAAGTCAGACTTCGGAGATTCCAGCGTATCAAATTAATCACATGGATGGTTTCCAGGTTCCATATTCTCTGACTATTGTGGACACACCAGGCTTCGGTGATACCAGAGGAATTTCACATGACCAGAAGATCACAAAGAAGATTCAGGAGTTCTTTTCTAATCCAGGAGGGATCGACTCCATTGATGCTGTGTGTTTTGTAGTACAGGCTTCACTTGCCCGTCTGACACACACACAGAAATACATCTTTGACTCCATTCTTTCCATATTTGGGAAGAATATTGCTGAAAACATCATTATGATGGTCACCTTTGCAGATGGGAAAAAACCTCCTGTTCTTGAGGCCATCAAAAAGTCTGAGGTTCCCTGTTCTCCTCTTCACTTCAAGTTCAACAACTCTGCCCTGTTTGCTACCAATAAACATCTGCAGCAGATGAGGAGTCTGACTGTGACAACTTTGACCAAATGTTCTGGAAGTTGGGATGTTCTAGCATGAAAAAATTCTTCATATCCCTCAACAAGATGGAAACCAAAAGCTTGTCTCTGACACGCGAGGTCCTAAAAGAGCGGCAACAGCTGGAAGTGCTTGTGGAAGGTCTCCAGCCCCAAATCAATGCTGGTCTGACAAAACTGGATGAAATCAAGAAGACAAGAGCTGCTCTGGAGCAACACAAAGCTGAAATGTTTGCTAACAAGAATTTTGAATATGAATTACAAGTAACTGTCCCAAAACAGATTGAAAACAACACTGGCCACTTCTTAACCAACTGCAAAACTTGTCACTTCACTTGTCATGACAAATGCATTTATGCAAATGACAGTGATAAATATAAGTGCTCTGCCATGAAAGATGGAGTGTGTACGGTCTGTCCTGGAAAGTGTGTTTGGAATGTGCACTTTAATCAGAAATACAAATGGGATTATGTCATAGAAAAGAGAAAGGAAACCTACAAGGATTTGAAAAAGCGATATGAGGATGCACATGGACAGGTCATGTCAAATGAAAAGATCTTTGAACAGCTTGAAAAGAAGTTTCAGGTTGTCCAGGATAATGTGGCCAAACTAATTGAAAGATCTCAGAAGTCCTTGGGGCGTCTGCAGGAAATCGCCCTGAAGCCCAATCCTCTGTCCACCCCTGACTACATTGATCTTATGATTGAGTCTGAGAAACAAGAAGCCAAACTTGGATTTCAAGATCGCATTCAGTCTTTAATGGAAGTCAGGAAGAAGGCAGAGATCCTCAGCAAGGTTCCCACAGGAGAAGTGCTTCCAGATGATTGGAAAGAATACCAGAAACAAGAAGAAAAGAAACATAATACGACCCAACGGTCCTGTTTAATAATGTAAAGAATTACTTTTAGAGTATTGGAAAGTTTGCACATTGCATTCTTTTAAATGTCACTATTAACAGTGTACACAACAGTAAACATAACAGCTTTGTGGATTTACCTTTTATCTATAATTACTATATATAGAGATATTAAATTTGAATGTTGTGGTAAGATGTTCTGTATAATTGTTTGCAACAGTTGAAAAAATGGTTTTCATTTTCACTGTACGATACACATTACTTCTCAATTTGAATGCTGTTTTGGGTTTTATTCATTCTGCATGAATATTTGAATTATATTTTGCTTGTGTTCTTAAAGCTGCTGTCCGTAACTTTTTTTTGTTCAAAATTTACAAAAATTATATAATGAGAATGTATAACATGAATCCATGTTCCAAACCATGTTTTTGGTTTACCCTGAATCATTATGGTACACTTATAATAAGTGTTTATATTCAGACTATTTCAGACCAGACTGGTAGAACCCACTGCAGAGTATCACAGTAACTGCGTGACTCGCCATAGACATACACGGAGAAAAGTAGCTCCGGCTACAATATTATTCCACAAGACGCATGCAGCACTGCTAGAGCTCGAAAAGTTCCGGACTGCAGCTTTAACTAATCTTTTTTTATTATTATTATTATTATTTTTTTTTATTTGCATTGCCAAAAATGCATATGCTGTCTCACCATTACTACATGGCACAAAGCTGATTGGCCTGATTTTGCTTGCTCAACATTCAAATAGTCTGGTTGAGTTTTTGCTATAAGCTAGTCTAGCAGCGATATCAGAGTTCCTCAAAAAATGTAACCTCTTAAGTTAACAGTCTTTTATTATTCCAAATCATTAAACTATGTTGTAGCGATGGTGAAGTGAAGCTTTGTGAAGCATCAAGGCTTTCCCCTCAGCTATATTGAGGAATGGTTTATTTCTCAACGCTTTTCAACAAGGTGCACACTAAAAACATCTTGTGGTAAAAATGTGTAAAAGCTGCCTTTGCATCCCAAATGATGCAGCCATTGTTTAGTTTTATTCATATCTGTTTAATGAAAACCATAAAGCGTATCATATAAATAGGTTTTTCACGTGGCAGTGCTGATGTAGTACAATGTATAAATAAATCAGCCCGTGAATGAATTTATGAAATGATTAATAAATGGGATGAATTAACTAACTTGTACTGTAGCAATTTTTATGAATCTGCTTCAGTCAATCACATGCATCACATAAACTGTTGCCTTAGTTCTAATCTATGAGTTCATATATATATATATATATATATATATATATATATATATATATTAGCAGATTCTGGCCAGATACAAACACTGATGTTGCGGCAGTAATCAAAATGAGTAAATGACATTTGAAACTAATTAGTCAATTGTACTTTATTGTTCAGCCTTGGAGATGCACAATTTTATCTTGAGCAGGTGAAGAAGCCACAGTTACAAAACTACGACAAAACTAAATGAACCAAACATGTCCCCTCCCAGTCACCGTACTCTTTCATTGATCATATTTGTAAAGTTATCATACGTACCATTACAGAGAAAGCACTGCCAAAAACTGCAAGATTATGAAAACTGCATTGCTCAGTGAAGTAAGAGAAAAAAATTAGACTTCGTCTTCTACTTCAAGCAAGCAATGCAGAATTGACCTGGGGTGCGTTTCCCGAAAGCATCGTTGGTGAACCATGGTCGTAAGTCCCATTAAACTCTATTGGTAACAACAGAACTTGCGACCATAGTTCGCTTTGGGAAACGCACCTCAGATCATTTAATTATTGGGGTAGCGAAACAAGTACCTCAAGCCACACTAGACAAGTTGGTGATCAGCCTTCAGCTATTCTGGGGTGCGTTTCCCAAAGCAAACTATGGTCACAAGTTCCATCGTTACCAATAGAGTTCAATGGGACTTGCGACCATGGTTGGCTAACAATGCTTTTGGGAAACTCACCCCTGAGTAGCTGAACAATCTGCCTTCAAGACCCCGGTTAACACTCTTCAGTGCAACTTTGAGTTCAGGAAGCAGCTATGCATGTCAGAAAAGCAAAAACAGCTAAGTTAGGAATGTGGAGTTTGTGTCAGCAACAATAGACTGTTGAAGTGTGAGGCAGAGAAGCTACATCAGGGTCACTGCTCTCTGTATTGATGAGGAGACACTAGCCTATAAATCTGCTGCTTTAGCTTGCAAGAGTCTCAGAGGGCACCACACATTCAGTGTACTTGCATCAACCCTTGATGATATCCACATCCAATTTCGAATCTGTGATAAGATTCTCAGAACAACAAGATACAGTCGGTCTAGATTTTTTTAACAATTATTATCGGTTCCCAGGTTTGATTTAAATAAGACACACATAAAACATATTTATTCTGTCTTTTTGCAAAACATTCTGTTGCAGCTGAATACAATGAGCAACTGGACAAAATAATATAAATTTCGGTAACACTTTACATTAAGGTTCCCTTTGTAAAGGGTTTATAAAGGTGTTTGTTAATGAGTAATAAGTCATTTACAAATGCATTATAAATCATTAATAATGCAGTTATAACTGCATGAATAAAAAGGGTGACTTTAATGCAATTCCTGCCAAATAGTGAGCCGTTTTTAACTCACATGTTATAAATGCTTAATAAATGTATTTATTAACACTTATTTAACTCAAAACCAGATTCCTGGTTTATTTCATGATGCAGCAAAAATTGACAATCATAATTAGACTGAAGGGTGTTGTATTTGTGCTTTTCTTAATAATATCTCATGACTGCCACTTTTCTTACTATGTTGCTTACCAGAAGTTTCTGTCTTACCCATGATACTCTCCAAAAAGTTCATGATGCCCACAGCAGTGTATAAAAACTGATTTCTTGGTTTTTAAAGATGAAATTCAAACTTTATTTTGAAAATAAAAAATGAGATAATAACCCGATTAGATATTAATAATGAAAAATTATTAATTAATTATTAATTCATTCCAGTATTAGTTACCTGTGACCCATAATGTAGGGTGGACACTTGTGAACCTTTTATTCATGAGTTATAAACATTTAGACATTATGAATGATAATGCTGCCCTCAAATGTTAATCTGGAGCCTTGCAAACTTAAAGGGTTAGTTCACCCAAAAATGAAAATAATGTCATTTATTACTCACCCTCATGCCGTTCCACACCCGTAAGACCTTTGTTCATCTTCAGAACACAAATTAAGATATTTTTGTTGAAATCCGATGACTCAGTGAGGCCTCCATAGCCGGCAATGACATTTCCTCTCTCAAGATCCATTAATGTACTAAAAACATATTTAAATCAGTTCATGTGAGTACTGTTGGGGAAAAATTTAATCACAGAAGAAGATTTATGTTTGAGTTCACACATAAGTCAATATCTGTTTCAGCTATGCAAAACACCTGTTGAAACCCAGGGGGGTAACGGTGGGACACCCAAACTGAGAGCTTTCCCGAACCAAGGGTGTCGGATAATTTAAATAAGTTCTAAGACAGAAGGGGGGGGGGGGGGGGGTGTGTGTGTGTGTGTGTGTGTGTGTGTGTTTGTTACTTTTACCCTGTATGGAAAAGTACTGAGAAGAGTTGCTCAAACATTGGGGGTATAAATGTCTGTGGGTTCTTTTGTGTCCTCAGTTCACACTCGGGGCAGACATTGTATGGTTGTGTCGACTGTGGATTCTTTCTTGCAAGAAATTAAATCTTTATAAAGGGAATTTTCATAAGGTTTGTCTCTTATTAGTGATGTCAACTAATTAATTTTTTGCTGCAACAGTACAGTGGTTCAATATTATAAAGCATTATATTATAAAGCAACAAGAATATTTTTGGTGCCCCAAAAAAACAAAATAACAACTTATATTAGAGCCCTGCACGGGCCACAAATCTTGGCCTAGCCCGGCCCTGGCCCGAGACGCTCAGGCCCTAGCCCGGCCCGTGTCCGTCAGCTTGTCAGAATTTTCGGCCCGAGCCCGACTGGAGCCCTTTTTTTTTTTTTTTTTTAAATCCTCTCCATAACGCAGCCTTTGTTGCAGCCATTAAAATGTTCAGTTTTGTTTTTAATTGCAAAGTAGTGCTCTGCTGCTCGTAACAGCGTGCGGAAAAACAAAAAACAAAACTAGCTTAAAAACAAACTTACAGGTTGTCTTACCTTACACCACAGCTGTGCATCAAAATCAAAGCTTCACCACTGAACATGGTCATTTTATTTTCAAATGAAAAGCGAGACAACATGCTACAGCCAGAAGAACACTCTCATAGAGAAAGAGAATCGTGAGAGAAAAAGCACGGCATCCGCATTGGAAAGTTTTAATTAGGTATGCTCATAATTGACTAGTTAACTGTTAACCAAGAAGTTTGACCAATTAATAGTATCGGTTAGACGGTTTAAATAGAAAACAAACTATAAACATATAGCTATAGACAACATATCCTATAAACAGTAGCCTATTCAGAACAGAACCATAACGAAAAATAAAAGAACATGTCACCTACCTCTCCAATTCGGCACAAATCCAAATGTTTCCATATTCGTGAAGTATTTGAATGCTAAACTATTATTTATTATGTAAATTATAGGCTTTGTACTTCGCTCGCGCTCCAACAATACATCCTTCACATGTGCTTTTTAAGTGAGTCGATAGCGCTGAACGCCACAGATTGTACAGACATTGAGCAGTGTAACTTTGATTGACTGTATTTTATTTTGATAATAAACAGGCTGTGATGTCAAGTTAAAAATATGAGAACTGATAGGCTATGTTGTGTATGTGCGCAAGGCGCCGGCGCGATTTCTCCATTCAAGCGCTGTGGGTGCATGATGTCAATGTCAATGTCAATGTCAATTTTATTTATATAGCACCATTTCCACAACACATGGTTGACCAATGTGCTTTACATAAAACACACACCACATTTTCACAGTAAAGATAAAAGTAAAAGTTAAAAAAAAACTTATAAAAAGTACCACAACCATTTAAAATAATTTAGAAGAAATAAAAAGAAAACTATAAATAAAATCATGGTAAAACACAGTGCTTCAGCCAGAAATAAAAGCTTTGTCAAACAGATAGGTTTTTAATCTTGACTTAAAAATGAACACAGAGGGAGCTAATCGAATAGAAGAGGGCAACTCATTCCAAAGTCTTGGGGCGATAGATGAAAACGCACTATCGCCCCTGGACTTCAGCCTCGTCTTTGGTGTAAACAATAGTCTCTGGTTTGATGACCGGAGAGATCTTGTTTCGCTGCGTTCAATTAAAAGTTCAGATATATACGAAGGGGCCATACCATGTAGTGACTTAAACACGATTAATACAATTTTAAAATCAACTCTATAGCGTACAGGCAGCCAGTGTAAAGACTGTAAAACTGGAGTAATATGATCCCGCTTACGAGACCTGGTCAGAAATCTTGCTGCTGCGTTCTGGACCAGCTGTAAACGAGAAAGAGCTGTTTGACTAATCCCAGCGTACAGTGAGTTACAGTAATCTAATCTGGAGGTAATGAAAGCATGTATCACTTTTTCAAGGTTTTTAAAAGATAGGAAAGGTTTTACTTTAGCAAGAAGCCGCAGTTGGAAAAAGGAAGATTTAACCACAGTATTAATCTGTCTATCAAATTTCATTTGTTCATCAAATACAAGAGTTGAAGGGTCAGATGAAACTGGGTTTAGCCCCATTCTTAAGTCATGTGTCTTCTGTACAAAGAAACAAAGAAAGTCTTCACAGGAAACTAATGACACTTCTATATCAAGACCAGTGAAGGGGTTGATGGTGGAATTTATAACATTAAACAGAGTTTTCGGTTTATGACAGTTCTTGTTTATAATGTCAGTGAAATAAATTGATCTTGCCGTTTTCACTGCTTTCTGATATTGAGTTAGTGAGTCTCTGAACATTTGCATTGAAACCTGAAGTCTGTCCTTCCTCCATTTTCGTTCAAATCTTCTGCAAATACGCCTAAGAGTGCGAGTTGTATCATTAAGCCAAGGCTCAGATTTCGGTTTATGGAGATGAGTCTTTAGAGGTGCCACTTGGTCTAGAGCCTGAACACAGGTGGAGTTAAAACTGCGAAGTAGTTCTTCAGCACTTGAATCGGTGTTTAGAACGTCACTTTGTAGCAAACCTTCACTAAAGGCTGAGCAAAAAGCTTCTCTGGTAGCTGATGTGATAAGCCGAGACTGGCGAGCCGAATACATCGACGTAACAGTTTTGTTAAAAGATGGAAACGTAAACATAATAGTCTTGTGGTCAGAGAAACCATTTTCACACACCTCTAGTTTATTCAGAGAGCAGCCGTAAGTTAGCACTAAATCCAGTGTATGGCCATGCTGATGAGTGGGTACATTGATCTGAAGCGTCAGATCAAATGCGTTTAGCAGATTGATAAATTCCTTTGCTAAGGAATCTGCTGCACAACAGACATGAACATTAAAGTCCCCAACAATCATTAGTTTGTCATATTTTGCAATGAAATCTCCCAAAAAGTCAGCAAAATCCTTCAGAAAATTCGAATTAGGTTTTGGGGGACGATAAATCAGTGCAAACAGAACAGGGTCGCATAGCTCCAGAGTAAACAACTGTAGCTCAAAGCTTTGGTATTCCTTTGAAACTACGGGACGGCAGGAAAAAATGTCTTTATAAATAGAGGCCAGACCACCACCTCGTCCCGTTGTACGCGGTGAATTTAAAAACAAAGAATTTGACGGAACCATTTCAGAAAAGGCGCTGATATCCCCCGGAGTAATCCATGTTTCAGTCAAAAAGAGAAGGTCTAGGTGGCGAGCAGAGAAAAAGTCATTTATAATGAAAGTCTTGTTTACTACCGACCTGGCGTTAATCAAAGCCATTCTGAGCAGCGCTGGAAGTTCAGGAGAGGCCGCAGGTTGTTTCGCCCGAGGCAGCGGCCGAAGATTCCCCGGACATACTCCTCCCCGCGCAGGGCGAGGCGCGCGAAAAACCGGAGCGGCTCCAGCGAGGTGGGAAACACGGGAACAATCCAACCATGCACTGGCTCCAGGGAACGCCAGCGCGGGTAGCATTTCCCGAAGTCCTTCATAAAGCTCCCGGGGAAGAACGCGACTCCCGATGGAATCGCAGGTAGCATTTTAGCTTAACAGCTAAGCCACCCCGTCGTCCACGTCGTCTCTTTCGCTTTCTGCCCGGCAGGGAGCAAGGCCAACGGCGTATACAGTCCGGAATTGACTTCAGAAAGGGAGGTGGAACACCATGAAAACTAATGAGTTGTTTATATGAAATTTCTTCCAACTTTAAAAGAGTACATCGGTCATATGTTAAAACTGGTGAAGCACACTGTGTTAAACACTTCATAAATGAGCTTAAAACAAACAAACTCAGGACTATGCCGAGCGATAGACGGCATGCCAACCACAACGGCGCCATCTTGCTTTTTGATGTGTGAATACTGATGTGTGAATACTCATATTCTGTTGTTTTATATGCCGTATTTGCACATGTATAAAACTAAAGCCTTGAAAATAACATTTTGGTATTTTTAATGGGTCACACCGAAATGAACATCCCTAATTTTAATCCACTTCTCACTCTTCCAGCTGCTGCGCTGAAGGTGCACTCTCTGCTACACTAAACATGAGGACGCGCGCACGCTGCCTCAGAAATGAGACGCAGCCATGGTCTCATCATGTTTCCGCCAACACAGCACTATATCTATGCATGTGTTTGTTTTACCATCATCAGCTTCTCATGGTTTATTTTAATTAATGGATGTCCAAAGTATTAAAAGGAGGAGAAGCCTAAAACAGGCCCGAGGCCCGGCCCGCCTCTGAGCTATGACGTGAAAATCGGCCCGAAGCCCGGCCCGTCGGGCTCGGCAGAAATGCAGGGCTCTAACTTATATAGTGATTTCAAAGCTTTGGAGTGTTATGAATCTTTGGTGTCGAATCATGATTCGGATCGTGTGTCAAACTGCCAAACTGCTGAAATCACATGACTCTGGTGCTCCGAACTGCTGATTCAACAATGATATTACGCATGATATTAATGATATGACCCCCCTGTTTGCACAGGGAGTGTGTCTTGCAACCATGGAGACATTTGTGAGAGGCGCTGCGTAATATCATTGCGCCTGCTGCACCCATGTTACGGCAGCAAAGTTCCTGATTATTACGCTGGAATGAGAGTATAGTTCCTAGCCATATCGGCCTAGAAAATCGCAACTTTTCATTTTTCCGTCGGCCTTTGTACACGATGTAACTACAGAAGTGTCACGTTTTAAATAGGAAAATTATCGAAACTCTTTGGTCATTTTTGAGCGAGATGTTAACCGTCTAATCAGATTCAATGAACTATGCTAAGCTATGCTAAATGTGGTACCACCCATCGAAAACAGTAAAACTAAACTGTTTAACTCTAGGGGAGTTGGGAAATGAGCCTATTTTCAAAAAAAGTGGAGTGTTCCTTTTAAGGTGTGCCCCTTTCTGATTGTGCACATAAAAACTTTCAGTAAGGGGCTACAGTGCTCTTAATAATAATAATAAAAAAGTTAGTCTGAAAGCCCTGATAATTAATGTTTCTTAACAAATAATTTCATAGTGACATCAGTAGCAGTATTAGTATCAGTGATACTGGCCTTCATTCATAAAAAGATGTCATTAAACAAGTATATAAAATATACTGTCTTTAAGTTGTTTCAACATTAATTGGCGAGTAACTGTGAATTTATTACAATATAAAAATATTATTAATTACAGAAAAAAATGTGTGATTAATTCGTTTTTTTAATTGATTGATGGCACTAATTATTATGTTACATCAAAAAAGTAATCTGATTAAGTAATGCACAATTTAACTATATATATATATATATATAGTATATAAACCCAACAGTTTTTTCTCTGGTTCTCGAATCTGATTGGCTGAGAGCCCTCTCCAGCATGCGGTATTTTAGTGATAACAGAACTCCAACCGTCTCAGCATTTGTATCACTCCGCCACAGCTAATTACAAAGTAGCTATCCATCTATTTATAAAAAGACATTGCAAATGATACTTTTTTCATTAATGTATCATTTGATATTAGCTACGATAGCTCATCAGATGAAGAAGAGGGTGGAAAGAAGCCGTTAACAGGGCAAATAGCAAGAAGTGTAGCCATTACATCTGAGGATTTGGACGATTTAGAAAAAAACTGACACATGTGGGCCATGAATTTTTGACATGGTTAGCTGAAAAACAGCTCAGTATTGATGATTGCAATTTTATTTATTATAAGTCTATTTAAAAATTGTTGTTTAATGTCATAAAAGTCGCCATGCTGAGAATGACATTTTTTAAAACAAAAACAACTAAATGAAATGTTGCAGTTGCTTAATGTTAATTATATAACATGTTCAACGCTTTAAATTTCTTCTTTTGCTCATTTTACTTGTAAGACTTTCAATCGTATCTATTATACAAGATTTTAATTCAGTAACTCGGTATCTCAGCCTTTATTATAAAGAACTGCATCTATCAAGTGGTTTTACTTTTTATCCTCTGTGTTTGGGGAGGAGTCTGCTGCCTTGAACCTTTTATTTTCTTTATGACCATTGATGGGTCTACGGCCCAATCCCAGTTCTACCCCAAACCCCTTCCCTTTCCCCTACCCCTTCGTTTTGCGTGTTCACGTGAAGGGGTAGGGGTGTCTCGATTCTCTTTTGGCTGGAGTGGTAGCGGTAAGGGGAAGGGCCAGATAGCCCTTTAAATGAAGATTTTTTGGGACCATGCTTCGAACGAAGGGGTATGAAAAATTTCCCTGCATACATCGACTACCGTGCTGCTAGAATGTGTGTAGTGATCATGGTAGTGATATTTCCACTCAGAATCGATCACTTATGTGTTACCTGGCTGCCAGTTTCTCTGTAGCTTGCTAAACATGCTATTTGAATGATGTGAACACAAATGAGTGATACGGTTAAAATAAATATCTGGTTATCCTTAATAGCGCAGTCACTATTTACAGCTCGTATCGTCTGTAAATGTAGCGCAATGATTGAATATTGCACTCCAGTAATGTGAGCCACAGATTTATATAGATTTGTATTTATTGGAGATAATGTTTAAATGTTATTCTCACAGAACGCCAGCGGGTGGCGGCAGTGTTGCATGGAGTGGTTATGACACTGTGCTCTCGCGTGAATCTCGCGTGAGTTTGAAAGCGAGATTACCCCGTGAGTGATGGTGTGTTATTGTTTGCGCCGCAACTAAAACCTTTCATCTCTGTTTTACAGAATAAATTCACTTTAAATGTGCAACCACCCTTGTGAGTTATCCACTGCACTTTGGGAGGGGTTACATATTTTGGCGAGCCAAGTAGCCAGGAGCTGCAAGTTGCAACGAGTGAGCTCCAGAGACGAATCTAGACAACAAAGCAGTGGAAAAGGGCAAGCATGGATGAGCTGCGTGATCAGATCAGCGTAGCGCTACTGAAGCTGAACAACTCTGACCTCGTGCCAGTCTGTAAACATCTAAAATGCTATGAGCCAGTTGGAGGCTTTGAAAGCAAAACACGACGTGCTCTCATCAGACTGGTGGAAAAAACGCTGGATGGTATTGAAGAAACGGAGGATAAAGAGGTGTTTCTTCTGTGTCTGGAGGATCTGATGTCCCTAATAGACTCTCTGATACAGTCAACCGAAGCTGCATCAAACGTTACATCAGATGAGCCTAATGAGTTGGACATGCTGAAAGAGAAATACTCCAGACTGCAGATGGAACAAGCTCAAGCCCGTCAGACACTTGAGGAGGAGATTGTTGCAATGGAACAACGGCTGAGGGAAGGAGACTAGAGCTATCACAGTTACACCACCTGCGCTGCCTGAGGTGACTATAAGGAGAGAGTTTCGGATCTGTGGACAAATTGGGGAAGCAGGACAGCGAGAAAAACTGTCCTACACCAGCCTCATGAACCAGATTGAGTCCGGACTGCGGAAGGGTCATTCAGAGGCAGAAATCATTGAAGCTGTGACACGCGCGGTGAGCCCAGGCCTCCATTTAAGAGACATGCTCGAAATAAAACGAGATCTCACATTTTCAACCTTGAAGACAATTCTGAGGGGGCATTTCAAAGTTGATCCACCATCTGACCTGTTACAAAAATTAATGAACATTTCACAAGACCCAAAAGAATCAGCCCAGAACTTTCTATTCAGAGGAATCGAGCTCAGAGAAAAGTTACTGTGGAAATTGAGTGAGGAAGATGAAGATGAACAGTTTAGCCCAGAATTAATTCAAAGAAAATTCCTTCGCTCCATAGAGACCGGACTTCTAAGTGAAGCTGTGAAGCTGCAGCTCAAGCCTTACCTGAGCAACCCTAGAATCAAAGATGAAGAGCTGATAGAGCGAGTGAATGAAGCTGCAAACCTAGAACAAGAGCGACAACAAAAGCTGAAAAAGACTGTAATGAGCAAGTCGCCAAGACTAAGTGAAATACAAACCAGTATATGTACGTTTGAGCCTCAGCTACATTCTCAAGGTTGTGTGGAGCCCAAAAGAGAAGACAGAGCATCTGTATTTAAAGGTGACTCCGCCACCATCAGCAAAAAAAATCAAGGCAAACGGGATGGGGCAGACTCAAACACCAGCCAACTGATTGAACAGCTCAGATCAGAAGTCCTAGAAATGAAAAAGATGGTGAATGAGACAATGGAGACAGCTAAGCTGCGACGGAGAACAGACAGAGTAACACCAGTAAATGCCAACAGACGGCGAGGATGCAGAGCGTGTCAGGAAGCTCAAGTTGGTGAGCAGTGTGAACATTGCTTTCGTTGTGGACAGGAGGGACACCTTTCCAGGGGTTGTCGGCAACCCAGAGAACAGCAGGGAAATGGGAGAGGGCTGCTGCGGCGGGACCCTCAGTAGCCCATGAAATAGAGTCCCCCCTCAATAACTCAAAGCATACTGTGAAGCTGAATGACTTGAAAAAGACGGTTAATGACATTTCTCTTTACCAAAACGTGAAACTGATAAACCTCATCGGCAGGAAATGCCTGGTTCACTGTTTGCTGGAGGGAGTTCCTGTGGAAGTTTTGTGGGATACGGGTGCATAGGCAAGTGTTATCAATGAGGAATGGAGAAAAAAATATGTACCACATCAAATGGTGAGACCTCTCCACGAACTGCTGGAGTCTGGTACCCTGGTTGGGTTAGCTGTAAACCAGACTGTCATTCCATTCCTAGGCTGGATTGAAGCGGAGTTCATTTTAGGCCATAACTCAAGTGCTACCCCACCATTACTTGTTCCAATATTAGTTTCCACTGACCCACATGTAGCAGAACAGCCTATCATTGGTTTTAACGTAATTGAAGCAGTTCTCAGTCAACAGAGGGGCCACAAGTCAGAGAGAGATACCATCTGCGAAGTGAGTAGAGCTTTTTCTGTGCCATTTAAGACCGCAAAGTTGGTGATCAAGTTAATTCAGTCCACAGATTCTGGAAATGAAGCAGGTATCGTGCAGACAGGAAGGAGACAAATTTATTTATCAGCTAATCAAGTCACGACTGCATTGGTTAAAGTCAATATAGGGTCTCAGTTTAAAGGTCAAAGCCTACTCTTAGTCCCAAGCAAAGAGCCTTCACTGCCAGAAGGGGTTGCTATCGAAGAAGGATTAGTTACTGTTCCGGCTGACAGATTCGCTGTTGTACCAGTGCCAATCGCTAACACTAACAACTATGCTGTTACCCTAGATCATCGAATAGTCCTAGGTCATCTTCAAGTAATAAAATCTGCTTTAACTATGGCTACAGGCCACAATTCCATAGACAGTAAAGACCAGCACAGTGTTGACAACAGTAAAAGGACGGAAAATTGTGAGTAACAGTGATTCAGTGAGACAAAAACCTAGTCATTGGGAACCTCCAGTCTCCCTTGATCATTTGAGTGGAACACAGAAGGAGACAGTGAGACAGTTGTTAAGGGAGGAGTGTCATGCTTTCGCATTTGATGAAGATGACATCGGCTGTATTCCATCACTGAACTTGCACATTACACTTCACGACACCACACCTGTGAAAAAGACATATGTGTCAGTTCCAAAACCATTACATCAAGAAGTAAAAGAGTACTTACAAGACTTACTGAATCGTGGATGGATTGAAAAATCCCGGTCACCCTACGCATCACCGGTGGTCTGTGTAAGAAAGAAAGATGGGACATTAAGACTGTGTTGTGATTACAGAGAACTGAATAGAAAATCAGTACCTGATCGACATCCAATTCCGAGAATTCAGGACATGTTGGATTCTTTAATTGGCAGTTCCTGGTTTTCAGTGTTGGATCAGGGAAAAGCATATCACCAGGGGTTCCTGGACGAGGAAAGCAGACCCTTGACTGCCTTCATAACCCCATGGGGGCTATACCAGTGGGTGAGGATACCCTTCGGCCTCAGTTCGGCACCAGCCGAATTCCAACGGAGTATGGAGGAGTGTCTGGTAGGTCTTAGAGATGTTGTGTGCCAACCCTACCTTGACGATAATCTTGTCCATAGCCCTAGTTTTGAAGACCATGTCAGTCACCTCAGAGTTGTGCTACAGAGATATCAGCAGCATGGTGTAAAGCTCAGCCCTCAGAAATGCGAAATCTTTAAGAGGAAGGTGAGATTCCTTGGACGCCTTGTGTCAGGAGACGGATATACAATGGATCCTGCTGAAGTGGCTCCTGTGCAGGCCTTAAAAGATCGAGTTCCTACGACTGTAGGTGATTTGAGAAAGCTGCTTGGATTCATCTCATATTATCGTGCATATATACCTGATTTTTCCAGACTGGCGAAACCCCTGCACCAGCTATTGTCATCACCTCCTGAGGGAGCAGCACCTGTGGAGAAGAGAGTAAGAGGAAAATGTGTCAGCCGACGACGCCAAGGTGGTCTCCCATCAAACACAGCAATACAGTGGACTCAAAGCCATCAGGAGACGTTGAACTTTCTCATTGACAAACTGATCACCCCACCTATATTGGGCTATCCAGATCTCACCCAATCGTTCATTCTGCACTGTGATGCATCACAAGATGGGCTGGGTGCCGTGCTGTATCAGAGGCAGAACAGTAAATTGGTGGTGATTGGTTATGCTTCCAGAACTCTAACCATGCCTGAGAAGAATTACCACCTTCACTCAGGGAAGTTAGAATTCTTAGCATTAAAATGGGCAATATGTGAACGTTTTAGAGACTACCTGTACCATGCTCCGCATTTTACAGTATACACTGATAATAATCCGTTGACTTATGTTCTCTCCACAGCTAAGCTCAACTCCACAGGCCATAGATGGGTGGCTCAGCTGGCAGATTTCAACTTCTCCATAAAATACCGTCCTGGCAAGAACAACGCGGACGCTGATGGTCTGTCCCGGATGCCAGTGGACATTGATCAGTTCATGGAGCAGTGCACTGGGGGAGTGAGTCAAGAAGTGATCAGTGCATCTTTTCAGGGACTGTTGGTAGGCAAAGACACCCCGCTTTCATGGGTTACTGCAGCTCAAGTACAAACTCTTCAGATAGGGAGTGATGCCGCTGTGTCTACATCAGTCAAACCGCTCACACTGAATCAGATCTTAGAAAGTCAGAAGGAAAGATCCTGTAATCGGTCGAGTCCTCCAGTTTAAAGTTAATAATCAGAGACCATCGGGACAAGTATTCAAAACTGAGCCGACGGAGGTGAAAATGCTTCTGAGACAGTGGCGAAAATTGTACATTAATGAGCATGGCATTCTTTACAGAAAGGCTGGTGGAAGGGATCAGCTTGTTTTGCCAAAAGAGTACCACCAGACTGTATTCAATGAGCTCCATAAAGAAATGGGACACTTAGGAGTAGAGAGGACTGTGAATCTGATTCGTGATCGGTTTTACTGGGCTCGGATGCAGAGTGACACAGAGCATTTCATTGCCAATGAGTGTGAGTGTTTAATGCGGAAGAAACCACACAAGGCCACAAGAGCTCCTCTTGTTTCCATCGTCACCACACGACCATTTGAGTTAGTGTCTATAGTAGGGATGTAACGATGCACTCCGAGTCGGTTGAAAATCGATAATAATATGTGATGATTCGTGTCGGTTGAGATGTTAAACGAATCTCGATACACGTTTTAAACAGCAGGGGGCGCTGAAGCAGTAGCCTATATTTTGACCTCGCTTTGCAGGCGCGATAGCAGCGAACAAGCTGTAACTTTAAACAGTAGCAAAAATGGCGGCGGCAAGTGTAGATGACGTTGATGTTGAGGATGCACCAACCTCATTCAAATCGGATGTGTGGCGGCATTTTGGCTTTCCGAAGATTAAAAATGAAAGCGGTGAGGTGGTAACGGACAAAACAAAAACTGTGTGCAGATACTGCAAGAAGATGTTAATATACACCAATAGCACAACAAACATGACGCAGCATACAAACCGTCACCACCGTGAGAAGCTCCTGTCACCGCCGTCTGCACGTAAAAACCTGTTAGTGGGCCAACCACACTGACCGGCGGATTTGCAGCCCCACTCGCGGCGACGAGTGCGAGAGCCAAGGAGATCACAAGGTGTATCGGCGTTTTCATGGCAAAAGATATGAGGCCGTTTTCTGTCGTAGAAAATGAAGGATTTAGGCTACTCGTCAACAAATTGGAGCCCAAATACACCATCCCATCACGCCCCCACTTTAGCCAGACTGTCATGCCAGCGCTTTACAGGGAAACAAAATCTAAGGTAATTGAGACCCTCAGAAAAGCATATAGTGTATCAATTACAACCGACGGCTGGACCTCCAGGGCTACCCAGAGTTATCTTACGGTCACAGCCCATGTGATAACCAGTGAGTGGGAGATGGTTAATTTTGTTCTCCAAACTCGCCCATTGTTCGAAACACACACCGGAGCTAATATTGCTGAAGTTTTAAAATCAGCTGTGAGTGAATGGGGGCTTCAAAAGGCCAACCATGGAATTGCTGTGGTCACGGACAACGCGAGGAATATGGATGTTGCTGTCAGAGAGGCTGGGCTGGCCCCCCATGTCAGGTGTTTTGCCCACACTTTGAACTTAGCCAGCCAAGCGGGTTTGAGTGTGCCCCACGTGAGCCGTTTGTTGGGCAGAGTGAGGCGTATTGCTGCCTTTTTTCACCGAAGCTCCACAGCCACAGCTGCGCTTGCAGCCAAACAGATACTGCTGGAGCTTCCACCGCATAAGCTAATCATCGATGTCGCTACGCGCTGGAACAGCAGTCTGGATATGATCGAACGCTATCTCGAACAGCAAGCGGCTGTGACAGCAACTCTACTGAGCAACGACGTTCGACGAAATGTCCGTGACATCGACACTTTGGATGGCTCAGACATCCGTGATGCGGAGGACATAGTGAAGCTTCTAAAGCCACTCAAAAGGGCCACCACTGTGCTGTGTGACAAAAAAACCCCACTGTGTCTCTCATTGTGCCCTTAAAGCATATGATCGAGCATAACATGGCATCCAACGAAGAAGATTCCCCCACTGTGAGCAACATAAAGAGAGCTATACTGAACAACCTTTACAACAGATACACTTCAGAGTACAACCACCTGCTGGAGTGCACCGCATTAGACCCCAGATTCTGGGCTCTGCCTCATCTAGAGACAGACCAACGCGATGATGTATTCCACAGACTGAAGGAGAAAGCTGTACTGATGTTGCAGAACCAGGTAGCCTATTGTATTTATTTTACTCTTTTTCTAAATTGTATTTATTTTACTCTCTCTAAATTGTATTTATTTTACTCTTTTTCTAAATTGTATTTATTTTACTCTCTCTAAATTGATTTTTTTTAAATAATTTGTTTATTATTATGGCATATTTTTCTAAATGTGTTTCCAAATGTGTTTGTGTAAACTGAGTATTAATGATACAAATTATAACAAATGATATTAAAATCTTGCCTTTATAACAATGTGAAACCCCTGTCAATGTTGTACTTAGATTTTACTTAGTCTTTTTATTTCTGCTATTCCTCTGTGCAGGATGAGAGCAAAGAAGGTGCCAGTGGTCACCCCCCCTGCAGCAGAGCAGCCTCTTGGCCAGACAGACAGAGCAGGAGCAGAGCTGAAACAACCTCCTTCCAAGAAAACAGCATTGGAAGATCTCCTTGGAGGGACTTTCGATGAACCAGTTGCACAGCACATCAGTCAGATTGATGCAGAAATGAATAAGTACAGAGCTGAAACATCAATTTCCCTCAATAGCTGTCCACTCAAGTGGTGGAAAGAGAATGCTAGGCTATACCCACTGCTATCCAGTATAGCAAAAGCATATCTCTCCACACCAGCCACCTCTGTCCCTAGTGAAAGGGTTTTTTCATCAGCAGGGGACATTGTGAATGTGCAGAGATCTCAGCTTTGCCCAAAAAATGTGGATATGCTGATATTTCTTAAAAAAAACATGTAAAAAAAAAAAAAGATTCTAAGCTAGGAAAGAGCACTGGCAAAGCCTGAGTTTGTTTATATGAAAAGATTTATTTTATTTGTATTATTTATTTTATTTGGGATTTGTTTTAATATTTCAATTTAGTTTTGTTATTTGATAAAGATATTTCAGTTTCAGAAAGAAATGTACAGCATTTTGTCTGAGTGAGAATGGAATAATAAAAGGAAACTTTTTCATTTATCTTTCTTAAATATCATTTTGTACAAACAATCGTGAGAAAATCGTATCGTGAAACCAGTATCGTGAATCGTATCGCATCGCGAGTTCAGTGAATCGTTACATGCTTAGTCTATAGACTTTTTACATCTGGAAACCTGTAAGGGAGGGTACGAGTACATTCTGGTGGTCATAGATCATTATACTCGCTTTGCACAGGCCTATGCTACTAAAAACAAATCAGCGAAGACTGTGGTGGACAAGATCTTTAATGATTTTGCTTTACGTTTCGGATTCCCAGAGAAGATTCACCATGACATGGGTAAGGAATTCGAGAACCAGTTGATGTATCAGCTGCAGAAGAGTTGTGACGTGCGAGCATCTCATACTACCTGCTATCATCCACAAGGAAATGGACAGGTAGAGCGCTTTAACAGAACATTGCTGTCTATGTTGCGCACACTCACAGATGCAGAAAATACACAGTGGAGAAAGTCATTGGAAAAGATGGTTCACGCTTATAACTGTACTCGCTGTGAGGTCACAGGTTTTTCCCCTTTCTACTTGCTTTATGGTCGTTCCCCACGTCTGCCGATTGACCTGCTTTTCAACTTGCAGCCAACAGAAGGGAATGAGGATTATGCGGAGTATGTGAAGAACTGGCAAGCGAGGATGGTCAAGCTTATGAGATTGCCTCCAGAACTGCTGACAGGGAAACCTCAAGGAGTAAGGCAGGGTATGACAGGAGAATTCATGGAGTAGACCTTCAGCCTGGTGGACGAGTGCTAGTTCGGAATCTATCTGAGAGAGGAGGACCTGGCAAGCTCCGATCGTATTGGGAAAACAGGGTGTATGTGATTGTCAAAAGAAGGAGTGATGAGAGTCCGGTGTATGAAGTTGTACCTGAAGGAGGAGGTAAAATGAGAGTGTTACATCGGAATTTACTTCTCCCATGTGATCGTTTGCCACTAGAGAATTCAGAAGCAACGCCACAACCAGACACATTGAGCAAAATAAAAGTTAGGAGAAAAGACTGTGAATGCTTGACAGAAGTTCAGAGTGATGTGTCAGAGAACGAGGACTTTCACAATGGTGAGCTGGTGTTTCAGTTTCCTAATTCCTTGAGTCAGTGCCGGAATCCTGTTTGTCTCAACCCTGAAGCAGAGCCATTCGCGCCAAGTATGGAGCAGCACTGGGAACGAGAGCCACAGAGGACTGAGGAGGAGGATGCTAGAGCAGGAGAGGCGTTAGAGGAGCGAATGGAGGAGGATCTTGGAATGCCTGTGGGACAGACAGAGGTATCAGAAGAACAAGCATCAAGTGAGAGTGAGGAAGATGACTGTGCTTCTTATTCAAGGAGTGACGCCGGTCCAAAAATTCTGACTTTGACTCATTTGGGTCACCCATCTGTGGTGGAAGTTGCGATAGATAGACTAAATGTGAGTAAAGAGTCTGCAGTCCAAAGACTGTGGCGACCCTGGACAATGTTAGAGGTTCCCAGTTAAACTTACACTGTTTATACACACCTGATCAGGATTGCAGGAAAAACAGATGTTTTCATGAACAATGGTAATGTGGAAAAAAAGATTGTCAATGCTAAATATAAGCAATAAGAACATTGTTGACTACTCTATAAAGCAGGCTCCCCACCGTGTCTGGAGGCCCCCAGCCCCCATTTTGTATGTCTCCTATTTCTGACATACCCTTTCAGTTCTTGCAGTTTCTACTAATGAGCTCATGAGTTGAATCAGGGTGTGATAGATGAGGGAGACATAAAAAATGTGCAGGGCTGGGGGCTCCTCCCGGACGGTTTGGGAACCACTGCTAATAAACTAAAAAAAGGGGTGGTAGACTAAAGAATTGTCTGGCCGAAAGTAAGTCTATTACAAACGAGTGTTACGAGCGAAAATAAGTGTTTTGTTGCAGAAGAATAATATCATTGTGCAACAAGGGTCAATGCAACTATTTTTTGACTATTGTAGATATACAATAATTTCAAAAAGTCATCACGACTTGTTAAGAGTTTTTAGAGGGAGTGATGTCAAGTTTGATGGTGGTCAATTCTGTAAATTTGTGTAGGAGTTTGTCGTGGGAGCGGAGATGATATTGCACTAAGTAATGGGCCACAGATTTATAAGATTGTATTATTGGAGATAATGTTTAAAATCACAGAACCGCGGCAGGGTGGCGGCAGTGTATGAGTGGTTATGACACTGTGCAATCTGCGAATCTGCGTGAGTTTGAAAGCGAGATTTACCCCCTGATGGGTGTGTTTGTTTTTTGCGCCGCCCCTAAAACCTTTCATCTCTGTTTTCCAGAATAAATTCCCTTTTAATGGTGCAACCACCCTTGTGAGTTATGCTTTGGGAGGGGTGCGTTAACCAAGGCAAAAAACTGACTGTTGTACACGCCAAGAGCTCCCATTATCGCAAAGCAGACAGTAGAAAAACCATATCTGTACTGGCCGGACGGTTTTATAAGTCCAAAAAATACAGTGCAAAAGTAATCTGTTAAATGTGATTGTGCCTGATTTCTGTTGATAGCGCACTCTTGCTGTTCATACTAGTTAAATGTTACAGGACACTAATAAAGAAAACTGATGATGCGTGTGTAATGGTAGTAGTGGTGTCCCATGCTTAGGGGATATCTCACCCTAGACCTTGCACTCGTTGTGAGGGGCAAGGGGCAGGGGGAAGGCGAAGGGGTATAAAAGAGAATTGGGATTGGACCTAATCTTATCTCAATGTCAAGTTGGACTTTCCATGTGAGCAAACATTGTGTGTTATATTTCACCAGACAGTGAAGTATAATATATCTCAGGAAATATGTTAATTTACATTATGTAAGTGTAACAAAGTTCGTATAAATAGGAAGGAAGACGACAAGGATCGGCGTTAACTACTGGCTGCTTTATTTGTGCAAAATCAAACAAAAGATGTGCAGACAGGCACCAAGCAGTCATAAACAAAAATTAATCACTCCAAACACAGTAGCAAGTCTCCAGGAGTGTGGCAGCCAGTAGTCCTTCTCTCTCTCCCTCGCTCCTGTTTCTCCTGGCGTTAAATACTCTCTCCACGCCAATTACTGTAACGAGCACAGGTTGTGTGTTATTTGCGCTTAACCCGCTCATCCACCGCGCGTCTCCTGACGCTCTCCCCCGCTGCAGCGTTCACTGAACCACGCCCCCCTTGCCACAGTAAGGTATTAAAAGTTGTTTTGGGGTTGCATATGAACTACAATTGACTTCAACTGCAAATAAAAGACACAATTCTCAAGATCTCAACAGATGATTAAACAACATCAAAAACAGCATTATCATCTTTACTTAATTTAAAACAGGCTGACTTTGAGAATTAACAGGCGTTGCACTTTAGTCAGTGTTGATGTTTTATTAAAATTGTAAAGTCACTGTTATGGTGATTAGTGCTTCCTTTAGTTGGACTCTTAACCCTTAAATGTTTTATAAGACTTTACAACAAGACTGAAAGAGAAATAGATCAACTGAAGTTAAATGTTTGTAACATTCAAAGGAGTGTGCATTACTGAACTTAAATCCTGTAGTTGTATAAAGATTACTCTAATTCTTCAGTATTATAATAAGGTGAACAAATAAGCTCAATGCTACAACAATGCTTTTTCTGAACGAAATGTTTGTAAAATCCTTCATGATTACTGATTGCAGCAACACTTACAATCAGTGGATGGCCTTTGGATGAGATCAGTGAATCAGGCCACTTTTTGATGCACTATCAATAATTGTCTTGGCCTCCTTTGACAAAGAAAATGTGTTTCATAAACACAGCAAGAGCAGCCAAAGAACACAAAATAAAAAGTCAAGGGTCAAGAGTCCAACCAATCTTCAATAAAACATTATCTAGAGCTCAACCTCTGTAGACGTATGAAACTTAGTCAAAGGTTCAGGCTGTATTGAACTGTAATCAATGGTGTGGTAGAAAGTCTAGTGCTACGATAAGGTGAACAGAAATAATCTCTTAAAGATGGTACCCAGCACGTGTAATATTCAGGTTCGCAAAGAAGATGAAGATTAAACACAAGTATTTAGTTTTGGATCTTGATCTATTTTTTACCATGCAAAAATGAACTCACTCAGTGAAAATCCAAATAAAATTAGTTTGCTTGCTAGCATTATTAAACAGTGCTGCAACATGCAGTAAGCGTTTCAATTTGACACACAAACCTCTATGTTACAAACCACAAATCACTTGATGGTTAAACTAGTTTTAACCCTCTGGGGTCTGAGGATTTTTGGGGCCCTGGAGAAGTTTTGACATGCCCTGACATTTGTGCTTTTTTCAGTTGTTCATAAACATATATAAATGACAAAAGTGTCATTACACTGTATTCAGCACAAACTAGGCTACCATAATATGTGAGGAACATGTATGTACATGTTTGTATTTTTGAAGGAATAACGTTTATGCATGGTTATTGAAAAAACAAAAAACTTAAGTCACTGAAATAAGGCCAAAAAAATAAAAAATAAAATCTGTGTTTCACAAGACTTCTGGGTATTGGAGGTTGTAGACTAGTTTTTGCTTCAAAATGATGTAAAAATTATGCTGCCTACTAGTTCATATAAAACAATAGAGAGATTTAAATTTTGTAAGACACTTTTTGTCAAGAAACAGTATGCGTGGAGGCGTGAATCATCATGACATGACATGTCATTTACACATGAGAAGACAAAAGAATCGCATAATGACCTGAAATGACTTGCATAATAATGAGCTCTTTCAGTCAGGTAGGCTGTGAAAAAACCCTCTGTGATCATGTCTCAAGCTCATCATGGTGTATATCAAACATACAGAAAAAACAGCAATACTGTGAAATATTATTACAATTTAAAATTATGGTATTCTATTATTTATATACTTTAAAATATAATGTTTTTCTGTAATGCAAAGTTTCTGAACAGTTATGTTACCTCTATGGCATTTCATATAGGCTTTTAGCTTAAAATTATGCACATTTGGAGAAATATTGATGGATTCTCATATGTTTATGTCAATTTTCTATACAGAGGAGTAATATTTATTCAATATTTATTGTCATCACTATGAACACTGGATACTGTGTTTTCAATTCATACTTGCAGCTGGAGGGCGCTCTGTGCACCTTTAGTCCACAAATTAATTTAAAGAGGAACAACCATGTGACTCTCCAGGAACTAACAGAGGCTTCCAGATATCGCTATAATATGCAGATAACACTTTGCGACGATGTATACATGTATTGCCTTAGAATTTGCGTCTGAATAGCGCTCCCTCTGTGGGCGTGGCCGCATTAGCAGATAATGAGCTGAATCACGGACTTCTGACATGGCTCTCTTTTCATACAGATTACATAAACACAGAATTTTTGTTTTTGTTTTCGATTTAAAACCTGACATTTCAACGTTTCTTTAGACATAAGTCTCATTTTTGTGTCATTAGTATTCATAAGTTACAGTGACGAGACGAGAGACGAGAGATCACGCATCATGTTAGTTTTCTTTATTTTGAAAAAAGCACAACATTTTGTTTTTACTCTGAGTGTACACAAATAAAAGAAGATATTCCACAGATTAAAATGGTGTATAGCTCTTAATTGTATGTGCAACATTGACAGAGTATTTTGAGTCTCTTTCACACTGGTAAGAAAAAACCGAGGTGGCATCGCCGGCGTGACCGCCGACCCGAGGGAGTTAAATCAGATAAAACAGCTTCAACCTTCCCAACATGACTGATGAGGAAAACAGGAGGAACATTGTGCCATTGTCATGATCCCTGCCTGTTCCCTGTGTCTCTATTGTTTTGTTAACCTCATGTTTCCACTCTGCCACTCTTTGCCACTCTGCCCCCTTTGTTTGTTACCATGGACACTTATTGGACCACACCCCCTCTTGTTACGCTCATCAGCCTTGTTCACTCTGCCTATATAAACCTGGTTCACTCATTCATTCCCTGCAAAGTCTAGTGTTCTGCTGCAGTTCTGAACATTTACCTGGTTTCTAGTTTCTTGCATTATTGTCTGCCTGTGTGTACCAGCCTTGTTGTTACGTACTGCTCTGAGACAAGAATGGTTGAGAATCCAAATGCAGTTTATTAAAGGGTGATCCACACTCGAGGACAAGAAACAAGCTAAGGGTCAAAAATATACAGAAAGGCAGTCCAAACAAACAAATAAGGTAGAAACACACAGGCAGATCAAGGGGAATCCAAGAGACAGGCAAAAATCCAAAAAACAAGAAACCAGTGAAATGCTCAGAATTGCAGTAGAACACTAGACAATACTTAGCAAAAAAAAAAAGTGAAATGTTCATCAGGTTCACCTCAATTTTACTGTTGCATGTCTCATATTGGTATGATGTATTCAATTCTAAATATTTTGTTTTTATCTTTGTTATAGAATTTTAATAAAATGTTTTTTTTCCTCTCTCTTTTTTTCTACAGGCCGTGGAGGTAAAGGGTACGATATGTTGTGCAGGCAAAACACTGAAGTCCTTGTAGTGGAAGATGTTACTTTCCCCTGAAAAGACCCACCAGCGATAACCCAGAAGACAGTTGCTGAAATCCATCAAATGGGCTCTTAAGAATCTGCTGAGGTTTTTTCTTAATAATTGAAGACAGTTTCTGAAAATATGTACATGTTTGTTAGAGTTATAGTTGTTTTTGTTAATATTTTTGTTCATATTTCATATTTATGGTTTTTTTGTGCAGAAGAAGTGGATTAGATACAGTGCTGGTCAGAATTATTTGCCCCCTTGGTAAATATGATCAAAGATGGCTGTAAAAAAAAAAAAGATTGTTTATCATTTTGATCTTTAATTCATAAAATTAGCAAAAATCTAACATTTCATTGAAGGAAGTGAATTGAAAGTGGAAAATCACATTATGAAAAACATTTTTCTCAAACACATTGGGAACAATTATTTGCCCCCTTTTATTCGATACTTTTTGCAACCTCATTTTCCCAAGATCATGTAGAAGATTTTATTATGGTAAAATTTAGTATAATATAGCATAATATAATGTGTTATACTTCACAATTATAATCATATGAAGAGTATGAGGCCTGTACATGTGTAGAGAACATGACAGCATTGAGGCCTGTACATGTGCTTCCAAGAAAAAGCTTGCTGAACTCATAAGAAATATGAATCTTAAAGAATGTGTCTAAGTATGGAAAATTCTATTTTAGGCAAGAAGAATGAGGTAAATATGATCCCATAACTTGGCCTCAGCTTATATCACATAGTATAAATATGAGCTGAAAACAAGGAACGGGCAGTTGTTGTCTCTGCAGACATAACAGCTCCGGCTTTGAAATAAAGCGTGTATTCTGTTTTGTTTTTACAAAAAGAACCACAACACTAACAGCTCTGCTCTGAGTCTTCACCTATAATGCCTGATGAGTTTGGAGAACACCTGACAAGAGATCAGAGATCATTCCTTCATACAATTTCTCCAGATCCTTCAGATTCCAGCTCCATGTTGGTGGTTTCTATAGGGTTCAGGTCAGGGGATTGGGATGCCTATTGCAGAAGCTTGTTTTTTTTGTTGTTTTTTTTTTGCTCAGTGATCCATTTTTGTTTTGGTTTTGATGTTTTTTTTGGATCATTGTCCTGATGGAAGATCCAACCAAGACCCATTATAAGATTTCTAGCAGAAGTCGTCAGGTTTTGATTTTTTATCTGTTGGTATTGATAGAGTCCATGATACCATGTATCTGAACAAGGACCTTGCAGAAAAATAGGCTGACAACATTAAAGATCCAGCAGTATATTTCATTTTACACAGGGGGTACTTTTTTATCCCTGTGTGCACCAAACCCATCTTAAGTGTTTGCTGCCGAAAAAGTAACTGACACTACTGGAACTTCAAACAAGACAGGTTCTATGGTCAGATGAATCAAATAAAAATTAGCTCTGAGCTGTGCAAGTGAAGCCCTTATATGTGCAGCTCCGTGAACGGTGCAAGAGCTTCTTTCATCCTGACCGAAACATCTCAGTGGATGAAAGAATAGTAGCTTCCAAAGCGCGGTTCGGTCTGAAGCAGTACCACAAGGACAAGCCAACCAAATGGGGGTATATGCTCTTTGTACTCGCAGATTCACGACTTGGATATACATGGGATTGTTTTATTCATGAGGGAAAATCCCCACAGCTCAAACCCCACAGAACAAGGGGCTGAGCTATAAATCTGTAGTAGCTTTAGTCAATCACAATGTCTTGAGTACCGGCTACAAGCTCTATGTAGATAACTTCTACACAAGCCCAATCCTCTTCCGGGATCTCCTTAAAAAAACGCCTATGGGTCCATCAGAAGCAACAGGCTAGGCTTCCCCCAAACCACCTTAAATAAACTGTTTGTTTTGTTGAATGGAAGGACACAAGAGAAGTTATGATGTGCTCCTCCTTCCATTCAGCTAACGGAAACCAGAGCAGAGGAGGGTCAAGACACCTGATGGGCAATGGGCAAAAAAGACAGGTCCTCATTCCTGCTGCAGTGTCCAACTACAACAAGTCAGTAGAATTAATTCTCTGGTGTTTTGCAAGAAAATGTGCAGAAATGTTTAGGTTTTATATATTGTTTTGCTTTCCACACAGGAACATGGGAGGTGTTGACATGTCTGATGCCCTCATTGGATATTATATTGTCCTTAGAAAAAACAGAAAGTGGTACCGGTCTCTCATGTACCATTTTGTGGATGTCGCTGTTGTAAATGCCTTCATTATTCACCAGCAGCTGACTGCAATAAAAAAAAAAAAGGCAAAAAGCCAGAGGGAGTTTCAAAAAGCTCTGGTCAGTCAACTTGCTGACTGGATGCTACCACCTGCTGAAAGTGCAGAATATGCCACTTGGAGACACCAGTCTTCTGCCCTGCCTGTGATGCTGCTCTGTTTCCTGCCACAGCATGAATGCTTTAACAACTGGCATTACGAGTTGTAAATAGTTGTATATAGTTAAGTCATGTAGTATTAGTATAAGTATGCATGTATATAGTTATTTATACTAAGAATGATAGTGTGATAGTAGTAGTTATTGTGTATGATCATATTAGAAATTTATATTTCGTATATATGTTTTAAAAAGTTGTAAATCAATCTGTGTTGTGTAAATCAATTCAGTTGTCCATTAGGAACCATATAAGCAGCATGACTGGTGGACATTGTTAGTATAGCGACTGAAATCTCATTTTTTTTGACATATCAATGTCAAACTTCTTTAGACTGATCGCTTTTAATTTGACATGAAATTAAATGTAACTAATTTTTGTTTTAATAAAATATAAATAAATATTTCAGTACTTATTACAGCTTACATAGTGTAATATATAGCTAAGTGCAAATAGCGTCCCTTGTTGGCAACCGCTATTTACACTAGCTCCATCCACCAATGCCTGGTTGGGCCACTCAAGATTTAAAAGAGATTCACAAAATTCAATGTCTTCAGTGGTGCAGCAGTAGCGAGTAGGGATCGGAGTTTTGGTCTTTTAACGCGATTGACGCAGGTTCGAATTTATAAAGCGCGTGTACGCTAAAATCCATGACAACGTTCATATTTATAAAAATGGACTTTGACAAGTCCTAAGCAGTCAGGGTCTAAGCAGACGTACACACTTTTCCGGTAACACTTTAGAATACTGATCCTTCATTAATGAATAACTACAAAGGAACAAATGAGTAATGCATTATTAACACTCTAGTAACTACTATTAACTAACAATAAACTCTGATTAATGAATTAGTAAGTAATAGTGCTCAGTTGAATGTGGTAGTTCACTATTAACTAATCAGTAACTACTGTTTTTTCAAACCTCCCTGAGAACTACTAAGAACTACTATATACAGGTTCATAATTAACATGAATGATGCATAATGTATAATTAATTCTCAAGTAAGGGTCTTGGTAACACACTAGTAATGACTGATGTATTACCAAATACTTAAGAAGGAATTACTAATTATTTGGATCAGTATTCTAAAGTGAAAAACATGATAACTCTCTAGTAACTACTTAAGTCTTTGTAAACTTTTGATGTTTTTGTATGTTTTTGTACAGTAAGTCCTTATGATATATTTGGTAACACTTAAGTAATTACTAGTGGGTTACCATGATCTTCACTTTAGAATACTGATCCAAATAATTAGTAGTTCCTTTAGAAGGATGTAGTAACACTTAAGTAATTACTAGTGGGTTACTATGATCTTCACTTTAGAATACTGATCCAAATAAGAAGTAGTTACTTTAGAGTAATATAGTAACTCTTGAGTTATTACTATCCAGTACTTTACAAAAACATCAAAAGTTTACAAATACTTCAGTAGTTACTAGAGAGTTATCATGCTTTTCACTTTAGAATACTGATCCAAATAATTAGTAATTCCTTCTTAAGTATTTGGTAATACATCAGTCATTACTAATGGGTTACTATCACCTTCACTTTAGAATTAATTATACATTATGCATTATTCTCATTAATTATGAACCTGTATATAGTAGTTCTTAGTAGTTCTCTGGGAGGTATGAAAAAACAGTAGTTACTGATTAGTTAATAGTGAACTACCACCTTCAACTGAGCACTATTACTTACTAATTCATTCATCAGAGTTTATTGTTAGTTAATAGTAGTTACTATAGTGTTAATAATGCATTATTCATTTGTTCCTGTGTAGTTATTCATTAATGAAGGATCAGTATTCTAAAGTGTTACCACTTTTCCTTGTTGTAGAGAGTCAGAGTACTGCAGGTATGTGGAAATCTAAGCAATTCTTGCCGCTCACTGTTCTCAAGTACAGGATTTGGATGTTGACTGGTTGATGGTTCGCAAATGTAAGTTTTTTTTTTTTTAATGTATAAACTGTTTATGTAATAAAATATGTTTTCAGTTTGTGTTGTCCCTTATCAGTGCAAAATTATCACAAATTAAAAAATGATTCATATTGTCCAAACCCCACTTTTCTAGGGCGTTCCCAAACTTTTGGAGGGCAGTTTATGGACACTGGAAAATGATAAAAATGTTTCTATAAAACATTTCGAGGCCCATTATTATCTGCAGGTCCACTGCAGCAGATTCAAAAGACTGTGCTCAAGTGAATAAGCAGAACATGCGCTTGCTACTTTGAACAAATCAAAGTTCTCCATTACCTAGAGAAAAAAATCAGCTGATGCTTTTGAAAGCCTGAAAAATCACGAGTCCTCACAAACAATATGCAGATCTTGCCAAAGTGACACTTGCACAAGTAATAATCTTCAACAGATGCTGTGCAGGAGAGGTCTCAAAAATGATCAAAAATCATTGTCCTGATTAATAATTGACATTTTATTTTATCAGGGAACGTTTTTACCAAAATGGAAAAATTAAACGGAGGACTGAAACGGTTGAAACTGATTTCTGGATGAGTTGAAGATATGGATAGAGAACCTGGCCTCATCTTTGATGTCCTTCAAACATCTGCTCCTGGTGAGGGTGAACCATTACAGGATGTACCTTGATGGTGCTACTGTACAAGATGAGGGAAATGCCATCAGATGTTGAAAACAAATGTCACATAAGCACGTTGCCCCACATATCTGTACATTTTGGATGAGCACATATTGTGCTTGTCACGCCGGCTGAGCAACGGCATCTATGCCCTCCATGACACACAGGAACCTTGGGATGACAACCGGGAATACCGCCATGCTGCTTATAGAAATTTTGGGGCAGATGTGGTCATCTCCAGCTGCTGTGTGTGCACAATACGTGATAAATACCCAGACCAAAACGGTCAGTAGGCTACACTGGTTTCATAGCTGATGTTTGTGTAGCACATGCTGATGCCACTTCAATCATATTCTCCTATAAACGGGTGTTTATTTATGTTCAAAGGACTTATTACTTTTTTAGTTGTTTATTTTACGTTACATTGTAATTTGGATTAATATGTTCCATTACCTTTGTTAAACTTTGGTTTTCCTCCATTCAGTTGATTATTTTTGTGTTACAGTATAATGTATTGTTCCATAGTGCCTTTATAAGGACTTGCTTGTCAGAGTGGAAGTGTATATAAAAGCAGTGTTTTTAAATAAAAAATGGATCAGGTATAAAACAGGTATTTAGGATGGTTGTTTTACATCTGTCTGTTTTTATCAAGCTAAAAACATGCTTCCTTGAATGTGCAAATACTCTTGATCAATTATCAGAGAAAGACAGATAGAGGGAACATAGTCCTCATCTGAAGTACATGACCACATCATTTGCATAAACAGTATAATTGTTAATATTTTGAGATTATCAATGATTATGGTAGCTATCTGTAACATTTACTAAGAGAGAATCCACTTGCATGCACACTTTTAATAACAAAACTCCACATGAACAGACAGGAACATCTGACCCAAAACATGAGCATGATCCACCACAAAAACGACGACTAGCAAAGCACAAGAGAAACACAGGAGCTATATATACACAGGGCAAACAGGCTTAACAAGGAAACAAGATACACCTGGGGAGACTAATCAACATGAAAAACTACATAACAAAAACTACATAAAAACATGAAAATTACATAATCAAGAAATTAACACATATCTATCTATTCATACCTAACTTTCTAAACAATATACAATCTAATGTTTTAACTATGTTAAAATTATGTTTATGGTCACACTTTTAGTGAACATGACTACATCTGGAGGTTTAATGTCTAGATGTAAACATGCTCACCCAGACACGCAGGCAGTTCTTAAGGAGAAGAAAGCTGAGCAGAAAGATGGTTCCCTGACAGCTTCCTCTCATCCGCTATTGCTACAGTATGTCATCCTCACTTTCGTCTTGTCCCTGGCTTTTCTCCTCCTCTAGGAGATCATCTGCTGCCACACAAATGTTGTGGAGGATGCAACAGGCACCTTCGAGGCGAACAGAGGCCTGATCTTCTGGGCCCTCAAGAAAATGTCACGCCAGCAATTCTTTAACATCCCGAAGGTGCTTTAAATAATGTTACTTGCCTGTTGTACCGGGCTTCAACTTGGGCTGTCAATCAAAATTCATGTAGAAAATATTTGGTGTATTTTATGAATTTTGGTGTATTTAATGAGTCATGGAGGTAACAATTTGCTGTATCTTCTGTGTGTTTCTGAGAGAAAAAGAGAGTGTTCTTACTTGCAACAGGCTGGGGATATGGTGTCACGAAGCCCATGTCCTGCGCAGATCACCAACGTACGCATCTGTAAATGCGCCCTGGGCATCACAGGTGTCCTGCAGTATAATGGAAGGAAATAGTTTTCTGTTGATGTAAAAGTTTTTGTGGCTCTGCAGGAGGAAGAATCCTGATGTGGCATCTATCAATGGCACCAGCAGCACAGCCAAATGCCTCATGATCTCAGCAAGGTGAGCAAAGCCGACCCCCACCTACTCCATCTTCTCTGTTTTGGGGAAATTAATAACTTTGTGGAGGATGGTCAGTATTTAGTCCACAATGTTGTGGACCATCCTGCAAGCTGTTACAAGTGGCATGTTGAAGATGTTGAAGTAAATGCTGTAGGACGCTCCACAGGCAAGTCAGTAAACTGTGACCAGAACTTCAACTTCATGGCTCCATCCATGGGCTTTTTGATGGGGCGGCATCTGGACCAGCATGTTGATGCTGTGTTTCTGGAGAGCCTGAGGACTGGTTTTAAATCATCCCAAAAGAAAAAATACTTTCCACTGTTAAGACCTCAGTCCCACCAGACTAATAATTGAGTCTATTTCATTTTTTGCTTAAAATGCCATAGACAATACGTGGGCCAAACCAAAAATGAACACAAAGACGTGCATGAACACAAATGCACGTTTTCATGCATGCTAGTTTCATTGCGATCCACATGAGAGGGAGATACATTTGCAGATTTACAGGCAAATTAACAAAGTACACTGTAGAGTACATGTGAATTCAGAGACTTAAACTGGTCAAAAGAATATAGACAGAAAAATAACAACAGTTTTTATTAGAAGTTTCAGGCTTGGTTGTTCTTATTCAGTCTCTGCTCCACACTCTGATCAACAAAGAATGGTTGCAGGTCCATACAGACCGCCCATTAAACGCAAAAGTAAGCATCAATGTAATAAAAACAGATAGTCTATTAAGACAAATAACACAGATGTTTTTTTTTGTTTTGTTTTTTACAACAATTACAGGCTCGCACTGCCTAAACTCAAAAAACTATCAAATTGATTTATGGATTTAATTTACCTGGTCCACTATTTGGGGAAGGTGACAACTAAAATTCAGGACAACCAACCCATTACATTCCAGAGGCTCACATGTCTTTTAACAGTGAAACCAGGTGGTACAAATGTTAGAGAGTAATGCCCAAAATTGTTATTTTACCACCTAACTCATATTAGAACAACATTATTAGACAATTATTGATGATACAATCAAAATAATCCGTGAACAAACAGACCAGGGGCAGGGCCAAAGCCAGGGATGTATTATTACCAAGGTCCCAAATTTGCCATAGTTAGAAGGGTTTGGGGACATAAATCCTGCTTACTTTGATTTGATTGGTCACCTCAAATATTTGACAGACCTCACTGCTAAGACAGCTCAGATGAGAAGTTTGGTTATTAACTTTGCTCTGTACAATATCAAAATTGTTTTATTGAAAGGTCTCTCCTTTATTCCTACTCCTTTTACGCCTCGAAACACAGAAGAGTTATTAAAAGACGTGAAGTCCTACCTATCCTAGGTTTAAACTAGAAACTAGACTATTTCAAAGGTAAAAAGAATCATAAACAGAAGCTCTCCTTCACCCATGGCTCTCTCCAAACAGATTACCCAGATTATAGAGCAGATAATTATGCTTACAGACAGTTAATTGGAGTTATAAAGCTTTTCTTAACTTAACCATGCGTAAAAGAAATGTTTTGAGAGAGCTCCAGAAAAATAGAAACATTGTTTTTAAACTGGCAGATAAGGACAACGCTAGTGATCTTGGGTAGAGACCAGTTTATATGGGAAGGACAGAGGCAGCTTCCAGTGAGTGAACATTATCATCCAATAGAAGAACCCATTTTTCTCTTCTAATAAAATTATCAGTGGAAAACAAAAAGAATATCTCCTGGGGGACGTCCTCCTAGACCCAGGAGATTCGATTTGCTCCCTAAGATACACAAAGAACCAAGAGTTGAAGTTTTCCATCTGAAATCCCACCTGGGAGACCTATAGTTTCTGATTGCAGCAAAACTTAATTTATTGTAGGGTACAAAATGCTTGGATAAACACAATTTAAAGTTACTATAAATAAATGTAACAAAAATGATTTTGAATTTGACTCCAAATTTAAAAGGAATGGCCATGGGAAAGAAGTTCGGCCCTTCTTATGCAAATGTCTTCATGGCCGATCGGGAGGAATTGGCCGTAACTTTTTCAGCCAAAAAGCCTTTTGCATATTTCGGGTTCCTTGATGACAGCTGGGGTGTCTGGACACACTCAAGGGACGATTTCACTCTTTTCACACATTTGAATGCACACCAAACCTCCACAAGAATCAAATACATGATTGACGCACGTGAGGTCAATTTTCTAAATGTAGTTTCATTTAAGGGCCCTACAAACAAACCTTTTGGATTTTAGGGTTTATTTCAAAGACACATTAGACACTTTGGTACAAAGTAAAGTATATTCTCCTCCACCCAAGGGCTGAGTGGGTAAATGTAAATGTTACATCTCTTTAAAATGGGTGATGAATAGATTCACTAAACATATTTTAACACTGCTAAGACCTCTGTCCCATCAGACTAACAACTGAGTCTATTTAATTTTTTTATTTAAAATAAAAAAGACAATATGTGGGCCAAACCAAAAATGAACGATGCGTCTGTATATGCCAATATTGCACATAAAATTGAGAAACATAGACATATGGTTCAACATTTATTAACCCATGGAACGTTTATATGGTTTAGAGTGAATCAAAGGAACATATCTCTCACCTTTGTCAAGGAGGTACAATAATAATTAAAATCTTAATCTATATAAAGCAGATTGACCTGTATTTTTGGGCTAGCTCTTAGTGGTCGGTATCAGGAAGGACTGTGCATTACCAGTTTTGGAACCAGACCTTGGAATTTTCTTTCCCTTGACCAAAATAGGCAAGGGACTTTGTTCATGTGAAATCTATTTTAAGAATGTTTTTAAAATGGTAGGTGTGTGTTTCTTTAGTTTTGCTTGGCCCCCAACAATCTCAGTGTGTGATGCCTCTCCAATGTCTTTCACATCATGACACTTAACTTCTACCAGGCCATAGTGAGGTTCTTCATTTGGGTCCACCACTTTGCCATCTGGACTGGCACCATATGTGGAGCATGGGGGAGGATGATGAGTCCACATGGAAGAACATTGACATCAAAGGTCTCAGTGTAGCACTGAAGAACCTCTGGCTCAAGTTCTACTCCTCTACGCGTTGATTTGGTCTGGGGGAACCTTTAATGATCCGTCCGGCAAGTGTCTGCAGTGGATTCTGATCTCACATGAGCAGCTTCAAAAGAACTTGCTTCCTGTAAGCCGTACACAATTAAATTTTTCAATGTACTTAAACAATAAATACATGAAAAATATATTTTCTTTGCATAAGGGAAAGCACCTTCTATAATGGATGTGTACTTTTACACATGTGTAGCTGGACGAGTTTACAAAGGCCATTTCTGCTTGGAATCTGTGGAACTCTGTCTTTCTGTCTTTGGAACTCTGTCTTTCTGAGAATCCAATGGTTAACTATAATCAAGGAAAATGTATCATAATATGTATCACATATTATGAATTGTGCATTAAATGTAGTATTGATTACTGCATAATTCACACACCATATTTAATCTTTCATTAGCTCTTGAATTATTAATGTCTTCTTCACAAAACATAATATACCTCAGGTGTCTTCCATAGCATATGAAGGGCTTGATAAATCTGTTTTTTTTTTCATTGCCAAAACACTGTATACCTTGTCAATGCTCAGTCTATGACAAACAACAATCCAGATATTTCACTTATTAGTGTTTCAAAAAAATCATCTAACATCTAACAATCATTTAATTACATTCCAATAGTTTCTGATTATACCCATGTCCTCTTGTAACACACCTGACTCCAGGTTATGTTGTTATTAAATATGTTTAATTAGCATAGTGAAGCCTCTCATCCATTGACTTCCTTTCAAAAAACAGCCTTTGGTCTCATGGTGCATTCAAGACCTCCTGGGAAGTTAGTATTTACGAGGTGGTAAGTCGTGTTTACGATGGTAGGTGCGTTCAAGTCACTTTCGTCGGAGTATGATGGCGGTGTGCCTTCTCTAAAATAATTATACAAAATAACACTTCTGCTTCTAGAAAGTGTAGAGCAAAGAATGTGCACTGGTTGTATGTTTTTAATTAATTTATGAAGCCATTGTAACTTTATCGTTACATGTTATATTGTTATATTATGATGCTATTGTATTTTTTGCAGGGAATTTGCTTACTTTGTTGTAAATAGAAAAGCCTGACAATGTCACTGCTAAATACCTAAGTATTGTGGTATTTCCTCGTGTTTCTCACTGACACGCCCCCAAAGGCTTAAAGAAAATCCTGAGCTTCCCACTCGTATTTATGACATTGTGGTGGCATTCATGTGCGTTCAGCTCGTAAATACGATCTTTCCGACATGACTTGAACACACCATCATTCCCTGCGTACCACCGGGGGCAGAGCGTTAGCATTAGCCGTTACATTTTTTTTGGCTAAAAGTTGCAGGCTTGCCTTCCAGTGGCTTTGCTAGAAGTGTTTCATGAGAGAGATGTGCAAAATGTGCAATTAAAAGAATCTACAAAAAGAAAGTCAGATTTTTAACATCTTAATAACTGAAAAACTACCTAGATGTCTTCATGTAGGGTTCTTTAAACGTAAAGTTCACAGAATGTCCCAAAAAAAAAAAAAAAAATGGGGTCCTTTCAACATCTTTTTATTTTATTGATTAAAAAAAAAAAAAAAACAGAACAGAACAACCTAAGAAACAAACAGCAGAAATGTATTTTGGAAGTTTTTTTTTTTTCATAAAACATAACCATAACATTATAATAATGTTCTCTCTCTTTGTGTGTTTGTGTTGGATTTTATTATTTATGAGGGCATTTTATATGAATACACGCAACACTAGGCGGACATTTTGTATTAATTCGGGCACTGTAGAAGAGATTCTACAGATTATATATCTACTGATTAGCATGTCTCGCATGAATATCGCAGCCTTTGAAAAAAAATAACATTGCTTGAAAAAAACATAATAATAAAAGCTAAAAAAAAGTAAATACTATGACACCACACCCTTTTTGATGACCCCTGTTTTTCAACCCGAGGCACTCATGCGCAAGTGGAAGTGGGTGAAATGCCTTTAGCAGTGAGACGTCAACAGTTGTCTATTGTATACTGGGTAACATTGAGCATAAGGAATCACACCCTACTACATATGTATTTCATGAATGCTGGGAACATACTCAAGGAAGTAATTGCAGTATGGGATGGATAGGTATGCAATTAGCCCAATCAATAGGAATGGATCAGAGGAATTATAGCTAAACTGTGACATTGCCTGCTATTCCTACATGGAGGTTTCCAATGCCCTATATAGACATTCAGTTACACAAAGAAATTAAGGAGAATGAGAAAATATCAGAAGAATATGTTGTTCGGCAATAGATGGTAAAGTATAGAGATATAATACATATTTTTATCTCAGGTAAAACTGGAGCAGCTGTATTTATTCCAAAATATCAGAGTACCATCAAAAAGAACAACAGATAATTTATCAGTGTTCACTGCTGAATTAGCTGCAATTCTCCTTGCTTTACAGTGGGTGGAGGAAATGAATATTGAAATAGCAGTTATATGTACTGATTCTATGGCAGCCCTGGGAAGTTTACAATCTGGTCACTCTGATAGTAGACAAGATATTGTATTTGAAATTTTACAGTCATTATACAGGCTAAATAATAAAGGAAATGAACTAGATTTCTTTGGGTTCCGGCACATGTAGGGGTGGAGGGAAATGAGGTGGTAGATATTCTGGCAAAGAACTCACTTAAAAGCAGAAATGTAGAGATTCACATTGATATGAGTAAATCAGAAGCAAAAACATGTATTCGTAAGGCGGCACATGACATCTGGCAGAAGCGTTGGGAAAGAGGAGGGGAGACACCTGTTTCAGATTCAGAAAAAAGTGGGAAAAGGAGATTGGAATTCAAGAAGGAAAGAATCATCATTAATTTTTAGACTTTGTATAGGACACACAGGGTTAAATTATAGTTTACATGAAATCAATAAACATCCTACAGGGAAGTGCAATAAGTGTAATGAACCAGAAACAGTTGAACATGTTCTCATAAATTGCATAGCATATAAAAATAAAAGACAAGAGTTAAAGAATAAGATGAAGGAAATGGAGCATAATGCAATATCATTAGAAAATATTCTGGCTGAAAAAAGTGGACGAATTCCTATGCAATATGCTATATTGAGATTTTTAAAGGAAACAGGAATTGATTTCAGAATATAGTTTTTTTTATTATTATTTGTTTGTTTTTCTCATTTCCCATCGATGCTCCACACTCCAGTTCAGTTGGTGGCAGTAACGCACCATAAGCTGGTCTGCCAACCGCCAATAAAACAAGAAGAAGAAGAAGAAGAAACAGACACAGTGACCCCTAGTGGTCTTCTGTAAACCATGGCAATTCAAAACATTCAAATTGTGTGACAATGTGGCTCAGTCTGGGTAACTTCATCCCCCATGGCTGCTGATTGTTGGGACAACAAGATTTGAGGTGTCAGAACACTTATAAAGCTTTGAAATTTGCTCCACCTGGCCTTTCATAACAACGATTATGAACAAGCCATAGCTGTAACAAGCTAATTGAGGTATGAGAGATTGGTAAAAGTTATCTCAGAGCCAACCGCACAAAAAACACAACCAAAGTGAGTAGAAGATTAACTCTAAGCAAAATGCAATCAGGCTATATAAGATAGCTAACTGCTTACCTTCCTCTGTATCCACACCGGACTTGATGCCTGTCAACACCCTATTTCTGATAATTTATAGAATCTTCTCGCCAAACGCATCCTAAATTATGTGTGATCCACCACATGTCCTCATCTGTCCTCATCCATCCACATGAGACCCATTTTTACAGCTGTCTCAGCCCACTTGTTTGGTGCACACAGGGTTCGGATGGTATGGTTCACACTTATTCAAATGAACAATCACTCCAGGGTTTGTTTTAATCCAACCAAACCTTATTGTTAGATTCATTTTGTGTATGTAACTATTTGACGAGTAGTTAACGGTTATCAAGTTAAGTCAACATTCATTTTTAGTGGTGATGTTGAGAAATACAGAATTTTACTTCAGTTAGTAACATAATTACTATATAATGATGTGTATCATTATGGAGATTTAAAATAACTTGTATACTGTACAATTCTGGTTTGAATCCTACACTGTACATACTGTACAACATTTGCTTGAATCCCACACTGAGCAGCCAGAAACAACTGTGACGAGGAACTAAAAACTCTTGGTGTCTTGATTTGCCTTTTCTCATTAAATGTTTATTTTTTTATTCAGTCAGAAAGCAGGAAGAAGTTATTAAATGCTACAAAGAAGTACTAAAGACTTTCAGGAAATTGAGGACAATGTCTGCAGCCTTCCATCAACAGACAGAAGAACTATTGCATCCACTGCTTCAGTTGCAGAGCTTTCAAAAGCAGATCCTGGTTTTTACCAAGAGATAAACAATCTGACATGAAAAACTCTTCTTGATTTTGCAAAAAGGTCCAATGCAACAACATCTACTATTACAGAGCAAAAAATAGAAGATAGAAAACAAATAAATGAGCTCCTGTCCTTGCAGTATAGTTATATAATTAAGGCTTGGTTGATGCTTAAAGTCTGACCTATACCTGTTTAAATTGTAAAGTCTCTAGTTTCACTGTCATGTTCTGTTTGGAAAACTAATTTTTCTGAGAAAACATCTGAAAAAAGCATTGTTACACTGTATTTGCTCTGTTTAACTATAACAGACCTTTTAAAGGATTACTTCATAATTTACTCACCCCCATGTCATCCAACATGTTCATGTCTTTCTTTCTTCAGTCGAAAAGAAATGAAGGTTTTTGATTGGAAACATTCCAGGATTATTCTCCTTATAGTGGACTTCAATGGCCTCCAAACGGTTGAAGGTCAAAATTACAGTTTCAGTGCAGCTTCAAAGGGCTTCAAACGATACCAGATGAGGAATAAGGGTCTTATCTAGAGAAACGATCGGCCATTTTTAAAAAAAAATACAACTGTATATGTTTTATAAACACAAATGATCGCCTTGCATGTGCTTCCACTTTCCATATTCTTCAAAAAGCTTACGCTTTATGTCCTACGCCTTCCCTATTCAACTTATGGAAAAAAACGGAACTGGCGCCGCGTTCATTCAGTAAGTAGAATAGGGGTGAGTAAACTATCAGGAAATTTTATTTGTAAGTGAACTAATCCTTTAACATTAAATATTTTGAACAAAGACAGTAGCCAGGTCCTCCACACTGACATAAATATAGGAAATGCCTAAGTCAATGAGACAGTGTACACCTAGGTCAACTACAGGCACTGATTGCTATTTTTCAATGTCAAAATAAACATCTGAGTTTTTCAATATCAGTGGAAATTTTTCCAAAGCTGTGTCCCATGTCAATGCCCTCCATAACTACAATCATAGATTTCTGGTATTTGGTGCCCTTGTAAGTAACAGCTGGTGTCACTAATGTGGCCTCCTGGATGCCAAGCTTATATAAGTGACTCAAATTTATTAGCTTGTTGCATTTGAAGACTTGGTGTGAGGAGGCTGTCAGCGTGAAGATAGGCTTGCAGAAGCTGGTGTTTCTCTGTGCTTGCTTTCAAAACGCAATGTCCACCTCTGAATTAGTGGACCAAAATGAAGTAGGAGTTCTGGATAGTGCAGTAATGGTGCTTTGGTTTCAGTGTTGTATTTGGAAACAGTGAGACAATATACTGCTCAACGAGAGCTTTTAAATATGCTACTTGGTTAGCATGTATTTTGGGGGTTATTTCTGAAAGCTGCAGGCACAACTGCCAAATCTCATCCTCCAGTAGATTTTTTTTTAATGCAAACACATATTAGCAGTGGGAGTAACCGGAGCAAACACCAGTTTTGAGCTGCATTACCACCCATCTTTTGACTGTCTGCTCGAATTTCAGATGGTTTATTGTTTACATTGGCCCCAGCAGATATGTTCCTATTCAGCTTGTTGTAAAGTGAAATGTTTTCCCACAGTGATGAGCCTCTTGATGTACAGAGACAGGTCTGTTGAAATGACACCTTCAAAAAAGTCGTCTTGAGCATGGTGGGAGTCCTGGGTCACATACATGGAAGTGTTTTAGGATATTAAACACAGAGTCATTTTATGCCATGAACATCAGCTGACTGAGGATTCCTGGCAAGCTCATTAACAGAGTTCTTGTAACTTTGCTTAACTAGAAATATTTACTTTTTATAAAGTTACTAACTGAAGTATCTCCAGCTATTGCAAACACTGCCACTTGTATTATTTGACCACTGTCCAGCTCAACTCCTCATGACCAGGAGGGGACATGTTCAGTTCACTTAGTTTTGTCGTGGCCACGACATATTATAACGTTTTATGTCGACTTCATTATGTTGAGGGAACAACATCCATTTCTCATGGCCACAAGTTAAATGTGTAAACAACCTGTGCAACCATAGCAACCTGGAATTATCAGAAATGGATAAGATTATAATATTTATATTTAATTAAGAAAAAGCACGGAATAAAGCAATGATTATATGAACCTTGCATTGCATATTACAATGCATATTATTATATATATTTATTGTGCGCGATGTTGCCTAAACAGCATTCAAATGAAGTTTGGTATTATCAGTTATAATAATGGTAAAAGGACAGCCTATGTAAGAACATAAAATAATATAGTCTAGGCCTACAAAAAAAAAAAAAAAACATTTTATCCATTCCATCTCACAGCCTTTTTAATTCATTCACTGATCATGTCTTTCTTTGTCTATCTATCTTTCTTTCTAATACCTATTAAACCAAAATAAAATGAAATATATAGTCTAATACGTTAAATTCCTGTAAATGAACTTCCTGTAAAATTCTTGTGCGCCTACAGAAATAAAATAAAATCAAAGCTTTTATATAGGATATATACAAATAATAAACAAAATATTCTTTTAACATAGGCTATAGCCTATTAATAGTTAAACATTTTTTGAACGTCATTCGAATGCTGTCACAGGCACAAGGGGCTACGAGTGAAAACAGATGCTCATAAAGCTACTGTAGTCTACAGAATTGTTACATGTACTGTGTCCTGTGACCTAGTTTTTCCCCAGTCTGTCTGATTAGTTCATTTGATCCACCTGTGTCTCGTTCATTATCCCATCACCTTGTTTAGATCCTCTTGTTAGTCACTTGTATTTATACCCTGTGTTTGCCCTCACTCATCGTCCGTTCTCGTTTGTATCAACACGTGTATATGCTGTCTCACTCAGTTTGGAATTAAAGTATTGTTATATTCGTCATCTTCATCGTCGTTGTGTTTGTCCCTACAACCACACGTAACAGAAGAACGGACCAAAACAGTTTTTTCTTTTGCGGCGTTTTTCTTCAGTTTTTATTTTTTGTTTTTGCTTCATGGCTCTACCCGCAGTCCAGCTCCTCTGCCTGGAGCAGGGAGACCGCTCGCTGGAACAGCACACCAGTGACTTTCTCCAGCTTGCGTGCCTGACTCACATCCCGGACCGCTCGCTCTGTATTTACTATCGTACCGGCCTGAGCGAGCGGTCCAAGGCACGCATTCCAGCGGGCGGTCCAACTGAGGATTTCGCCGCATACGTGGAGTGGGTGCTGGTAAACAACAACTCTCCTTTCACCATCGGCCCTGCTGAGGACGACACCAGCACCACTCCACATCCAGAGACCAACCATCCGCCATCGACGTGCACGATGGAGAAACGAGAGCCCACCGCAGACCGCGGAGATCAACCTGCTGGGACGAACGAGACCGAACCTGAAGAGAGGACGGAAGGAGTCGTCACCCCGGGGTGTGAACCGCTAGGTGTGTCTGACCAGGTGCGTGAGCCCGTTACATCGTGTGCTGTCGAGGGAGTGTTAGTGGAGTTCGAGGGCTGGGAAGAGAGCCCCAACCACAACATCACCACGGTGGATGGCATCGTCATGTCTACAGAAATCTTTCTGGATTTATTGGATGTGTTTGAGGAGGTAAATTTCCCTTGTCTTGTGTCCCCGCTGGTTCCGTCCAGCTCAGAACTGTTGTGTCCCCGCTGGTCCCGTCCAGCTCAGAACTGTGTGTGTCCCCGCTGGTCCCGTCCAGCTCAGAACTGTCCGTGCCCCTGCTGGTTCTGTCCAGCCCTGTGTTCCCTCCAACCTCATCTCCCCGCCTCCTCAACCATTCATCTCTGCCTCCCTGGGTACCCTTCAGCCTCTCATCAACTCCACGTAAACGCATGGATCCGACCGACGCTTCAGGCCACCAGTGTCACCGTGGACTGAGGTTCTCCTGGCTCCGCCTCCAGCCTTCGAGTCCAAACACTCCTCCGCGGCCCTGTCGACGCTTCGCCTTCGCCGTGGCTCCTCCCTCCCTCGGCTCCACCGGATACCTCAGCCTCAAGACTCCACCGGGCTCCCTCGTCCCACAGGCTCCGACTTGGTCAGACGTCGTCCAGCCTGCACTACGGTTTCGCCTGGCTCCTCCTTCCCCCCCGTCTCCTCCTTCGTCCTCGGTCGCACCGCCTCCATCTCAGTCTTCAGGTTCCCGGATTCCACCTCGGATGCTCGTCGTCCCGGCTCCAGCTCGGTCTCCAGATCCAGCAGTGTCGGTTGGGCTCTCCGGCATTCCAACTCCACAGGATCACCATCATCGGGGCCTTCTCATCGGCCGTCCCCAGGGTGCGCCTCTCATCTCCCCACGATGGTTTTTCCTGTCCTCGACTCCACCGGGGCCTCTTCATGGTTGGTCTCTGGACCAAATCTGGCTCCTCCGCTCCAGGCTTCCCCTTGGCTCCTCCCACCCTCCACTCCCCTTGGACTATTTGTTTTCTATGGACTTGTTTGTTTTTTCCTTTGCTCTTCGCCCTCCTCCAGAATCCCCGCCCCCCCCCCCCTCACTCATCGTCCGTTCTCGTTTGTATCAACACGTGTATATGCTGTCTCACTCAGTTTGGAATTAAAGTATTGTTATATTCGTCATCTCATCGTCGTTGTGTTTGTCCCTACAACCACACGTAACAAGAATAGTCATAAAATCTAAACTTTATTGGCATGATAGGGCATTTACAGTATTTACAAAATACAAATTAAGTAACACACAGAAACCGTGGGTGGTTTCTACCGCGACCACATAACACTATCTTGGTCACGAGCCACTTCCTCCTGTAAAAGGTTTACCTTTATAGATTCAGGAGGAGTCAGGTAGGCGTATAATATTTCTTTTGGATATATTATCTCAGGGTCTACTTCTGATCACTACCGTACCTCCTAGGCCTACGGTTCAGATATCAACCAAGCCTACCTGGGTGGGGTGGGTTAGCCTTCCTTTCAGTGCACCACAGCTGGCTCTCCGCCCTTAGAGGACAGCTATGCCTGCTAATGCACTCCCACGGCCAACTCTGTTGCGACTGGTTGGCAACCTTGACTGAATTTGTAAAGTCCGTCGGGATATCTTTGTTAAAATTTCTTTTTCCAGACAGTCACTTCTGATACCCCAAATAAATTCTCACTCTACAACAATAAACAGACTGAGACAATACTATCAGAGTTTGAGGGCAGTCCTCATTCTCATTTTATTATTTCTTGCAAAGGCAAAAGCTAAAAACACCACTCTATGCCAGCTAAGCTGGAAGTTCCATGGGCCAGATAAATAATTACATTTTAAAGCTTACCCTCTTCTCTATTCAGTATATATTCTTCTCTAAGAAAATCATGTGTCTTCTTTGATCTTCTGAGGGTTGTGGTCTGGCGCCGACTTCCGCTTGCTGCTTGCTTGAATGCTCTTTCTTTCTTCAGCAAAACTACACCTGAGAGCTATTAGGCCCCTGTTTTTATATTCACTTTTGACGCACTTTATTTCTTCATTTATGCACATGTGGTTTCTACTTGTGTTATTATATTAGCTGCATGCATCAATTGCTTTAATATTTGCATCTATCACCTGTTTTACTTGTCAATGCATTTCCTGTTTGCGTCAATGGCTTTAGCAATACACACATTTTTTATTATACATTTTAATCAGATTTCTACCTTACTAGACATTTATTTCCTAACTGTCTTCGTTTTTGTCTGTTACACACAATGCTTCTATCCCCCAGAACCCATGTTCACCTACACACATTATGCAACATTCGTCATCTTTACAGGATGTGGTATACACTCTCGAGCCCACAGGATGTATGTGTTTTCAAGTCACCTTATGAAAACTTAATAGACCCCAGAGATTTTCCAAGTTCAACAATTTTCTGCCTTTTAATTTATCTTTTAAAATCTCTATCAAATTATTTGGAAGAGAACACTCCATTTAATCAAAAATCACTAGGCCAGTGTTATATATTTTATTCACTTGAGTACTTACAATATCCCAAATGTTTCCAACTATTTGTAAATCGTGAGAAATTGCATTTTTAACCAAGGCTTGGGACGGTGAGGAGTCTGTCAATTGCGTTCATACCGCGTTACCCTCGGTTCCAGTTTTATTTTGTAGAAAGACCATGGAAAACACCAAACGACGCTTTAAAGATTAACATTTTAATAGACAAGAGAGAACAACTGTTTTAATATATTATAGACAGAAAACAATTATTGTTATATAGCTCAAACATTAGGTTTTATGTTTAAATCACTTTCTTGATTTTTTTTGACGAGTACCATGCTGTTTACCATGCGCAGAGAAAGCACTATTTTGTCAAAGTAGCTAACATAGCATATCAGATGCAGCTTTATTTTTATTAACAGTAATACCTAATTTTCTCCATAATACAATACGTTTTAAAATTAATTGCATGCCATTTATTTTTGCACGTCCGTTGAGGTGAAGACACATGTGCCAAGATCCACTCTCAAACTTGAGCGTCATCAAGCTACACCTTTGTTTTGAATAGGCTTCTAGCGACCTCTAGTGGACAAAATTATTACATTGCACCTTTAACAGAACTATTATTATTTAATAATGGTGTTTTTGTGTGTATATTAAATGTATCATGAACCATTTAACACATTTTGGCGCTGTCACACTCTGACCATTTTTTTCCTGCACCATTGACCAGCAGGTGTCTATGTGCATTCAAAAGCCTCGAGAAATATGAAACGCTTTTCAAACACATTGGCTGGAAAGCTTCAAAGCTTCATGAAACTTCATCTCGCCATCTCTAGTTCTCCCTGTGATGGAATTGTTTAAGTTTGTTTATTATACATACTCTTTTGCATCCTCACCTCACCTTTGTAATGCTTGGAGTGAGCAGGCAATTTTACACATTTTGCTTGTTTAAAAAAAAATAAAACAAGGAATGGAGACTTAATGTAATGAATTAAAGCATCATGGGTAGAATCTCTTGACAGTGTATTGATTCATCAACACAGTTTCACTGATCCCTTTATAAACATAAAACCAGGATAGAGCGGTTTAGTGAATGTGGTCTGGACTGTGAGGATGAGGCTCATTGTGTCTCCAGAGACGCTGTAGAAGGACAGAGTTCCTGCACTGTGATCCACATACACTCCTATTCTACTGATGATGGACATTACTGGGAGTGTAGTGTGTATGTTATTGTGACTGAATGAGTAACTGGAGGAAGAGCAGATCAAACTCCAGGACTGATCATTACATCCAAACTGACTCTCTTACACTGTCCCTTGCCTATATGACATGATATACGCACAATCCCACTCCACTCAATCTCCCAGTAACAGCGTCCACGCACACTCTCTCTACACAACACCTGCCACGCATTATCAAATCTTTTGGGATGATCAGGATACGACTGCTCTGTGTTAGTGTTAGTAATCACTCTGTTCCTCTCAGACAGATGGAGGCGTTTATTCACAGTGTTCAGATCCAGATTGAGCTGATGGGAATCTGATGGAGATAAAACACATCAGAATCAGGAATTATGAATCTGATCTTTAATGTTTCTGAACTCTTCATGTTCATATATCAGGCAGTGTCTCATGACAGTTTACCAGATATCCTGTGAAAAATCATCGTTACTGATCAACTATAAAAGTTCTTGCTGTTTTCTTGTCATCTCCTTCTATGGGAAGAACATGAACATGACCACAACATGACCACTTTGAGTTTTTCGCTTGTTTTAGTGGACTTACATTGTAGGAAGCGTTCTGGTTTGGGAACAAGGTTGATGGAGAATATGGAAATCAACAGGACATGAAGAGTGTGATTAGCATGTCAAGAGGAAAACGATCCTGCATCTGTCCTAAGACATTTCTAACATGATCTTCTACATGATATGAGAGATGGAGGACATTTCTGAGAGCAGATGAATCTCCAGGACTTTACCTTTGTCAGAGATTTCTTCTCAGCTCCTCTTTGCAGAAATCCTCCAGTTTGTCTCCAGATGACGGCCAGATCTCTCACAACATCAAAAGAGGAGAGAGAACTGAAGGGGATCGTCATTTAGTCTGTAGAGCCAGGAGAGCTGAGAGAGGATGGAAACTCTACAGAAAACAGGAAATCAAAGATAATCACCCCACACTTCAGCCAATAACCTGCTACTGTCAGATTTGAGCAGCTCTTGTTGATCTTTAGTAACTCGCCTCAATCCAGCACTTTCACAGGCATCAGATCATTCTTCTCATGTATTCTATCATGGTTAGAGCTGTAAGTTCTAGCGTTTGACACTTACTTAGACTCTAGTGTGAA
>JAOTNS010000021.1:0-318394 GCA_028476615.1 Culter alburnus
TCTGACTCTGTGGGGACGTAGAAGGGAATTATAAGGGTAATTGAGATCACTTGCAAAGGCAACGTGATTAACGAATTATGGAAATCAAACGCGTTGGTTGGGGCACTTTCCAAATGGAAGTTTTCCGAAGAGGAAATCTGCGCTGTGGTACATAGTTTAAGATCTCGCTGATTACAGTCCACACTTTCCAAGGGGAACTTTCCAATGGGAAAAATTTGAACTTCGTTGCTAGTTAAGATATCTCTGAAAGGGGATTGGGACTGTGTGGTGCAGTGTTGAGAGGTGTTTTGGCAAAGGGGATATGAAATGTTTGAAGTGCCTTACACCGTAGAGCAGCTCTGGGAGAATAAATGTGAGGAAGATCCATTTAGATCCACCTCTGAGGATAGATCCTTTTTGAGCCATTCTGAGGACAACAAAAAACTCCCCTGAACTTCCTAACTCTTCCATCCAGATAGCATAATCTCTGTTTTTTACTGTTTATCTATTCTTATGCATTCCATTTTTATTATTATGTATTTGGTTCTTCTTTAAGACTTTGAATTACCATTGTGTATGAAATGTGCTAACAAAAAAATGCCTTGCCTTGAATGGATAACATCCCCTGGCATCAAAATGTGGGGGCAGGGTCTGAGGCCCGGGAATGGAGACTCCACCCGAGGTGGTGGAGCTCATATGGAAAACTTCGGTCGAGCAGAAGTCGACCTTTTGCTTTGAGAGAAACGACTCATTACCCATGTGGTTCTCTCTCACTCATCCCCCAGTCCCTCTGGATCTGGACGTCATGGGTTCATACGTGGCCGGGGTATACGTCTTATGCATTCACCCGAGTTGCTCTGCTCCTAGGAGTTCTGGAGAGGGTTCGCCTCGGACAGGATCCATCTCATATTGGTTGCCTCGTTCTGGCCAACCCAAGTCCCTGGTTTGCGGACCTTGTGTCTCCGCACTCTTGACGGCTCTCCTCTGGAATCCCCGTCGACAGAACCGCCTGTATCTCAAGTGGGCAGCACAATACTTCACCCCCACCCAGAGTTGTGGAAACTGTGGGCCTGGCCTCTGAGGGGCTAGGCTCATAGAATCCGGTTCTCTCAATCGATTTGTGGAGACCATACTCCACTCCAAGCTCCCTCCAGAGGAAGTCCAGATTCTTAATGAGAAGTTGTGGAAGGTTTCTCTACTGGTGTAGACAACGTCAGTTGGACCCTGGCTATTGTCTGTCAGCTTAGTGCCTGGCAATTTCTTCGAAAAGTCTCGATGGTTGGTCTCCTTCCACCTTGAAAAGTTTATAGTTAGCGTCTATATCCGCCTATCATGCACCGTTGGGTGACTCTTCAGTGGAAAGAGAGACCTTTAGTAGTGCGCTTTCTTTGGGTACTCTGAGGCTTAGGCCTTCACTATGTCGAGGACTCAGGCCTGGGACCTGACTTTGTTTGGAAGGGTTTTTTTAGATCCGCTCCCTTTTGAACCTCTAGAGGAAGCTATTGGAAAAGTTTCTTACCTTAAAAACGAGCCATCTTCCGCTAGCTATCTCATCTATCAAAAGATTGAGATCATCAAGCACTTTCGATTGCTCCTTCATGTCTGGAACTTGCGCCTGGTATGTTAAGGCTTTTTTCATCCTAGACCTGGTCGTATACCTAGTTCCCCAAAAACCACTTGTTTATGATCTACTGGACCAGTACGTCTCCTTTGGCTTTCAGGGCGCATTCTACTAGGGTATGGCTGCCTCAAAGGCTTTACCTCGGGGGTCCCCCCTCCATGATATATGTGTACTGCGGGCTGGTGTCCTCTCAACATACGTTCATCAGGTTTTATACCTTTACTTAGCTCCCCTCGGGTGATCTGCTTGGCACTCTCTTAAGATACACACAGCACTTGCCTTATGGCGTAGTTGGTATAGGGTTCCCATGCTCTTGACGCAGCTCGAAGTTCCATGAAGGGAACGAGACGCTCCGTTGCCTGGCCATACTCCTGTGAGCATATTGCTTCAGCAATCAGAAGCTAGCGTCTTGTTCTGGGTATGCTTTATAGTTTCCTGGTCTGTGACATCACCCGCCCTGACATTGATTTACAAGGTGCTTATTATCAATTACGCAGGATACATTTCCAATCGTCTCGACGCAGAGTCTCGTTCCCTCTTCAGGAACCAGGGTTACCAAGTAACCGAGTCATTTTAGTCTTGCCTATATACAAAAATCTTAGTTAGTCAGATTTAAAAACACCTGGAATTTATCTGCCTATATACAACAAGTTATTATCTGCAATTTTACAACTATCAATGTAAAACTTTCAAACTCTAAGGGTCCTGATCATGTGCAAGTCTGGTGCCGTTTGCCGCTGGTATGAGGGGTGGACCATAGAACTTGGAGCATGTTAGGGCTGGCGGTGTTGGGACAGAGGCAGAGTGAATAGTATTGCAATAATTGTCTTGGTTATTATAACTTCAGATAGTTCTGTTTCAGCATTGCAATGTTGACAGAAGGTGGCCTCACCTACGGTAACTCACTTGAGAGACGAAGTGGCAGTGCAAAGTAAGTTGCTTTACACTGGGTTATTCATTGTTTTGTTGTCGTCTAATGGCATAAATGCTTACTTAAGGGCTAGTTTTATATATAATGGAAGTACATGCCATTACACGTTGCCTCCATTAAGTCATTTTCCACCACTTTTTAACCAACTGCCTCACAACTTCACTATATACAGTATACAATCCCAATGTTGCACAGTCATATATTATCGATATATAATATATAACCTTTAATATATTTTACACCTTTAAATCTAAAACTCATTCCACACTGACCACATCAATGGCTTCTCTCCAGTGTGAGAGGTATATATACATATTTATTTTTTTTTTATTTTAATCAACTCTTGGAGTTGCTAGTGGCATTGTCGATTTTATTGATTACAGTGCATTTGCAGATCAAGGGAATGAAAGAAAGTGGGACCTCCTTCAAAAACCACAAAACACAATTTTCAAACGATTCAGTGTTCATGTGTTAATTTTAACCTAATGATTTTAATTTTAACCTATTATCATACCATAAACCAGTACTTGTCAAATTCTGACAAATATATATATATTTATAATATATATATATATATATATATATAATATATAATATCTAAAAAAAAAACAACTTCTTTTTCCTTTAGTTGCCACTGATTTATGAGGCTGGTGGCTGCATTCCTCCTTCCATGCCCTTGCAATACAAGAGAATGCACCTGGCCTCACTTTGTTTCCGTCTTTAGGTATGTGCCTTATTGTATAATGTTATCAAGGGTATATATTAATATAGTTTAAAAATGAAGAATTTTGGACCCTTGCCATATTTCTTTCTAAAAAGTAAGTACGGGCCCTGTTTAAAAAAAAGTGCATGGGTACACAGCTTTTGTACAGATTGAAAGTCGCCACATTATGATTAGCACAGCATGAATTGTTCAATTCAAAACTTTCCCTATAAGAATAATAAGATAATAATTATAAAAAAAATAAATACAAATTTTTAAAACAAAACGTGGAATTTGTGCCAAAATGTTTCAGGAGAAAGACTAAGTGGTTTTCACATATGAAAGTGATATTCTTTGCATTGTGTTCTAATTCATGCATAATTATATGTCTACAATGACTACACACACAAAATGATATACAGACCATACACCCACAGGCATGCCTAAGAAAAAACATATTAAAGGATTAGTTTCACTTTCAAATTAAAATTTCTCCTGATGTCATCCAATAGTTTTATGTCTTTCTTCTTCAGTCGAACGGAAATTAGCATTTTGACTAAAACATTCCAGGATTATTCTGGATAAGATATAATGGTTGAAAAATTAGTTTCGTGCAGCTTCAAAGGCTTTAAACGTTATCAGATGAGGAATAAGGGTCTTCTCTAGTGAATGATGTCATTATTTCTAAAAAAAATTAATTATATCTGCTTATAAACACAAATGATCACCTTGCAAGTGCTTCCGCCTTCCTTATTCTCAAAAAGCTTGCGCGTATGTCCTACACCTTCCTATTCAAATTCACGATCTAACACCTTCTTCAACTCATACTCTTGGGTTCCCTGTTCACGCCTGCCAGTATAAAGTATCAGAGCAACAGGATATTTATTAAATTTCTCAATTATGGTCATCAGAAAGAATTATCCATACTAATGACGAGAGGGCGAGTAAGCTGGGCTAATTTTCATTTGAAAGTAAACTAAGCTTGTAAAGCTGCAATCCGTTCACTTTGGTGCGCTAGCAGTTAATAAACAAACCAGGCAGCATGCCTGTGGTATGAACATTGTAGCCGAGCTACTTCTTTCCGTTTTATATCTATGGCGTTTCCCGCAATTACTAGTGGTTTCTTCTACCAGACCGTCTAAAATAGTCTGAATATAAACCTTTTATAAGACTATACCATAATGATTCAGTATTAGACAAAAACACCGTTTGGGAAATGGATTCATGTTTGGTTCATTCCATTATATAATTTTTGTACATTGGACAAAAAAGTTAGACAGCAGCTTTAAGTACAGTTAAGACCTATTACCCCAAGTTGTATTAGATTTGGGCTTGTACTTCTAATGGAGTAATTTTTTGCTGTAAGGTCTCTGTACTTTTCCTCTCAAGTTTTGTTTGCCAGTACTCTTTACACCTCTGTTTTTTCCACAGTGACGACTTCTAAAAGAGGTAGTTTTTCGAGAAATCCTCATGTGGCCCTTAAGGTCACCTTTAGTTAGTGAAACTTTTCCACACCTGACCACATGTAAAAGGCTTCTCTCCAGTGTTAATATTCATGTGTTGCCTAAGGGTTTTTTCCTGTGTAATCTATTAACGCACAGAGTGCAGGTGTGAGGCTTTCTCCAGTGTGAGTTTCATGTGGGCTGTAAGATGTCCTTTTTGACTGAAACTCTGTCCCACACTGTTGGCAGGTGAAAGGTTTCTCTCCAGTGTGAATTTCATATGGATTTCAAGCTTTCCTTTTCCACTGAAACTCTTTCCACACTGTTGGCAGGTATAAGGTTTTCTCCAGTGTGAATTCTCATGTGGATTCAAGCTTTCCTTTTCCACTGAAACTCTTTCCACACTGTTGCAGGTGTAAGGTTTCTCTCAGTGTGAATTCTCATATGGACATTAAGGCTTCCTTTTTGACTGAAACTCTTTCCACATTGTTTGCAAGTGTAAGACTTCTCTCCAGTGAGTTCTCATGTGATTTCAAGTTTCCTTTTCACTGAACTCTTCCACACTGTGGAGGGTAAGGTTCTCCGTTGAGTCTCAGTGGCTATAAGTCTTCCTTTATGACTGAAAACTCGTCACATGTGACAGGTGTAAGGCTTTTCTCGAATATTCTGGTGGCCTATAAGTTTCCTTTTGACTGAAACTCTGTCCACATTGTTGCAGGTGTAAGGCTTTTCTCAGTGTGAATTATCAGTGGGACTATAAGGCTTACTTTATTGTGCGAAACTCTTTCCACACAGAGTGCAGTGTAAGCCTTCTTGATGTGAATTCTCATGGAACTATAAGGTTTCTTTTTGACTGAAACTCTGTCCACCTGTTGACAGGTGTAAGGTTTCTCCAGTGGTGGAATTCTCATGTGGACTATAAGGTTTCCCTTTACAGTAAAAACTATGTTCCACATTGTTGGCAGGTGTAAGGTTTTTCTTCAGTGTGAATTCTCAAGTGGACTTGAAGGTTTCTATGTTGATCAAAGTCTTTCCACACTGTTGGCAGAGAAAGTAACTTTTAGTTCCTGTCTTTGAGTCTTTTTTGTAAGGAAGACTTTTTAGCCTGTGTCAATCTTCTCCAGTCATGAAATCCTGATTTCATCATATGTTCTTTCTATTCTTCCCTTTCATTAAGTTCATGACTCGACTCTTTCAGTGTCATAGGTATAGAACAAAAATAGACAAAACAAATTTAAACATTTAATGCATTAAAAACCAACAACATCCTTTCCCACGGGAACTAAAATGTGCTTTTAATATACTATCTCTGTATTTAAAAATATATTTAGTTACCACTTGTAGATTGAAACACTGGGTTCAAATTACTATAAGTAGTATCTAAATAAATTTTCTAAATACAGAAATAGTATATTAAAGAACATCTAAGTTCAATTCATAGTGTCTCAAAATTGAGTACACTTAGATGTTCTTAGATTATGTTAAGAAATACTAAATATTATAGACAACATCTTTAATTTGGGAGCAATTTAGCAAGAAAGTGCACTGATTAAGTAAGTAAAGTCGAAAGAACTATTGCAATCTTATAATACATGGGGAAAATGCTTTGTGTAGTACTGTGTTAAAGGGTGAATTTACGGCCCGTAATTAAAGCGAGCTTGTTACGCTCTATTTCTGTTACACTCTATTCATGTAGTTACAGGTAATATGACATTACGGCCGTAAAGTAAAGCGGAGCTTGTTACGCGCTTATTTCAGTAGTGTTACACTCTTATTTCATGTAGTTACAGGGTAGTATGACATTACGGCCGTAAATTAAAGCGCTTGTTACGCTCTTATAGTTGTTACACTCTTATTTCATGTAGTTACAGTGTATGACATTCGGGCCGTAAATAAGCGGAGCTTGTTACCCTCTTATTCATGTAGGTTACACTTACAGGTAGGTACAGGGTATGACATTACGGGCCGTAAATTAAAAGCGGAGCTTGTACCCTTCTTATTTCATGTAGTTACAGGGTAAATATGACATTACGGACCGCAAATTAAAGCGGAGCTGTACGCTCTTATTCATGTAGTTACAGGGTAAGTCAAGTCAAGTCAAGTCACCTTTATTATACAGCTCTTTTACAATGCAGATTGTGTCAAAGCAGCTTTACAGTGATAACTGATACATAATTTTGGCTGCACAGCAGCTCTTAAAGAATAGTGTCAATGCAGGCAGATCAAAGCACTGTTGAATAAATGTCAAGAATACTGTTGAATATCAAATGTCAAGTCAAATGTCAAGTGTCCCCAACTAAGCAAGCCAAAGGCGACAGCGGCAAGGAATAATATTATAATAATAATAATAAAACGCAAACAATCTGATATCACTTGGAAATCTTTATTTGAAAAACAATTTATTTCAAAACAAATTTAAAGTTACAGCACTTCTCAATTGTTTCTCTTGCTTGGCTACGTCCTCCTCTTGTTCCTCTTCTTCTTTGTCTTTCTTTCCACTGATGAATCTTAAGAGGGAATCCCATTTGCTATTCTGTATTAAAAGAAAATACAGTTGACCCGGAAATGTGCTCACCGTTTACTCAACTTTTACCCTCATGCCATCTGAGATGTATATGACTTTCCTTCTTAAGATGAACACAAAAAGGTTTTTAAGAAAAAAATAATTAATCTGGGAATGCTTATAATGCAAGCTCATGTGTTCCTAAAAGTCGAAGCATCAAACAGCACATACAGCAATAACTACAGTAATCCATACGACCCCAATGGATAAATCAATGTCTTCTCAAGTGAAACGATACGTATTTGTCAGAAAAATACCAAACTCACGCGAGAAGTCACAAGGAAGATCACAAGAATTTTTTATTAATGCTCACAACAAAATACACAGAATAACAGATAATGATAATGAGAAACAAACGAGACAGAATAACAGAGACGGCATTTCTCGCGTGAGTTTCACATGAATCTCCCGCGAGAACGTCATGAAAGCTTCACGTTGCTCATTACAATATGCGTCCATGAACGCAAAGTCTACTATCATGTAGGCGCCGGTGATAGTTGGTCGGAAGCGAAAAGATGAATAGCCTAAACCATGAGAAAATTTCGGGGTGTACTGTATTTTCTTATAATACAGAACCGCAATGGGATTCCTTCTTAAGATTCATCAGAAAAAAGAGGAGGATGAAGCCAAGTGAGAAACAACAATCAAAAAACGGACAAACTTACTTTCTGTCAGGACTTTAGAATTTGAAATTAAAAGTTGATTTTAAAAAAATAATAAATGAATAATAAGTGTTATAGACCTGTTTTTAATAAAGCTGTTTTTCAAATAAAGGTTTCTGAGCCAGTGATATCAGATTGTTTGCGTTTTTTTAATTACTTACCCTGTAACTACATGAAACAAGAGCGTAACAAGCTCCACTTTAATTTATGGCCCATAATGTCATACTTACCCTGTAACTACATGAAATAAGAGCGTAACAAGCTCCACTTTAATTTACGGCCCGTAATGTCATATTTACCCTTAACTACATGAAATAAGAGGGTAACAAGCTCCACTTTAATTTACGGCCCGTAATGTCATACTTACCCTGTAACTACATGAAACAAAAGCATATTTCCCCCTTTATTAAAAAAGATTGCAATAGTTCTTTCTACTTGCCTTGAAACAACTTAATCAGTGCATTTTCTTGCTAAATTGCTCCCAAATGTAAGATTGTTGTCTATCATAACACTGTAAGTATCCTTTAGTTCTAAAATACTTACAGTATAAATAATTTGTTATTTTCCTGGTTGTTACCCTTTTATTCCCAAGATTTTACATATTGTTCCCCTATACTTACACATACTAACTTTGTAGGTACAATATAATTATCAAAAGTTACGCTGTAAATTCATTGTAATTATGCAGTACTTTCCGGGCTGTAATCTAAAGCGTTACCGTGGTTCATTGTGATTTCACTTTTTTTAACTTTAGTTAGTGTGTAATGTTGCTGCTAGAGCATAAACAGTATCTGCAAAGTTACAGCGCTGAAAGTTCAATGCAAACGGAGATATCATCTTTTAAAGTTATGGCAGTTTAATGCCTACAAAAACGACCGGTTTGGACTACAGCGAGCTTCTTCCCGGGTTGGTGACATCATAAACCCTGCAAACCACGCCCCCGGGAACATGCAACAAAGTGGGCGAGGTCATGTGGCTCAGCATAATGGAAGCGGAAGAGTTGTGTGCACCAGACATGAGCGGCACGTCAAAAGATATAGAACCCATTATAATCTGTGATTATTTTCTACACTGGATGCGGCACTGAAGAATCTGAAGCTGAAGCTTCCAGAATCTACACGAGTTCAATGCTGGATGGCTATTACTGAATACACAAAGGCTATTACTGAAAGATGAAGCAGTTCCTACTTTAAAAGCAGAAGCTGTTTATGGGCCCCAAACTGTAAGGCCAACCATAAGCTGTGTTTAAGCCTTAACTCATTGAACTTTTGTTTGTAAATCTCACATTGGCTCTGGCCTGGCGGACACTAACAGCTCACTGGACACGTTTTATGGCTATTTCGATAGATTCCTGAACATCTCCCTTGTGACTTTCATATATTAAATACATTATATTCATGTTCGATTGTTCTGCTGCTCATTCCAAAAACCAAGTCACTTCTACGTTTCATTTCTGCAATACTGCTTTACGCTTTGATGCTATAATAGGAATTTATTCTCGTGGCCAGAGAGTGAAATTTCATTTTATAATAGTCTATGAGAAAACGAACAGTTTGCTGGACAAACTCGGATAGTTTTTCTAAAACAACTATTAAACTAAATCTAATCATATATGTAATTGATTATAATCCGTTGTAATTAATTCACAATATATGTGCATAATTCCCTCTTGGGTCGATATATATATATCATAATTAATCATAAGGCTTTAAAAATTTTTATTATAATTATATATATATATATATATATATATTGATGATTATGATAACTACTGATTAAATACTTGTAATATCGCTAAAAAGATCGTTACAGTTTATTTTGTACATGTCTTTAAACGTATAGTATCTTGCTTTTTGGAAGAGGCTTGTTGCATCAGGAAGTAAACAAGGACAAAGCGTTTTTGCTTCGCTAGCCAGTTAGCTGTATCTAGTACATATTCTCCAACAAACGTCACAAACACCAAACAAATGTCTGTTCACAGACAAAAACAGTTGTTCATGCTATAATTAAATGCTACCTTTACAAAAATGCGGCTACTCAGTCATGTATTCGGCTACTGTAAAGCTTTAATCAGGATAAACTGTATTGAAAGCTAACAAACCAGACAGCATATTAAACACTTTGACACAAATACTAAATGGAATACCATTCATAAACGTCCTTTAAAAAGCAGTGATTGCAGAGGTTCTGCTTGACCCTCTTCATCTGGGTCTGATTCGGGCTCAATTTGATACAGCAATATAGATGCCGTATCATGGGTGCAGCAGGAGCAATGATATTACGCACTGCCTGTGACCCCCTGCTTGCACAGGGAGCGTGCCTTACAACCAAGGAGACATTTATGAGAGATGCAGCGTAATATCATTTGCGCCTGCTGCACCCATGGTACGGCAGCAAAGTTCCTTGATTATTACGCTAGTATGAGAGTATAGTTCCTAGTCATATCGGCCTAGAAAATCGCGACATTTCATTTTACATCGATCTCAGTAAACGATGTAACTACAGAAGTGTCAAGTTTAAAATAGGAAATAGATTTTTTGAGCGAGATGCTAACGGTCTCATCAGATTCAATGAACTATGCTAAGCTATGCTAAAAGTGGAACCGTCAGACCCGGAGATCGGCTGAATGGATTCAAAAACTGTAAAACTCAACTGTTTAACTCTAGGGGAGTTGGAAAATGAAAAAAAGTGTTCTTTTAAATAACATTTTTCAAGGTACAACAGTACTGTAATAAGAGAAAATTTCAAGTTTTGTTCAGTTATGGCACCACCGAGTGAAACAGTCCCACCGCTTTTTTTTTTTTTCCAAAAAAAGTCAAGCTTGGTAAAAATATCTAATTTCATTAATGAGTTCCAGACATTTACATTTTTGAGCACATGTCCAGAAAACTACCTATGTCCGATTTTATTTTTACGCTTACAATCAAAATTTTGACTTTTGGCTTATTAAATAAAAATTCTGTCATCTACTCATCATTATGTTTTTCCAAACCTGTAAAAGTTTCTTTTTTCTGTTAAACAAAATTTGAAGAATGTTGGTAACGGGATAGCTGACAGTTGCAATTGACATCCATAATACTTTCGTCCTATTGAGGAAGTCAATGGGGGCCGTCAACTGTTTGGTCAAGATTCTTCAAAGTACACTATATTGGCAAAAGTATTGGGACACCCTTCCAAATCATTGAATTCAGGTGTTCCAATCACTTCCATGGCCACAGGTGTATAAAATCAGGCACCTAGGCATGCAGACTGCTTCTACAAACATTTGTGAAAGAATGGGTCGCTCTCAGGAGCTCAGTGAATTCAAGCGTCGTACCGTGATAGGTTGTCACCTGTGCAATAAGTCCATTCATGAAATTTCTTCACTACTAAATACTGTCAACTATTAGTGGTATCATAACAAAGTGGAAGCAATTGGGAACAACAGCAACCCAGCCATGAAGTGGTAGGCCACGTAAAATCACAGAGCAGGGTGAGCGCATGCTGAGGCTCACAGTGCATAGAAGTCACCAACTTTCTGCAGAGTCAATAGCTGCAGACCTCCAAACTTTGTGTGACCTTCAGATTAGCTCAAGAACAGTGTGTAGAGAGCTTCATGGAATGGGTTTCCATGGCCGAGCAGCTGCATCCAAGCCTTACATCACCAAGTGCAATACAAAGCGTCAGATGAAGTGGTGTAAAGCACTCCGCCACTGGATCCTAGAGCAGTGGAGACGTGTTCTCTGGAGTGACGAATCACGCTTCTCTGTCGGGCAATCCGATGGACGAGTCTGGGTTTGGCGGTTGCCAGGAGAACGGTACTTGCCTGACTGCATTGTGCTAAATGTAAAGATTGGTGGAGGGGGATTATGGTGTGGGGTTGTTTTTCAGGGGTTGGGCTTGACCCCTTAGTTCCAGTGAAAGGAACTCTTAATGCTTCAGCATACCAAGACATTTTGGACAATTTCATGCTCCCAACTTTGTGGGAACAGTTTGTGGATGTTCCTGTTCCAACATGACTGCGCACCAGTGCAGAAAGACATCCATAAAGACATGGATGAGCGAGTTTAGGGTGGAGGAACTTGACTGGCCTGCACAGAGTCCTGACCTCAACCTGATAGAACACCTTTGGGATTAATTAGAGACTGCCAGTCAGGCCCTCTCGCCAACATCACTGCCTGACCTCACAAATGTGCTTCTAGAAGAATAATTCCCATAAACACACTCCTAAACCTTGTGGAAAGCCTTCCCAGAAGAGTTGAAGCTGTTATAGCTGCAAAGGGTGGACCAACTCCATATTAAACCTTACAGATTAAGAATGGGATCTCATTAAAGTTCATGTGCACGTAAAGGCAGGTGTCCCAAAAATATTTGGTCATATAGCATATCTTCTTTTGTGTTCAGCAAAAGAAAAAGGTTTGGGGCGACATCAGGACGAGTAAACGATGACAGAATTTTAATTTTTGGTGAACTATCCCTTTAATGTTTATTGATAAAATCCATGCTAATTTACTTAGTTTAACACAAAATTTTCTGAACTTATTTTAGTTTGTATCAGTACTTTTTAATCATTTACAGAATATTAACAAAACATGTAAATGACAATCATGACAATTTCATACAATTTCACCTCTAGCCTCAATTTCTAACCTGCACCTGTACCACAAATGACAAGGTTATCTGGTGGTCAAATGACTGGTTTCAACAAATATTATCAGTTCACTCGGTTCTACTTCAAAATGTTTTACACACTTCCACTGCTGACTTTCCTCCATATGACACACACATGAAATGATTATTGATGTAAAATATTTAAATTAGGACTTATTTATTGCTTGATTTAATGTTCAGTTCTTGCTATTTATGTTCAGGTATGTTAAATATTAGTACAGCACTTTTGAGCATGAACAGAAAAAAATACTTTCATTGTTCTCTATCCATAAGTAGATATTGGGTTTAATGTTGCAGAAAATAATTATTTCATTTTGGCTACTTCTGTAATATTCTCTGTAAGATTATACTTCTGTATATTGTCTATTTCTGTAGAGCTGGACATTTTAATAATGATCAAAAGTTCAGCTGTGAGAATAAAACCAACCTGTTTGTTCCTCAGTATCTTCATGTTTCACACTGAATGTTTCTTCAATCTTCATGTCTTCAGTCCCATCTTTAATCATAATTTCTTCAGTCTCTTCTTTAATAAAATCAATCTTCATGTCTTCAGTCTCCTCTTTAATAAACGCCATCTTTAAGAAGAGAATAATGAACAGTTGAGGTGTAACGTACACATATTCATACTGAACAGTTTTGGTACAGGGCTTTCGGTATGGTGCTCAAAGCATTACATTGCAACATTAAGTTCTCCTATTAATCGCAATAAGCGCTGCATTTTGTTACTTTTGACAAGAAACAAAGTGCCATCCTTCAAATTCTGTCTACAAAATCATGAAATTTAAACAGAAAATGCTGTTTTGACGCTCTTTGTGATGTGACAGATCACTGTTAAAACCGGCAGCACGAGCATCTCTTCCTCTTTAATGCTAGTTACAGAATTTAAACATGAAAACACAGCTGAAGGTATGTAGAAAGGATACAGTACAACTTACAGAAATTGCCATATTTCATGTAATCGCTCAATCAGTGTTTCAACGGCAGAAAGACGTCAATAAATCAGATAGTAAACAATATGTCATGTAGCATTTACCTCAGAAAAGCCATTCAGTGTCCACAGCTTGTTAGCTCACCAGAGAAATGAACTTTTAGTTATAATTTAATTTAATGTATTTAAAGACAAAAACTCAATTTGTTCAGTAAACTACTGTTTAATAAAAAAAAAAAAAAAAAAAAAAAAAAAAAACACATATCACATATACCTGCTGTACAGAAAACAGTACCAAATCGTGACTTCAAAACAGAGGTAGCCTATAATTTACCCGTAAGAAATTTTTAGTTATAATTTAATGTATTTAAAGACAAAAACACAATTTGTTCAGTAGGCCTACTGGTAAAAAAAAAAAAAAAAGAAAGAAGCAATTTTATGTTAAGTTTTCTCCCCACCTGCAGTAAAGAAAACCATACTGAACCGTGACTATGTACCGAACTGTGGGTTTTGTGTACCGTTACACCCTTAATTAACAGAGTTAATGGTCTTCAATGACCTGGATAGACAAATAAAAAATAAAAACTAATCGCTATAAACTTAAATTATACATTTTTAGGCATTTATAATCTACATTTAGTATTTAAAGAATTATAGATTATATTTAAACGATTACTCTTTGATGAAAACATGTTTAGTTAGTTTGTTAGTGTTTGTTGTTCTCGTTCATGTTCACTGTTTGAACAGCACGTGTGGTGATTCACTGAATCATTTCTCAAAGTGTTTGATTCAATTGACTCGGAGTTGAAAAGTTCAGTTTCTGCATCATGACTCGCCAGAGACTGAACTCGTGTTCATGATAAACTGATTTATGATATATAGAGAGAGAAATGAGACGCAGTTTTACTGTTTCTCATCAGTGGATATGAGCTTTACTCACACAAATATCCTCCATTACAGTTAGATAAAGAATTACAATGTTACATTAAATAGTAAATAAACTCAGCTCACATTGCTTGTAAAAATATTAAAAACTATTAAAAACAGTTTCTATTTATTAATGCAGCTTCGATTCTTAAAACAAACCTTTCTTCAGCAGAACCATGGCAGATGCAGGACCTCGGCGCAGTCTTATGACGTCACATCGTCCCTTCAAAATAAAAGTCCTGTTCAGACGCTGCATTGTCTAGCTGCAGAGAGACTTGACAATTTATGGGAGAGTCCTGCTGACTAAGGCTCCTAATTTATTCTGCTCTTTCACTACATATTGAGAACAGAACTAATAAATCTATTGACTCTCTGTTGAATGTGTTCAGAGGAATTTCCTTATTCAGTTTTCTGCTTCACTCATAAAAATGTCACAGTAGTAAAGTTTGTTTTTCTTCCTTGGTGTTTTACGAAAATTAGCATCCAAAATGGGAATATCTCCCCATCATCTAGTGTCTGTGTGGTTTGTACCTGATCTCAGATCAGTTTTATTAACTTATTAGACATTTTAATTACATGTTTGTATAATAAAAAAGAAGCACTATAGTTATTAGTCACTTATTGGCCTGAAGCTCTCCATAAAACAAACAAAACAAGCCCTCGAAATGAATAAAGGACACATATTATACAGACACTTCAAATTTAATGATATTCAGTGATTACAGTTTACACAGTTTTGACCAGCAGGCGTCGCCTATGTGTGTCATTTCAAGTGATTCACTGAATCATTTAGTGAAGCATTGGTTCCACTGATTCAAATTTGATTGCAATTAATTCACTAAGAACGTTCAAACATTTTCATGACATTTAATTCGTAAAACGACTTTGATTCCCGAGCTGGTTCTGATCGAGGCTATCTATCACTGTAACCGGAAAAACTTTTACACAGCGTGGATCATTCCGGAAGCTAAAAACCCGGAAGTGTGAAATTGGCCTATCGGTTGAATCTCAATTACATTCGCTGCCACCTACTGGCGGATTTAATTTCACATTTAAAGTGTCTTTTCATTTTATAAATAATTTCAAATAACAGTACCAAAGTCTGTTTGTAGGCATTTTTTACTAGATTTGCAAGAAAAAAACAAACATGGTGGACACATCCATGTCTGTTTATTAATTTTTATTTATTACCATCACTGAAGCTGTGGACAATCACATGGGTATCAGATTAAGATGCAGGCAAGCAAAACATCTTTGCATGTGAATGTACAGATTGATGCATATAAATGTGAATTATCTTCTTCAGCATCTTTTACATATAGGTTTACATAGACTGATGCATGTATTTCCAATAGATCTGGATGAAATCCCTGTTAGGGCTGCACGAAGGTCAGCTGCATGTCTCCACTAACTTCCAAAACATCAATCTCCCCCAGTTTAGTGAAACGATGATTAAAAGTGTGAGTTTCTTCACCATTGACAAACACCTTGTAATGATCACGACTGCAGAAAATGGTCACCTGAAATACACAAGCCAAATGAGAAAGATATGAAATCAATTTCATGAACGTTAAATACAAATTTCCCCAACGTCTACTGTCATTGTCCAGCATCTTATCCACACTGTCTATCTGAACAGAAAGCAAATAAACAGGCAATTATAAAGCTGTATGTTTACCAGAAACGGTTGCCCTCTTTTAAACGGCATGGGTCCAGATTGTTCCTCCATATCACGCCATTTCCCATCCTCAAAAGTGTTGCGGACAACCATATTCGTATCAAAACGAGGATTGTAGTGAAACGCAATCCCAAATTTGTGATGCAGATTAAACTCAATTCTGTTGGAGAAATAAAAGCAAAGAAAATTGTACTTTTTTGAGAAACATCATGGATTCAAGGATCAGGTAGATGTGTCATTATGATGAAGTCAATATTTCGAACCATTTTAAAACAGCAGATTTAATATCTGGAAGAGAATCGACAATGTCAAACCTCTTCGCCTGGGAATTGATGATTCCTTGGGCGACAATGACTTTGCCAGGCTGAAGTCCACCACGGATGATGCTTTTATACGGGACCATCTGATTGTGGGTCAAAGTAATTCAAGATAATTTGTATAATACAGCAATTTGTACAGCATGCTAACAAGTTAAAGGGATAGTTCACCCAAAAATGAAAATTTGATGTTTATCTGCTTACCCCCAGGGCATCCAAGATGTAGGTGACTTTGTTTCTTCAGTAGAACACAAATGATGATTTTTAACTGCAACCGTTGCCGTCTGTCAGTCAAATAATGGGAGTGAATGGGAACTTGGATCAATAAGAGTCGAAAAATCTTGCATAGACAAGTCCAAATTAAACCCTGCGGCTCGTTACCACAACAGTAATGTCTGGCACTCATTGAAGTATAAGCACGAGACATCACTGCTGTTGTCAGAGCGCGATCAGACCTCACTAAGCGAGTGCTGAACGCAGTTGGACACAGTGGTGTTTTAGAGGTAAAAAATGATATAAATACTGCTCGGTTTCTCACACAAACCGATCGTTTCGTGTCTTAGGACATCAATGTGTCGTCATGAGCTGCAGGGTTTAATTTGAATTTGTCTAAGCAAGTTTTATTTACTCTTATAAAAGAAGTTCCCATTGACCCACATTATACGGCTGACAGACGGCAATGGTTGGAGTTAAAAATCATCATTTGTGTTCGACTGAAGAAACAAAGTCACCTACATATTGGATGCGGGTAAGCAGATAAACATCAAATTTTCATTTTTGGGTGAACTATCCCTTTAATTAGGTCAAACCCACTTTGAATAATCCATTAAAAATCATAGTATTTAAGATATTTTAAAGATATAATGTATCCAAATCACACAGTCCATGAACTCAGAAATGTATTTCTTAGAATAAAGTATGGTAATGATCTGATTTCAGATAACTTACAAATGATCCAGGAGGTGCAGCATGATGAGGCTGTAAACGAAAAAGGACAGGAACATATTTAGGTTATGAGGTGTTGTTTTTCACTCTAAAATCTGTAAGACTTGATTTTCCTGCTAGACAAAAACAGAGATCAAGCATCCTGCAATAAAATAATAAAACGTATCTGGAAAAGATCTCAAAGAAGTAGCAATGGACAGTTTTCGTAAATATATAAAAAATATGCTTTTTGTTACGAGTAAGCAGATCGCGACCGACTTAAAGGTAGATATTTACCCTGTATCCAATGTTTAAGGTCAGAACTGACGAGTTTGTGTCCAGGAAGAGCATTCAGTTGGCCAAAATGACTCTTCTAAAGTGATACTGGGACTGCAGTGAACAAAATAGTTGAAACTATAAGGAAATCAGAATAATCAAAAATCTAAATTAAGGCATAACTAATGATTAACTTCTAATTGGAAACACAACCTAAGAATAAGAATCATTTGAAATTGGAGTCAGATTAAACAAGTGAAATTAAGTGAACTTCACAGAGGCGCTGAAAAGGCACACACGCGTTAACCTTCGCCCGGGTGTGTCGGATTCCGTTTTTGGGCCGATGGGGGGTTCCTTACAAATCCTTCCATCAGGTATTTTTCTTCCCCTTGTGGGTGGCGGATCTGCTTATAGGTGACATTCAGCAATGATCAGCACAGACTACGAACTTCATGAAGAAGGCTCAAGTCCGTCAATGTACAGGAAAGTGCTTCAAATGTTTGTGTGCCGCATTAATCAGGCGTGCAGAAAAACACGAGCATGTGCCATGTATCATAGACAACTTTATACTTGCCCTTTCTGTGACATGCATGAGCAGCACATTCAGCAGTATTTTGTGCCCACATCCACTAGATTGAACATTGTCAGTGTTATATTACCTAAATATCTACAGTGAGTATATATTGGATTATATTGTCTGAATGGTGTAAATGGTTTATCTTTCCATTCCAGTGTCCTATAATGACTGTCTGACATGTGATTCAGTCTGTATATGAATGAACTGTATATAGTGATGTTATATGGATGCACAAGACCAATAATCCATCCTTTCTACCTATCGAAAACTTTTCTAGAGGTAAAATAGTCAAATGCTTTTCCCCCTCTCTCTCACCGCAAGAGACTGGAAGGCAACTAAACTCAGTTCCACCGTTCCACCAATACAGATGCTGTCCACACTTGAGAAAGGCATTCGGTGCTTGTACTCCGAGAAGGGTTTCCCATTGGTACTTATCTAGAAAAAGCCAGAAACATAGTCATTCTACTGCTATAATGAAATACCTGTAGAATTTGATGTAAAGAATTTGATGTCTAAAGAAATCTACAGGCAGAAAAGCAAAAGTGAATGACCTTGTATGACTCCTGGGTGGTAAGGATCTGCAGCACAAACGTCTGGCCTCTCGGGAAGGGAGTTTCATTCTTGCGTTCCTCTGAACCCCAATTACGGTTCTGATAGGTGTTGTGCACAACATACTCAGATCCTCCTCATAGCGTGGTTAAAATGCAGGACAATATCAGACCCAGACTGGAGGTCCAGCTGAAATCTGGAGAAGATGGATTAGAAAGAGAAAAAGAACAAAGAATATGCTGCAAAGATACAGGTCATGGTGACTGAATTTTCAAAATACATTCAAGTCTCCAGCTTAAACTGCTGAGATAAATACTCTGCATTTGCTGTGTTGACTCATGAAATGCCAACTGCGTAAAGAAGTGTAAAACACAAAAACATCTGGTAAACCTCTGTCATTGATGCAGCATGTTCATTTCTTTTAAAGAGCAGGCTGATACTCACCTGTCTGCATCGGCCTTAACCTGTCCAAATACAGTAACCATCATTCCATCCATCACTTTTCCCTGGATTGAAGTAGAGAACGGGACACTCTGTGTGGAAGGATTTCACATACCAGACATCCCATTAAATGAGTGCCTGTCCTGCTTTAGAACAGCATTTTTATTCTGATTGTAAATGCGAATGTTAACCATACAGATCCTAAAATAGTTCATCTTTTAAACCATTGTGCTTCTGATTATATCAGCAATGCAAACTGAAGTGTGAGGAATTGGCTATATTTTTCAACATAAAAATACACTATATGTAATGCTTATAATTTACAATGTTGGCACACCTGTTTTCAGCCTCTGTCTTAGTTTTGGTTTCTTTAGAACCCACCTTCCAAAAAGTGTAGTCTGCTCTCATTGATCAGCCGGCTCTACTCTGATTGGTCCATCGTTCAGAACATGTGCTGGCAATGTAATGCCCCTTACCATAACCGGCGAGTATCAGCTCCGGAGGCTTCCTTAGGAACTGTAAAACTACTGTAACTACGCTAAATACGGCATGAGTTTTGCCATATCAGTTCAAGCCAGAGTCTGATAATGATTGTTAAGAAGAACTAGCTGATCGACCCAAACCACCAGGACAATTCATAATTCTTATTTTATACCTCTTTTATATTTCAGATGTAATGTCATGCACTGCATGGATCAGAAAGTAGTCATTAGGAAATCGGTATGCATATTTATATTCTAAACACTGATTTTTGGACTGAGGCTTATTTTTTAGGCAACACAGCAGGAAGAAATGAATATTGCAGTCATGTATAATTACAATTTTCCAATCTATGGTAAAACTTTTTTAAGATACAACAAATATTATTTGTTGTACTTGCAAATGGTAATGGTCAAATGAATAGCAGCCAAAAAACCTGTAGAATTAAAGTAAAATATCCTAATTTAAATAAATCGGAAAACACTGTCATTTTACAGGTAATTCCTGAATGATTACAAATTAAATATCTTCACTTTAAAAAATATCATAAAAAAAGTTCAATGGCGGCTGCCAAACAAAAACCATTAAATTAAAGTAAAATATCCTAATTTAAATAAATTGCAAAAAACATAAATTTTCTTTAAATGTTAAAAAACACTGTTATTTTACAGGTATTTCCTGATTTTAATTCAAATGACTGGCAGCAACAGAACATTAAACACTAACAGATCTCTCAAGATCTCAGCATCTTCAATTATCACAAACCAGACTTTATTTATTTCAATCCTTAACGTCTTAATGAGAATTAACAAAGGTTTAGATGTTGATGTCTTATTGAAAGAAAAATGTGACAATCAACAAAGCTTTTTTGTGACTTTAGTAGCTTGTTTTGTGATTTTCAGAGTTGATATGAATTATTTTTTTTAATTGTCACCATTGTTGAGATTCATACACTAATTCTTGATGTCTCTGTGAGTCTGCATGATCTTGACAAAACATTTTCTGCATAATGACTTAATAAAATTGTTTATAGTATCACAGCACTGGAATAGTGTGAAACTACAACTAATATTAAACAATTTAGTCAGAGATCAGACTCTGATATCAGTGAATCAGACTACTTCAAGATGACTAAATCATCACTTAAAAAGTGACCAACATCATCTGATCAGAGTTGTCTTACTTTTTTCTTTTTTTTTTTTTTTTTGCTGCTATAACAAATGTGTATCAAAAACACAGTTAATGTAGCCAAAGAAATACCAATGTTAAAGAGTCAAGGGTCAATAGCCCAACTAAAGCAAACACTGACCACCAGAATGGTGACTTCAAACGTTATTATTTATAATTAAACATCAACATCTAAACCTCTGTTAATTCTCAATAAGAACTTCAGTATGAAATAAATAATATACATATACTGTAATTACTTTCATTCGTGTGTGTTATTTCTGATTAAATGCAAGATTAACATTTCAAAGTTTTGTTAGCATGGATATACAGTGTTTTTGTCTGTAAGAGTGTTTTGCACTTCATTTGAATTAGGATATTTTACATTTATTTTACAGACTTTGTTTGGCATCTGTTGCTGAAAGTCATTTGACCTTTTTTAAGATTATGTTTTGCAGCTAAGGTGTTTTATTGTAATAATTCATTGAATACATGTAAAACAACAGTGTTTTTCTGTAAAAAAAACAAAAACAAAAAAAGTTTATTGAACATTTCTGTTAAAGTTTTTTGCACTTTATTTAAATTAGAATATTTTACTTTAATTGTAAGGTTTTGTTTGGTAGCCGTAGCTGACAGTCATTGACCATTTTTTATGATTTATTTTTTTACAGTGTACTGAAATGTTATTATTGGTCTCTTGAATGAATACTTATCTTCTGTAAAGAGTAATTGTAAAGAACACCTGAAACTGTATCATTTAAACGGAGGTGTGGAATGTGGAAAATTTTGAGCACCTTGAATGTGTGAGTATGTTTGCATGTGTGTGAGAGAGAGCGTTTGACAGATCTGTCTCTTTTAATATAATTTAGAAATAAAAAAATCATAATATAATTATAAATATAAAAAGTATTGTAACATACACTATATTGCCAAAAGTTTTGGGACGCCGGCCTTTACGTGCTTATGAACTTTAATGACATCCCATTCTTAATCCGTAGGGTTTAATATGGAGCTATTCAGCAAGGTTTAGGAGTGTGTTTATGGAAATTTTTGACCATTCTTCTAGAAGCACATTTGTGAGGTCAGGCAGTGATGTTGGCGAGAAGGTCTGGCTCACACTCTCCTCTCTAATTCATTCCAAAGGTGTTCTATCAGGTTGTGGTCGGGACTCTTTGCAGGCCAGTCAAGTTCCTCCACACCAAACTCACTCATCCATGTCTTTATGGTCCTTACTTTGTGCACTGGTGCGCAGTCATGTTGGAACAGGAAGGGGTCATACCCAAACTCTTCCCACAAAGTTGGGAGCATGAAATTGTCCAAATTGTCTTGGTATGCTGAAGCTTTAAGAGTTCCTTTCACTGGAACTAAGGGTTCAAGCCCAACCCCTGAAAAACAACCCCACACCATAATCCCCCTCCACCAAACTTTACACTTGGCACAATGCAGTCAGGCAAGTACCATTCTCCTGGCCACCACCAAACCCAGACTCGTCCATCAGATTGCCAGACAGGGAATTGTGACTCCTCACTTCAGAGAACACGTCTCCACTGCTCTAGAGTCCAGCGGCGGCGTGTTTTACACCACTGCATCCGATGCTTTGCATTGCATTGGTAATGTAAGGCTTGATCAGCTGCTCGGCCATGGAAACCCATTCCATAAAGCTCTCTACACTGTTCCTGAGCTCATCTGAAGGACACATGAAGTTTGGAGGTCTGTAGCTATTGAGTCTGCAGAAAGTTGGTGACTTCTGCGCACTGTGCACCTCAGCACGCACTGACCCGCTCTGTGATTTTACGTGGCCTACTGTACCACTTCGTGGCTGAGTTGCTGTTGTTCCCAATTGCTTTCATTTTGTTATGATACACTAACAGTTGACCGTGGAATATTTACTAGTGAGGAATTTTCACAAATGCGCTTATTGCACAATCACGGTACCACGCTTGAGTTCACTGAGCTCCTAAAAGTGACCCACACCTGTGAAAGTGAAAGTGACTGGAACTTCTGAATTCAATGATTTGGAGGGGTGTCCTAATACTTTTGGCAATAAAGTGTATTGTTATAAAAAGTATTACACAACTATACTCCCACTATCCATCAATTGTACTTTTTAACCATAAATGTCATTTCCACCACATGCTGTCTTTTCCACCACAGAGGGCAGTGTGGTGGAAATGACTGTGGTGGAAATGACATTTCTGTAGTTTTTTGTGAAAAAATGGAAGATAGCTTCACTGATTCACTTTGAATTACTACTTAGCATTTCATGTACGCAAAATACTCTTATTTAACTTAAAATTTAGCTTTTTAAAAACACCCTTGAAGGTACAGCATGTTTGGAAATGACGTAGAATAATATATTTACTGATCTAGCAATATTTACCTTGATTTTTCTTCATTTGTTGTTGATGAAAATTTAAAATTTCCTCCATGTCCAACATGTGCTCTGATGTCACTGAACATTTCCACAGAAACCATCTAAACAATCTTTCACACAAACTTTTTAAAGGGACATTACAGCATTGTGGTGGAAATGACACCAATACTGTGTGACAGCTATATTTTGTATAAAAAGTAATATTGATAGTAGTCTCACATTAAATACTATAATGTATTTTAATTATTTTACTAGTGCTTAATTCAGGTACATTAATAGTTACCAGATAAATCATATTTTTAAACTGTATTTTCATTGTTGAAGTTTAAAAGTCTGGGTGTGGGACAAGGAGAAAACAGTGATTTTGACACCTATAAGGAGGTTGGAAAGTATGAAAAAATCATAATAGAAAGGTAGTACATTTTTTTAAAGGTGGTTTTGTTGATAGTTTGACAAAGAAAAAAGAATTTGTCAAAAAATATATGTATTTTTTAAAATATGATCAAAGGACATAAAAGTGCCCATAGTCTAAGAATCACCCAGTTGTGTTTGAGTCCCTCAGTTGTCCTCAGTGTGAAAAGATGAATCTCAAAATCATTCAGCCACTGCTGGAAAGGGTTCAAATATGCAGAAGATGCTTGAAAACTGATGAATCTGCAGGAGCTGGAGGATTTTTCTGAAGAACAGAGCTCAGTTTAACTGCTCAGGACAAACAAGAGACTCATGAACAACCATCACAAAACACAAAAACAGTCGTGGATCATCCATCAACATATCAAATATATGTTATATTAATTTGCGTCCCAAAATTTTTTTTAAAACAGTTGGTGACTTACCGGGTTGAAAAACTGCAGTTGTTGATGCAGAGCCATTTTGACAGATCTCTTCCAAATCCTAAAATTTATCAAGACAGACCACCACTTATAAAAGATCTAAAAATATCTATCTCCAGTGTAGCTGTGGTTGATTGAAGCTCCACTTACAGGTTTCAGTTTCTCTATCTGAGTTAATATTTAACCAATGTGTTTAAATTGCATGGCTCAAGAACTATGAAGTTCATTCACATAGAGTGTTAATGTAAAAACCACAGGCCAACGACAGAATCCAGTCAAACGAGGGAAAGGATTCCTGCCTATAATCTATATCCTGTGCTTCAGGATGATTTCTCTTAAATTATTTGATTTAGATCAAATAGACATTGGTGCTGTTTGATTGACTTGTGTCTGTTACAAAATAATAATAAATAAGTTAATTAATTAGACCAGAACCTTAATTTAGAAATTAAAGTGCAAATCAACAAAAAAAGTGCAAAAATCTATTATATTTTCAGAATTACAGAACAGTTTCAAAACCATCAAAGTCATCAATGACTGCATCAAATGACAAATTTTGAGAAGCATCATTATTGATGACAGCAAGTCCACTGAGATGCTCTTGGGCCATGGTAGACCTCAAGCATGTTTTTTCCTTATTACAACAAAGAGAAATATGAGAAATAGAATGCCTAAAATAGTCTAACAGACAACAAAGGCAACAAAATAAAGGCTTCATATTGTAATTTATTTGTAGATGTGAGCCAGCAAGCTAGCTAGTTAATATAATTAGCATACCCATTTAATTTTTTCTATTTTGTGCATACAGTGGAAAATGGCATACTTAAATGATTTTAAATCATGAATGCTAGATTACAGTCCTAGTCATGGTCTTTTTCAAAAGACATTTAGTGCACTTTTTTGTGAATTAAAAGCAAGCAGTAATGTAACTGAAATTAAAACATTACTTACATTATATTTTAGAAAATAAAGTAAAATTAAATAAGCAGTAAACCACAGTGTCAGTGTTGCCAGTCAAGATGTTCTAAAAAGGCTATTTAAAAAAAACTGCATGAACATCACGGGCTGATCCAGTGATTAACTTGTGATTCTTACCTCTATATTGCTCTTTTTTTCCAATAGGGTTTGGGTCCTTGGTCGTTCGGACTTGGCAAGTTTGACTCAGGAGAACAGACTCGTGAGGACGCAACTCCAGTGATTCTGCAAATGGCACAGCAGCGTACTTGATATACGTCTCTCAACTCACTCCGGCTTCTCCGGTTATCTCTGTATGTAAATTTTAGCCAACAATAAAACCAAATGTGTTATAAAACACCACTCTGCCTCTTTTCATTTTATTTAAAAAACAAACATATTAATAGCCTCACAAATGTGGTTCAGGCAACACGTTCATTGATTATCTTCAATGTCTGCATACATAGACTATATATTTATAACAAAATTAAATATTAAACAACCCTGCCTCTTTTCGTTTACATTTCAAAAATATTAAACATATTAATACATGTGCATACTCTGATTATCTTCACTGTAATAAAATGAAATATAAAACACAACAGTTTTTTTTTGGTTAAACGTCAGTTTTAATGATCAATATTCATATAAAAGGTATAAGAATATACAATAAGAAATAAAGCAAACAATTCAGTCAAGCGTACAAAATCAGCATTTTAGTAGGATACAAAGGAAAAGTTAAATAGCTATATATAATGTTATGAAACGTCACTTTGCCTTCAGCCAAAACGATTTGCCAAGGAACAAATTATAGATTAATGAGATTAAAGACCGCCCGTTAGATATACAAAAGACAAATTATGTCATGTTTAACCACTACAGAGACATCTAAGCCAGCGGCAAACATCCGAAGGATTAGCCGAGGTAAGGCTGCTCACGGCTGGGTACATGAGCACTGAACGCCCGGTGATCGTCTGGATCTCACAACTCTGAAAACGTCAGATCACATTTTCAGAAAGGCTCTATCTTTATCTCTGACCCAGTTTGTTTGTTGGTTTCCATGGCTACAATACGCAGTGTTTTCCGCCAACTGGTAACCTGTGATGTCGAAATACTATTGGATACACTGGCAGCACATGGTTTCGCACAGACCAAAACAAAGACAGACATTCTGACACGGAACGCACATTTTCAAAGTAGAATGTCTGGCTGTAGCATTGCTTTTCTGAGAAACAAGTAGGTGAACTTAGCATGTTTTCTAAATATCTGCAAACATATTGGGGTATTTTCATGCTTTATTAAAGTATAAATCTTACATATAGCCCCTTTAAATTACGCGGGTTACTTGGCTGTGTCAAGTCCGCACAAGCAAAGAGTATAGAACCAAGAGGCGACACTTTGATACTTTTTGGGTAACAGCCACTAGATGGCGCTCCGGTAGCGCGCCGCCATAATGGGGTGAAAATACTAACTGGACTATAGAATCCTTCATATTTTACGCTCCCAAAATCTGTGAAATTCACTGACAAATCAGAAGCGCAATAGAACAGTTTTTTAAATTAAGTCACCAGTAAATTGTATGGGTCCTACAGTAAATGTTATATTGTCTTATATATGTTTTATTTTACCAGTTGTGGAATCCAACCATTAATCCATCTGAGGTAACGTAGTTAGCCTACCTCGCTGATCTCTTGCACAGTAATGGGAGCATCAATTGCTTCAGAATCCATAATGTTAATCTAGGATAAATGAATGTCCTTTAAATATGCATCTATCTCTTCAATATCCAATTCTTCTTTATTTTCTGAATATAGCCCTTTATAAAATGAAGCAAAGGCATCAGCTATTTCCTTTGGTTTAAAAATTAAAAATGAGTCCTTAGTCCTTATTTTTTGCACCGTGTTAAGCCCCCTTTTTTTCTGAGCTGGAATGCAAGTAGCTTACTCACCCTAGAACCATACTCATAGAAACTTTGTTTTAGAAATCTTAAGTTCCGCTCCACTTGGGCAGTGAGCAGGTCATCCAATTCTCTTCTTACAAATTTTCTTTTCTAATTCAGTACGCTTAGCTATTTTTATTTTCTTTAAAGCGGATGCGTAAGCAATCACGCTATCCCTCAAAACTGCTTTTGTTGCTTCCCAGAGGGTGACCGCCGATACATCTCCGGTGTTATTCGTATCTAGATAGTATTTAAACTCTGATTCAATGTACGTTTGAAATGCTGGATGTCCTAACAAAGAAGTGTTTAACTGCCAAAATTTCATAAGAGCATCCCCTTCCATATCCCATACTAGTGACATTGGCGCATGATCTGATAATGTAATGTTATGAATTTTACAGTCAATAACTCTGTGCTTCATCTCCCGAAACAAAAAATAGTCTAGTCTAGAGTATGAGTTGTGTGGATGAGAGTAAAAAGTGAAATCTCTGTCCCTTGGATATAGGTGTCTCCAGATGTCAATCATCCCTAATTCCACACAGTTGTTCTTCAAGGTCTTACTCATTATAGAAAGGGGTTTATGCGAGAAGGGATTTCTATCTAGTGGGGATAACACACAATTGAAGTCACCTCCCATAAGCAGCAACCCTTGAGCCTTTTCATTCATCAAACTGAACATTTTATTCATAAACTTGGTATTTGTCTCATTGGGTGCATATATGTTAAACAATGATATCATAACCCCAGACAAAGTGCCATTAATTAGAATAAATCTCCCCTCATTGTCTGCATATTTTGAACTTACACTGAATTTTACTGATTTATGACACAGTATTGCCACCCCCCTCCGACGTCCTGATGAGTGTGAGGGAAAAAATACCTGAGAGACCCATGATCTAGACAGTTGGCTATTCATTTGTTTAAGCTGGTTAAAAATTTTCTTTCTCTTTATAGGGCTATGTAAACGCTTGACATTATAACTCACTATCTTAACCATAGTCATAATACCATGCAAAAAATTGATGTGTCTTTGAGTTGCCAATAGTTAAGTAATTCAAAAGGAAATAAAACATCCCATCCGCTGATGCACAGAACAATGAACAAATCCTAAGACAATAACTTCACTGAGGATTTCAGAAAGGATTTCCAGAGGAAGCTGTTGAAATAAAAACATACATATGTTCATATATAATTTTATATAAAAAAGTCATTAAACATTATATAAACACCGACTACAGACAACCTTGGTTTAGACAAACCTGATAGATTGTTGTCACTACTGCATACTCTGAATAAGAAAAAAAAAAAAAAAGAATATTATTTAATAATACTAATAATAAAATATTTATACAGTACTGTACAGAAGTCTTAGGGATGTTAGTATTTTCACACTGAAAAAATGGTTTAAGCCAGTTATTTATATCTGTTGCTGTAGTTTGTCAGTAGGAAATTTCAGTTTACATTTCCAAACATTCATTTAGCCATTAATTATAATAATCCAGTGAGACTTTTGTATGTACAAGGAGCCTGACAACAGCCAGTATGATCCACATGGAGATCTTTTGCACTGAATATAAATATTTCTGTCTTATATGGTGAACAGAATCCACATTGGATCACAAACAGAAAATGAGTTGAGCTGAAATGTTTTTAAATGCATTTGATGCTGATGTTAACTGATAACTATATATGAAATGATCCACGGTGCTGGCCAATATAGTACTTGACCATAATCCCTTCAATTTCATATCTGAACAACTATGTAAAAAAAAAAAAAAACCTCTGCATGTACACAGATATGTAATTATTAGTTCTTAATGAATGTATGTCAGCTCGTCATTGTCTGTCCTTTGTCTTATTCATCTTGTCTTTTACGATATTGAAGCCAGAGAGAAAAAGCGACCTCATACACAACCTATCCTCAGCTCCAACCACCAGTGCACATTTTTCATTTCTCCCTCATCTAACACACCTGGTTCCAACACATCAGCTCATTAGTAGTGATTGCAAGATTTGAATTGAATGTTTCTAATAAGACAGACTTATATAATATGCAATGATGAGGGATCCACAGGACAGGTTTGAGAAGCACTGCACTTGTTTTAAGCAAACTACACTTTCATGGCTTAAGATATTAAAGGCTTTTTAAAATGAAAGTTATTCCGGATTGTGAAGTCCGAACCTGCTTCATTGCTGACTCAACAGCAGCCATTGAATTATCCCTCTGGGAAAAGCACATTGACTTGGTGCAAACTGACCACTCCTACACCTTCACCAACCTGACAACTAGTACATACAGAGACAACACTACACTTACAATGACTCTGCAGACAAACATCACTCCTAGACAAGCCAGTATCATTCATTCCACCAGATGCAACAACAACCCCCACACACCGGCCGTACGGAGCCCCAACTCGGCTTGGTTCCTGAGATACACACACTTCCTGTCAAACTTTGACTGGGTGTAACTCGGGAACCAAGCCGACTTGGTTCCGACTCGGCTTGGTTCCAGAGATATGCCCCCTGGAAGTTGGGACTTGGACCAGGTGTAACTCGGGAACCAAGTCAACTTGGATCTCCAGACTCCGGGTGCCGAGGGGGCCCTACCAGACACCCCTACACCCACCATATGGAGCCCCAACTCGGCTTGGTTCCGGAGATATACCCCCTGGAAGTTGGGACTTGGACCGGGTCTACCTCGGGAACTAAGCCGACTTGGAGCTCCAGACTCCGGCCACAGAGGGGGCCCTAGGACACCCCCACACATCCACCGTATGGAGCCCCAACTCTGCTTACTTCCAGAGATATACCCCCTGGAACTTACTACTTGGACCGGGTCTACCTCCACAACCAAGCCGACTTGGAGCTCCAGACTCCGGCCACAGAGGCCTCCCTTTACCCTCCCCACACACCCACCATATGGAGCCCCAACTCGGCTTACTTCCAGAGATATACCCCCTGGAACTTGGACCGGGTCAACCTACACAACCAAGCCCACTTGGACTTCCAGGACCCCGGACACACACCCCCACTCACCCTAACCCCCACACACCGACTACCCATCACCATCTCCAGCCAACACCCAACACACCCCCCCCCACACCTCCGGAGGAACCCCCGAACCTGTTCACCAGCTGAACCCGCACCGCGCTATTAAGCCCGGGTTTACTGTCCCAGCCAACCCGCGCTGCCAGAGAACCAGGCCACTGGTCACCCAAATCAGACTTCGACCACTGGTCAACCTGTATCCACTTAGGTTTTGGACGCTCAGGACCCGGATACTACGGTGTGCTCTCACCCGTTTCCATCACCACTGTACCTTCTCTCGTACGCAGGTGTTCTCTCACCACCACCACGTACCTTCTCTCGTACACAGGTGTCCTCTCACCTGATTTCAACACCACGTACCTTCTCTTGTACGCAGGTGTTCTCTCACCACCATCACCGTACCTTCTCTCGTACACAGGTGTGCTCTCACCTGATTCCAACACCACGTACCTTCTCTCGTACGCGGGTGTTCTCTCACCACCACCACCGTACCTTCTCTCGTACACAGGTGTGCTCAGACAAACATCACTCCTAGACAAGCCAGTATCATTCATTCCACCAGATGCAACAACAACCCAACAGACACCACTACACAATCTGACTGCAGAATTAGAAGGTGTTATAATTCATTTAATGAAACTTTGCCCAAAATGCCACACCCACAAATGACTTCACTCTAAAAGAACCATTCCATAGATGGCACAGCTGCAAAATCCTGTTTTTTAATAAGAGGTTTAATAATAGCCAGCTTAAAAGTTTTTGGTACGTATCCTAATGACAAAGATGAATTAACAATATTAATGTAGCAGTTCTGTCTACCTTTGACAGAAACTACAAATAAGAGGTGTGCTCCTTTAATTACACTCATTTGGTGGTGTATAAATGCTCCCGTAGGGGCGCTATGTGTGTGCGTCTTCTCTGTCTCAGGTAGCGAGTCATCTTACTTCCGGCAGGGCGTGTGGATGTTTGAGGTAGGAGCTGTTGGCAGTGATTATGGTCTGTTTGTGGGTTTATTATACAGGGTTTCATGGGGTTTTTTTTCTGTTAAAGGTTGGACTGAGGAGCTTTGTTGGATGCCATCTGTTTCTATAATGCGTTTAGCACGCAACAGTTATGTGCCATGTGAGCCGCATTGCAGGTATGTTTTGTTTTGAGCATATAACTGTATGATTATTAGCGGCCTGCTGGTTAAACCTTATGTTGTGTATTTTACGTTTAAGGTGCGGGCCAACATGCAAGTGACATTACAGTGGGCTTTCTGTCTCGTTTAAATCTCTGTTTCCATTGCTGTATGGTTTCCTGTTGTGTTGACTGTGTCGCTCTACCTCTACTACACTGTGTCATTGGACCTTGTTGTCACCGCGATCGTTGCTCTGTTCCCGTGAAGTAAGGACGACTGGATCGCAGCCTATGGTTCTCTTATTGAACTGGACTATGGCGCGGGATCAGTACCAAAATCAAGCTTCCGAACGAACGACCGACCGATCGAACGTCAAACCCGAACGTCTATCCGAACGTCTTGTACTTTGAGCGTCTAACTGAGCGTGTCGACCCACGTGACGACCTGACGTGACGCCAACGTCTTGAAATTAACTGTTTTTTAACCAAGTAAGGATCCAAGCTGATGTGTAAAGACTATAAATGGACATTATTGGCACTAAATTAAGATATTTTATACCTAAATACTAAATCCTGGACATTACAGGCAAGTACACATCTAAAACAACATTAACATATTTTTTTTTCCTGAATCCATGCTTGTGATTGTTTTACTTTCAAAAAGCAGACTGTCCATACAGACATTCTATATTCTTAATTTGACATTATTATCATTCTAACGTTTTTATTAATTTTATTGCCCGCTGTGCAATGTTCACAGTCCATGCAATACACTCTAAATTAATAAATTAATTATTGTAATTGCCTATACCATCAGACCAGTCTCTTTATCCTTCTTTCCCATGAAATCAACAGAATATTCAGGTGATATCATGTGAAGCCTCAGGAGAGCCTTTAAAATATTTTTGAATGAATGTTTAACATTACAATTCCTTTAGTGGACAGTTGCCCTTACCCTCATATGGTCTTTGGGATCTGTTTCCTAGTTGAATGAGATTTTGTGACAAAATTATCTGTAATCTGTAAAATTATCTATCTATACCCAAATAAAAACTGGGATTGATTTGGTTGATATAAAGGTATGTAGCCTACCCCTCAAAAGTCAATATTGAGGCATGCCTTTTTATATTATCTGTAGAACTTATACTTTACATTCTGTAGAAGTGTGTTGCTGTGTTTTTATTTTATTATCAGACATGAAAAATGCATACTAGTCTTGTGTAGGCTACATCATAAAAGCAATTTCTCATTCTCTTGAAAAATTTTTAAAATGGTACACTCATGCAATTGATTATGTAGCCTAAGTGTCTGCAGTTTCCTAATTTATCAATCGTTTTATATATATATATAATATAAAATATATATGAATGATATGGTTCCCTGTTGAATAGTTTTACCCCTCAAAACATCTAGGCATTAGTTCCTTGCATGAGTCATTTAATGCAAAATGGTTGAACTAGTTGCCATGTATTGTCTCACTCCGGATTATGCATTTTATTTCAATACCATGATTATCTGTGATGTTTGATATATACACTGTATTGTTTCTTTGTATTGTTTACTGTGCTTTTCTTGTGTCTATGTTTTGTTTGTAAAGCGCTTTGAGCTCTGGAAAAGCGCTATATAAATTAAACATTATTATTATTATTATTATTGTCATAAACTGTCAAGTGTCAAGCATATTTTCTATAGGCCTACTTTCTATTAGACTTTTTTTTGTAATGTAATGTAAAATGTAAAGGGCTAGATCAGAATATGATAGACACTTTTTTTAAATGAAAGATCAAAAGGATAAACAACATTTTGTTTCCACAGCCTTCACTTGAATAAATGATAAAGTGATACATCAAATACATTTTATCAGACACTTGGAATAACATCATATAATTATTTTATGCAACACATTCCTACACGTGCTTACGTGTTGTTAACGCGTTCCTATGGCGACTGGTCGGAAGTGCGAGTAACCGATCGTCTTCCCAACGTGTTGTTTACGTGTGAAGACACGTTGTAACACGTTGTTTTTTGTTTTTTTGTTTTTTTTACTTTAACGGCTAATTGTTAAGTATGCAATACATTATTAAGGTTAAATAAAGCAGCAGATTCTATTATTAACAAACCGGCCATGCTTGGACGGCTAATTTGGAAAAGCACGAGACATTCCACAATCATTGGAATGTCCATCTCCCATTAAAAGTTTATGGAAAACTATTTTTTTTAAATGTTCTTTTTGGTCGATATACGCTTTACCAAATGTAGCGAAATCTGCAACCCAAAATAAGCTATGAAATATTTATGTACATTTCATAAAATATGCTGACCATTTATATCAGACACATAATATATGTGTGTATGTATATATGTGTGTGTGTGTGTATATATATATATATATATATATATATATATATATATATAATTAGTCGCTGTGTGTGCCTACTTTACACTGTAAGAAAAAATACACCATATCTACTCAATAAAAATGAGGCAACAGATTACAAGCAATTATTAATTAAATTTCACAAGGTTTGGTATTGAGTAAATATTAATTAAATGAGACCCTTAATAGTTATCCATTTAATATTAGTAGATTTGAATAGAAAACAGTACAGAATTAATTATAACCTAAACAAAAATATTGAGTTGATTTGAAAAAGATAAACTGAATTTAATCAACGCAATGAATTAAATCTAAATATTCCTTTCTTATGAACAATATGGTCCATACAGAACTTAAATACTCAAATTAGATTTTATTAACAATTCACTTTTGTGCTTTACACAGCAAAAAGTGCAGTGTTAAATTAACACTCCTGGGAATACATGTGAGACCATACTCAAGAGTGTTAAAGTGTTAAATGAACACTGAAGCGACATCAAGAATCAGCCTGTGAATCTCAACGACGGTGACAAGCAACATATTCTGATCAACAGATCAACTCTGAACATTAGAAAACAAGCTACTAAAAAGTCGCATAAACAGAACAAAATAAAATATGAGAATAAAGGAAATTACTAAGACAATTCAGCTCATAATTTATTCATGCAGCAATGCATGATGGGAGCCATTTTGATTGGTGGCACACAGAATGCATGCGTTCTTCTTACTAGCCCAGTGATAACAAAATAAGTTTTCTTACCTAAAGTCAACCAGTTAAATTTTGCAAGATGAGCAATATAGAAGAAAACGAACATTCACTGTCTGTAGCCTAACGTTACTCTCTTCAAATGTCTTGTAGGCCAGCTGCATAAAAAAGGCGCACTTTGGCAGGAAGTGCTTTTCAATTAAAAAATTGCCTGATTACATTAATTTGAATTCACTCAATATTCTCTCCATTTGGGATTAGGTAAATATAATGCTTAAGTTTTATTTAACTACAATGGGTAGATTTTATTCCAACCATTTTTATTTGAAATTTAATAAATATTTGCCTCAAAATCATAAACACAATTATATTGAATACATTTTAACCAAAAACATTAATTCAAATCTACATGACCACAGAATCATTTCTTACAGTGTACAAGAGATATATTTATCTTTGATCGGTACTCATCTCTAAAAGCAAACCAAAAACGTAAAAAAAAAAAAAAAATTCTATATTTCATTTTAAGATCTTACACACAAATCAGCTTCTATGCAAACCAAACACGTGGTTTATATTTTATTAAATATTAAATTAAACACATCCAGAGCTTAAGACCTCAGATGACCTACACCTTTGAAGAGACGGAGCCAACTCCTGCGAGGACTTCACAAGACGCAATCATCTGGATCAACATTACCAAATTTCTATATCCTAATTATTGTTAATATGTAATTGATTATTTCCAGGAGTTTATTGCTTCTACGTTCAATTAAACTGCTAACAGTGATTGTAAATGAAATTGCCTAAATTACTACATTACCTAATTACATTCTTTAAATTGTAATGTTGACATGCATTCTCTGTAAAGCTGCTTTTTCAGTAACAATATCCAAGTGTTTTAACCATTTTAAAAAGTTTCTGGAATATCCTATAATTATGCACAGAAACTCTTATTCTCAACACCATATAACATTATCAATAAATGTCATTTTATTTACAGTAAAAAAAGATCTCAGTTTCAATTTATATATTTATTTTTATTTTAATTATTTTGACAAACACTGAAGCAAAGAAAACTCATGACAACAGTTCTCAAAAGGTGACTACAAACCTATTAACAGAACATGTTTTTTAAATTGCGAAGAAAGTATATATTCAAAAGTGGTACCCATTCAGTGTTTGATTTCAGAGTGTTTGAGCCCAATCCCTGAAATGGATAGATCTCTTAAGAGTGACATCCAAATGCTTGCTTCCAAGAAGAGGGTTGGTAAATAAAGACATACATTTGCTTTTAAAACACTCAGATATAATAAATCTCAATGTTTAACTTGACCTAGTAACAGTAAAGTGGAGTGGAAAAATGGAAATAAACATTAATAAAGTTAATGTAACATACAGAACACCCCAAATATTGTGTGACTGTTTGTGTGCGTGTTTGTTTTAAGAAAAAAATAAAATAAAAAAATAATTCAAACCACAAGGTTAAGCAATGCCAAATGTCTTGGCACAAGATATGGCCAATGCCATACTTTCTGAAAAGTCATTAAATGTTGTGCACATTGGCAAATTGAGGCTCACTGAGCACGTGTTGGCCGTTGGAAGGCTTCGACCTAACCCTGGTTCCAGGAATGTGATAGTTGGTGTCTCCTGAAATCCTGCCAGTGGGACTTTAGATGCCCCACTGGCAAAGATTAAAATGTCCTCCAGCTTCACGTTGTCAACATCTCCTTCTGAAATTGGGGAAAAAAAAAAAAGAAAAAAAAAAAGTACATTATCACAGCCAATAGCGAAAACCTTTAAAAGTGAGAATTTCCTTTACTGTAATGGTATAAAACCCTTATGACCCTGTTCTAATCATAGCCCTGGCACTAACTGCCACTAATAAGCAGGTCTTTAAATGAATGTTTGCTTGAACATGTATTCATATATAGAACATGTTTTTTTTTAATGGTTGCGAAGAAAGTACATATTCAAAAGTGGTACCCATTCAGAGTATGTGATTTCAGATTCAGCCCAATCCCTTAAATGGATGGATCGTGTAAGAGAGACAATCAACATGTTTACTGTTGGTTTGCCTCTAAGAAGAGACGGTTGGGAAACAGACATACATTTGTTTTTAAAACACTCAGATATAGCAAATCTCAATGTTTAACTTACCTTCCACCTCCAGTAGCCAATCTCTCCAGAAAGCAAGAGTTCTGTTCTCAGACCTCCTCCTATTACTTCCAACTGGCGAGAAAATTGGTTTGAAAAGGTTCGCTATGTCAGTACAAGTTAGAGGCACAACAGATGCTGTGAAGACGGTGTGGAATATTTCGGGGTTGGCTACAATCTCATCCAGGACCCCCAAAGTCATTAGGCCTTCCTTTAGCCTAGGGTGTAAGACAGCATAGAAATTCAGTGATTAAAAAAATTGCAGCAAAGGAAATGCTTCAGTTAGTCTTAATATTGGGGCTGACATATATATCGCATGCGATTGTCACGTGCATTTCGTCTGTAAAGCCGGTTCCCTGATTACCGCTAAATCGCCATCACCTGCTTTCAAATGGAGCGGCATTTAATAGAGCCATAGATCACTGACAAGCCACGCAATATCACAGATGAATCGCCTTCGATAATGAACATGATATTGCGTGGCTTGACGGCTCCGTCTATTAAATGGCGCTCCATTTGAAAACAGGTGATGGCGATTTAGCGGTAATCAGGGAACCGGCTTTACTGATGAAATGCGCGTGACAATCGCATGCGATATATCGGTCAGCCCTAGTTAATATCTTTCCCTTTTAAAACTGGATTGCCTACAGTAAACATTTCCAAACTTTTTGTTTTACAAATTCAGTGCATAGAGAAATCAACGTACTGTGAAATAGCCTGGGAAAGTCTGTCCTGAAGATAAAACTGCAATGCAATCTGTGTTGCCCTATCCCGCTCTTCTAAACTTCTGATGTAAGTGAAGGCCCCCATAATTGTTGAAATTGAAATTGTTGCCCTTGCTTCCTCCACAGACCCTGCTGTGTTGATCTGAAACACAAAATCATGATAGCTCAATATTCAACATTTTTAATAGGGATGCACAATGAATTGGCCACCATATCGTCTCAGCCAATATACGTTTAATCACTTCAAAAAGGAAAATACAGTTCAGTGAAACATGCAAGTCTGTCATATGGATTTCAAAAAATTATAATAACAACATTATAATTGTGTACTTGGGACATGTTTTATTGGTGACTTTTGTTTTTGTGATTAGGCTATCAAATTATATACAAATTTGGATTTAGATTTAAATCGGCCAATATATCGGTTATCGGCTTTCAAACATAGAATTATCAGTTATTGGTATCGGCTGAAATGTTAATCGGTGTATCCTTGATCCATCTAAATGAAGCCAGGGTGTCGTTACATTTAAACTATTTTATTTCAATTTCTCTCAATTCAAATTTAAATAGTATTGGAATTTAATTGACATTCTTCAATCCATTCTTAGTGATAGACAAAGTTTACTCATTTCATCTACAGTCACAATACATCAAATGTTTGCATCAAGGTCAGGGATGTCCAATCCTGCTCCTGAAGGGCCAATTTAAACACCTGGCCTAGCTAATCAAGGTCTGACTATGAAGACTAGAAACGTCCAGACAGGTGTGTTGTATTAAGTAGGAACTAAACTCTGCAGGACAGTGTCACTCCAGGACAGAGTTTGGACCCCCTGATCAAGATATATAAAGTTTAGTAACACTGGTACTTACTTTCTCCAACTGACTCCGGATGTCATGGTCTGCAACTTCCTCTAATGTAAACTTGGGTGGTGGCAGGGCACTAATTTGGCAGTACAGCCTCTCTGAAAAGAAGTGGATGGGCAACCCTCCCTGAACCAAAGCCACCGAAATCATTTTTCCAATGGTCCTATACAGCCCTTCTTGAACAGCTATAAAGGAGAAAGTGTCATAATTAAGCCTAGAGTACTTCTGAAGTAATAGAGTAAATGTAAAATTAACTTACCATCGCCATGAAGGGCTAATGACCTTGATTCTTCTGGCCCTTCAAATATCTTGCAGTGTTGAATTTCCTGCATTAAAAGGCGCAGGAACTCACGCCTGGGCCCACCCTCATCTACAGATCCTTCCCCTTTGCCTTGAATGTCAACAAATGCTACATCAATGCGGGCCTCTGCATTAAACCTCTGCCTCTGGAAGGACTGTATGGCACATTCTAATACATCCTCTCTGTACACATTTATGATATTTGCTCTTGGTGGCTCTCGTTGTATTTGTTGCTGAAGTTTTTTAATTAGGTCATCAATGTCAGTTGCTAATTTTGAATTGGGAAGAGTTACATTTTCTGGACCATCGTGAGGGATGTGGGACTGGACAGGGCTTCGCTCAGGCAGTGGAGAATGGACAGGATGACTATCTTCACCAATTTGGGAGTGGACAGGGCTTGACTCACCAACTGAATGGACAGGACTGACATCGATTTGAGAGCGGACAGGGCTGTCATTGATTTGAGAGTGGACAGGGCTTCGCTCAGACAGTGGAGAATGGACAGGATGACCATCTTCACCAATTTGGGAGTGGACAGGGCTTGACTCACCAACTGAATGGACAGGACTGACATCGATTTGAGAGTGGACAGGGCTTCGCTCAGACAGTGGAGAATTAGTTGAATAGACTGGGCTTTCCATATTCTGTGACTGGTCAGATGATGAAGTCTCAGTGTCAATGTCCTGTGACAAAAGTCCCAAGATTAATGAATTGGGATTACTTAATTGAGGGCATTTGTCATTATTACAAAAAACAATATGGATAATCATGGTGGTACAAATCAGGCACGTAAGGAAGGATAAACTAATGAAGTGCACTACTTATGCTACAACAAAACTTTGTCGTATAGATGCAGTCACTTCCAGTCAAGTCAATCAAGGAGGATGCATTAGATTGTGCCAGAATTGTATAAATTATAATCAACTGTATATAATATAATATTTTCTGTACACTGCCCACCTCTGAAAGTTCATCTGAGTCAGAGTGCATCACATCATTATCCACCTACAAAAAAAAAAAAAAAATACAATTGATAAAATCTTGTCTATTAATGTCCATTAATCACAGTAACCTACATACATGTCAGGGATGTAAAGACAAGATAAAATAGATATGCATTATGTACTGGCCATCAAACATTACCTGACAATTAGTGATTATTAGTAAGCATACAGGTGCAATGTAATTGCATAAATTACTTTGACAAGTAACGCCTGTTTCACACATAATCCGTCTGCAGTGCGTATGCGTTGCGTATTTTTTTACGCACCCATGTTAATGGATTAGAGCGTTCACACTGCACGCGGTTGTGGTCCGTCATTGCGTTCCAGGAGCGGTGCGTCTGCAGCAGTGCAGCGATCGTTTACGTACCGAGTCTATTTTTCAGATTGTGTGTGGGCAAAATGAACATGGATTGACCTGAAATTGTAAAAAAAAAAAAAAAAAAAAAAAAAAAATTATGCACATTTAAACTACTTTGTACATTTAGTACATTACATAAAGAATTTTTTTTTGTCAGCATGATGTCACGGATGTCGTGCATCCGTGACATCATGCTGACATCATGCCAGCAACAAGCTATATTCATGCCAAAAGGAAACATTTCAATTTCACAGTTCAGTTGTATCATTTCAAAACAATTATTTTATTTTAAAAAAATGAACAGTGTTTACTTGCATAATGCGATCAGATATGTTTTTCCCCATCGTTGGAGAGAAACTCGCATCCCAGCAGGCAATGATGTGACAGGTGAACCTAAACCAACCTATTCAAAAACAAGGTGACATGGATGACACTCGTCTCATCGTTGAGGTGGAAAAACATAAAATTCTGTATAACCCGCAGAATGTATTGTACAAAGATTTGAATGCGAAGGAAAAGGCATGGGAAGCAGTTTCGTTGGCTGTTGGTGTCGACAGTAAGTTTTCAAATCTTTGTGTCATGTTTACCTGTACTAAACTACTCCAGCAACTGTCAATATATAAGCGTAATGAATATAACATTACCTTATTTATGTTTATGGTTTTTCAAAATGATTACAAACATATTATTGCTGTAAAGCCTATATGTTGTTCGTGAATACAGTAGTGTTGCTATCTTTTTTGGGGGGGCTCGTTGTACATACATTTTAGCTCGTTGTACATACATTTGTATGTCTAATTAGTATGCTACATGTCATAGGGCAGACCGTGAAGTAGTTATAAAACGTCTTAATGCATCAGTGTACATCTAAATAAGTATGTTTAAAGTGTACATAATGTATAAATATAAATCTGAAGTACACGTTACAATTTTGATGAATTTTCGCCGAAACTCGAACAGTCTCGTAGCGCACTGCAAACGTGTGCTGTGTGAAAGCACAATGGCCGCTTCCTGCTTCAGCAACACATACGCACTGCATACGGACCGCACACGCACTGCAGACGGATTATGTGTGAAACAGGCGTTAGGCCGGGTTCACACCGCAAGCGGCAGCAGAGCAGAAGCAGCGCGTATTTTTTCGGCGTCCATGTTAACAGATGAGAGCGTTCACACCGCACGCAGAGGCTGCGCGGCAGAGCAGAAGCAGCAGTGCCGCGATCGTTTCGGCGCTGGGTCTATTTTTGCTGCGCTGCTAACGCTCAATTAAAGTTAAAGTACACCTTTGATGGACAAAATAAATATGATTTCACACAAAAAGTACTCAAAATGCACAGAATAAGCATATCTAATGTGTTTTAACAAGAATTGAAGTATGTCAGGAAAGAAAATTAATTTTAAAACATAGTTATAGAAGATTTACTCATTTAAACTTGTTTTTAATTATTCAGTTTGGGCTAAAGTATGGTATATTATAGAAAACTAAAATAAACTAGCCAGAAAATATGATATATAAACATTATTTTAGTTATTACACAGACAGCAATATAGACTCTTGCATACCCAAATCAAACCCGAGTTTGCTGTCTTTTTCGCCGAGTTTGCAGTCTTGTAAACATGTTCATGCGTCAGATGATGTAAAACACAAAGCTTACCTCATTTGTGTGCAGCAATGGATGACACGAGGCTTTTATTTATTTATTTTTATTTATTTTATGTATAAGTAAGTGTTGTACACCTTGCACGTTAACAAACTTTCAAGACTATCAAGTTTAACAATGACCAATTGTAAAAACAAATTTATAGCTGTCTTTGTAAAGAAATGCTCACTTTATATGTAGCTTCGAGCCGCTGCTGTGACGCTGTACAAACGCTTCCAGTGTGAACACTCGCACGTCTCTGCAGCTGCAGTTCACGCTCACGCGCTGCTGCCGCTTGCGGTGTGAACCCGGGCCGGGTTCACACCGCAAGCGGCAGCAGAGCAGAAGCAGCGCGTATTTTTTCGGCGCCCATGTTAACAGATGAGAGCGTTCACACCGCACGCAGAGGCTGCGCGGCAGCGCGGAGCAGGAGCAGAGCAGAAGCAGCAGTGCCGCGATCGTTTCGGCGCTGGGTCTATTTTTGCTGCGCTGCTAACGCTCAATTAAAGTGAAAGTACACCTTTGATGGACAAAATAAATATGATTTCACACAAAAAGTGCTCTAAATGCACAAAATAAGCACATCTAGTGTGTTTTAACAAGAACTGGAGTATGTTAGGAAAGAATATTAATATAAAAAAAATATGTATAAAAGATAAAGTGACAATGCTAAATGATCATGGCCAAAATACACATGTATTGACACGATATAAGTAATTTTCCCCAAAATTTGCATTAACGATATCTACCGTGTTTTGAGCAAATGACATTAAAAATGCATGATATTTAAATTCACAATTTTTCCCTTTTTTTTTTTTTTTTTTATTATTATTTTTTTTTTTTTTACAAAATCTGTCAAAGTACTTACAGTTCTATCCAAAAACAAACTTTTTGGCCGAAATACAAAAACAACTTTAAATAATTTATACTGCTAGTTTAGCCTTAGAGATTTATTTTATTATTAGTAGTAGTAGTCGTATTCTTATAACTAGGCCTATATATTGGCAGAAGAACGGATGTCGTGCATCCGTGACATCATGCTGACAATCATAAACAACAGCACGTGGTGTCACAGGCGGTGGTCTTCAGAGTGCACCTGGAAAGACAACAATGGACGAAACACGTCTCATCGTGGGAGTTGAGAAACATCAAGTTCTTTATGATCCACACAATGTACTTTACAAAGACTTGCAGGCGAAGGAAAAAGCATGGGATGAAGTTGCAGCGGCTCTTGGTGCAGATGGTAAGTAATTTTATAGTGTTTTTGACGCTTTCGCTGGCACACGAGCAAACAACTCAATATAGATAGGCAAATTGCATAGACAGATTAATATAGGCCTAGCACACATAGCTACAGTATAAACATCTATGATCTGCATCTATTTTTTCTATTTTTGAGAGTTTGCTCATTTACATTGTCTCTAATAAGAAGTTTGCTGTATAAATTTATGAATTATCTATAAGCTGTTTATGATGGGTAATGTATGCATTTGATGTGTCAGATATTCTGTGTATCAACATATAAAAGACTTTTTCATTGAGGTAAGAGCTAATGTTAAAAATATCAAAAGGTAATATATAATAAATATAATTCAGATAATAAATTCAATACAAAACATGTCTAAGTACTTACATTTATAGGTTCACCACAACCTCAAAAGTCTGACACTTTCCTCTAATACATTGGAATGTTCAGCAGTAAACATGTGTTGGCTACATAAAACCAATGTGTAAAATTGTAGCATCATTGTACTTTTCAAGAAAAAACTAATTGATTCAATTGGAACCATTTATTTACAATTTTTAAATTACACATAGCAAGCACACAAATAACAAAAGCAGGTGATACATACGTATATAAAAAGTAAATGCTGATTTCAAGATAAGCAGGAAGTCAGGCTATGAACCATTTGCAATACACAGAATTTAAAACAGTGTATTAATTTGGTTTTCAGGATGTCCTTTGGTAAATTTGCTTGCAAATAAACCCTACACCATATTGTCCTGCCAGGACACTCTACCTTCAGGGGAGCTGAAAAATGTGCAAAGTTTTTCCCGCACATCGTAAGCCTCTCTGCATCCCCTATTTCCACCCATGTTTGTAGCAGGTGCTAACACTTCCCCTCTCTCTTCTGCCTCATCCAGCCACCTTTGATTGTCTGATGGGTTTGTAAGGAAGTTGTGAAGAATGCAGGCTGCAGTTACAATAGAGTCAGTATTGTCTGGCTTCACGTTGATCCGTGTATGGAGTACCCTCCATCTGGATGACAGAATGCCAAAGGCACATTCTACAACCATTCTTGCTCGTGACAATCAGTAATTGAATATTTGTCTCCATCGTGGGATTCTGTTCCCTGGAAAAGGTCTCATCAAATATGTTTTCAGTGGGAATGCAGCATCACCCACCTTGGTGTATGGCATTGGGCCTTGTACACCAGATCCAGGCAAAGAGCAGTCAGCAGGGACAGACAAAGTTTTGGCCTCCATGCCTCTCCCGAGAGCAGAACCACTGAACACTCCACCATCACTTGTTCTGCCGAAGTCTCCGACCTGTACAAATGTAAATCTGTACTCTGCATCTGCTAGTGCAAGAAGAACTATTGAGAAAGTTCTCTTTGTAATTAAAAAACAAGCTACCAGAATGTGCAGGTGACATAATGGTAACATGTTTCCCGTCAATAGCACCTAGGCAGTTTGGGAAGTTCCATTTTTCCCAAAATTTGGACGCTATGGCTCTCCACATGTGCTCTGTTGGTCTAGGGAACTGTGATGCCATCATTTGCTCCTCAATTGCTCTACAAGTCATATGGACAGATTCAGCAATGGTGCTTTTCCCTAGACGGTACTGGAAGGCCAGGCTGGTGAAGCTCTCTCCAGTTCCCAGAAATCTGTTAAAGACAAATAAATATAACATAAGTTTTTTTTTTCCCTGTATAACATATGCAGTATATATACATGTATAAATTCTCTTGTTAATACACGTTTATGTGTTTTACAGTGAACGACTGTAAGCAAAGATGGAAGTTGTTGAGAGATGCTTTTAACAGAAACAAGAAGCAAAAAAAAATGCCCAGTGGTTCTGCAGGTGGCATAATCAGGGAATGGAAGTACGATAGAGTAATGTCATTTCTGTTGCCATACATGCAGCCTAGAAGGTTAGTATGTCACTTGTTGACCTCATATCTTACTTTATTTATTACAAAATATTGTTTCAGTGAGAATGAGTACATTATTATTTGTGTGTAATCTAAAAAAATACATACGAGTTGGTGGCAATATATTAATATTAATATATTTTTTAATTTGTAGTTCCAGACACACTTTGCAGAGTGAGCCGGAACCTCTGGACATGACTGTGGCTGAGGAGGATGTGGAGCCAGAGTTAACTGAACTCACTACAACTTTCAATCCCCTTCCTGCCATACAGAGGCCTGCAACCCCATTACTGGCAGGTGAAAGATCAGCTACCCCCACACCACTGCCAAGCACCTGCACACCACAAATAACAGCTCACAGAGCTGACACCCCTACCCCCACTATACATCCCAGGGTTCAAGCTCTGGTGACTGACAGTCAACAACACAAACAGAAACGGAGAAGAACAGTTTCTCCAACTACAACTGAGCAACAGTTATTGGACATAATAACACCACCCACTACTCCTGCACCACCAAATGTTCCCAGACAGGAGGACGAAATGTATTATTTTGCCCTCAGTTTAGTTCCAAAACTGAACCGGCTGCTTCCCAGAAACCGTACCAGGGAACAGATACAGATAATGACCTACCTGGCTGACCTGGAGTTAGAAGATGATGGTCAGAGGCAACAAGCAACAGTAACCCACACAGTGTATCATACCAGAGGTCGCCAGCACCCACAATCATCTGGATTTCAGCCTATTCACCCCACACCCACCTACCATGAGGAACAAACTCATCACCCCCAACATATCACACCTCCCCCAATCTCCACCATGCCTGAACAGCATTCCTCTGTTTACCACCAACTGTAGTAATTCAGTTTAACATTACAATGGTTTTAATTTATTTTATCCAACCATATGTTGTAAATAGTTCAGCAGTTTTAATGTAATAGTTTTTTGAAGGGTTATTTTTGTACTATGTTTTCATGTAACCATATCGTTAAGCATGCTGTTTTATAACATTCTGCATGACTTTGTTGTGATTTTTGTTCAATTTACTTAATAAATCCTTTTTATTACTTGATGCACCCAAGTCAAAGTTATTACTAGTGCAATAAATGTTTAACTAACTTATTCAAACACAAAGTAAATGTATACATTCATATTTGCCCTAGACTTTATTACTAACATGTTGATCTTACCTCAGTGTAACTGCAAGTCGCTGCTTGGGTTCAATGGACTGCCTGTAGTTTGTTGTTTGCCTTGTAAGGTGGCCTCCAATCAGGGAAAGTATGTGATCCATTTGTTCTGCACTCATCCTGAAGTACTTTAGACGCCGGTCATGGTCAAGACGCAGTTCAGTGACAAGATGGTAATACAGTAGGTGGCCATCCAAAACGGTGTTTCTACCGCCGCCGCCGCGTCGCAAAGTGCATTTGCAGCTTTTGACCGCTGAGTGGCGTTTCAACCACATGTTATCCAACAAATGCATCTAAGCACATTTAACTTTATGCAAAATGTCAATTTTCTCACATATTATGCCTATATTTATCACAAATACATTTTTTATTTATATTTTAAACTCCTTTAATAAAACAGTATGGATTTTTTGACACGCACATACTTTGTTATTCGTTACCTATCCTTTATTTTGACAGATAACTACTTAGGAAAAATATAGCCTATCTGTTTGGACACTGATTAAGAAATTGTTGCGTGTTTCATGAATTATATCTTTTATTTTAAAACGTGAGTCTCTGAATAATTTCGCTCCCATTATTAAGGCACGATTTAGCTAAATCATTGAAACTAAAAAGAATGGACGGATTAATAAACGTCATAAAAAACTGCAACTCCTGCAGCCGCATTTAAATGCAGGAGTGTCTTTTATTCCTTAAAATATCAAATACAAATTCAGAAACAACACATTCCAGCACATAGATCGCCTCTTATTTAACACAGACCTACGAATATATTATTGAATTGAGATATTTCTTTCTTTTTAGGTACAATTATTCGCTGAGTTTAAGTTCATTTTTGAGACGTTTCAGATTCTCGCAGAGAGCCAGCTGAAAGCTCACCCTGTTTTTTATTTATTTTATTTTATTTTTCACAAGTACAAGGTTTTGTTGTTATTGTGAGCGTACATAAATAAAAGTAGACCATTTGTAGTCTTGCATCAATCTGTATATCGCCAAAAAATGACGGAAGGCCTGTTTTAAGTTGTTTCAGCTGTCATGAGGAGAAAATCCATCAGAACGCGCCGGCGCTTTCGTCGGCCAGAGGGATAAAAATTTAACCAATTTAGTTTAATATTTATATTTAAATATTGGGCTATAGCCTAATATAATTTTTTTTAAGATGTCACCAATGTTGAAAAGTGAATAGCATGACGGATGCGCAATGTTGGGAGACATGCAGCGGGTCAGACATAAGTTTGACCACTTCATTAAGTTTTGTTTTATAGTAAGTCTTTCTTTAAAGTGAATTTCGTTTTGTAGAAATTGTATCTTAATTTCAATCAATGTTTCATCAACCAATTGGCTATATTTAATAATTAGGAAGAAAACCATGAACGTCGGATGTGGAATGGATTGCGTAACAAACTAACTCATGTTTCCGCTGCCTTTGAATAAGGCTGAATCTTTCTTCTGCTGAATCTGTCTTTCTGTTTTTTGCAGTTTGTATCCATTAACACGCTCATAAACATTACAAAAAGAAATGTCATGCCATAAGCTACACAATTACGAACAACAACAAAAAACGTTGATATCCCAATAATCAACATTTTGTTATTCAACAAGTGCTAGGCTATTAAGATAAAAAGTTTCTGCTATAGATAGTTTGCGCCTAATCTGACTCTCCACAATGGGCTACACAATATTTTATAGGCCTATTTGTATTTTGACTGCAGTTAAGAGCAAAATGACGAGAACATGCTTTGTTGGAAGTTTAAGATTCTTTATTAAATATTCTTACTTTATGCAAAACATACAGGCATCTGTACATTGTACCTCTATAACATCATAACATAAATTATTAAATTATAGTTCAAATGAACCGTACAAACCCAATCTTGGTTTTTGCTATTTATTTAGGCCTATTTATTTATATCAGCAGATCTGTGTTGATTCAGTTCATTTCAATAACTGCTGATGTTTCAAACTGTAGTTAAGCTGTAAAGCAGCTCGAAAGAATTGACCAAGATATGTTACATTATGGCTCCGTATTATTAGAACAATAACTGTACAGAATCTTTACTGCCATCCAATGTTCCTTAAAGACAAAGAAATAAAATAAAAATGTTAAAGAAAAACAAACAAAAACAACAAACCGATTGTGTTCCATTTATATATCAATGTATAATTTTTACATTATCTTGTGTGTATAAAAAGCACTCACCCAACCTAACAGTGCTTGCTCTGCAACACTTGACAAGTTTGAGATAGGGGGAAGGGCGCTTTGTTTAAAATGTTTGTCACCAAAGCCATTAATCCCAGTGCCCAAGGAAGTCGACCGGAAGTTGAAGTCGGCCGCGTGCTGCCATCTTGTAGCAGAACTTCACTTGCGTTAGCATCCCATTGACTCCCATTCATTTTGGCGTCACTTTGACAGTGAATAACTTTACATCTGAGGCGTTTAAAGACTCCATTTGTCCATTATTTATTTCCAAAGATACACGACAATGTATAAAGGGCTCCATTACCTTCTATGTTACATTATGGCCCCGTAGAAACAGTTTTTGTAAAAATAAGCTAACGATTGCGTCATAACCACTCGACTCTCTGTCGCACAGTAGAGAAATTACCGTACAGACAGGAGGAGAAGCTCGCAGGCAATCGGGGAGATTATCTTAATATGGCGTACTGGCATTACATTTTAAAATACTATACAAAATAATTAATCAGAATACTTACTCCTGCTCACTCACGCCAAAGAACTCCCCGCTCAAGCTCGCCGTCTCTGCAAGATTAACGATGGCAGTTTGCACGCACAGCTACTAGAAGATTTACATCTGTCAGACAGGTTGCGGACGTCATCAAGCTTAGTGTGAGTCTGCGCGTCAGAAACGGAAGTGCTAAAAATTGCTAAAAATGGGCTTCACTTGACTCAATTGAGTTCCAATGGGGGTCGCTGTGTCCATTCTTTTACTGTCTATGATTAATCCAGAGGGCGGAAGACTCAAATATTAGCCTAAGCTATGCGCCTGACAGACCTTTTTGCAATCTTGGTGCTTTTTGTTAATTTTAACATCCTGATCTGATCATATGAAATAAGCTGACGAAATACACAATTGTTAGACTCTTGTTATGAGCATTTGCAGTAAGTTTCTTTATTTGTTTGTGTTATGGGGATTTGCAGAAGTTCAAATGGGATCAACCCTCCCCCGCGCGTTGCCAGCGTCTGCTGCTGAGCAGAGTATGTGCGAAGTTTTGACTGGAGCGAGGAGGGATTTTTTAAAAGTCGGAGCGTCGTGTTTTTTTGTTTTGTTTTGTTGTTTTTGTTTTTGTTTTTTTAAATCTGCAAGAAATGTTATGAGTTTGGCGTGTGGTAGGAAAAAAAAAGTTTGCACAATAAGCCACTACACAAATTTGTGCCTAACTAGACCAGCTAAAATATATTGTTCAACCAAAAACATCTTATCAATTATTTAAGTAATAAAGACATGTAATAAAGTAATAAATAAATTTAATTAAAACAGAAAGACGTATATTGATTGAGCCTTATTTAAAGGCAGCGGAAACATGGTTTAGTTTGTTACGCAATCCATTCCACACCCGACGTTCTTGGTTTTCTTCCTAATTATTAAATATAGGCAATTGGTTGATGAAACATTGATTGAAATTAAGATACAATTTCTACAAAATGAAATTCACTTTAAAGAAAGACTTACTATAAAACAAAACTTAATGAAGTGGTCAAACTTATGTCTGACCCGCTGCATGTCTCCCAACATTGTGCATCCGTCATGCTATTCGCTTTTCATAATCAACATTGGTGACATCTTTTAAAATTATATTAGGCTATAGCCCAATATTTAAATATAAATATGAAACTAAATTGGTTACATTTTTATCCCTCTGGCCGACGAAAGCGCCGGCGCGTTCTGATGGATTTTCTCCTCATGACAGCTGAAACTACTTAAAACAGGCCTTCCGTCATTTTTGGCGATATACAGATTGATGCAAGACTACAAATGGTCTACTTTTATTTGTGTACGCTCACAATAACAACAAAACCTTGTAGGCTACTTTTGAAAAATAAAAAAAAATAAAAAAAAATAGGGTGCGCTTTCAGCTGGCTCTCTGCGAGAATCTGAAACGTCCCAAAAGTGAACTTAAACTCAGCGAATAATTGTACCTAAAAAGAAAGAAAGATATAGGTCTGTGTTAAATAAGAAGCGATCTATCCGCTGGAATGTGTTGTTTCTGAAATCATGGCCAGTGCTCATTGCTGCTGTTATCAGTTCTCTTGGCGCTCGTGCACGCGCAGTTTTCACACAGACAATCGAGCGTTTCGTTCTGGTAAAAGCACAAAACAAAATGCACACAACGTGTCCTTGCTCTTGATGTACAATCACTGATGAACACCTTTGGTTTTAATGAGTAAATTAGCCAAAATATTTATTCCTGCCGGTATTTTAGTCTGCAATATCAAAATCACTAAACGTTACATAGCATATATAGCCTAACAATAAAAAATCAAGAACAATAGCAGTTAATAAGAATTGTTGCTCTTAATGCGGTCTTAATGCTGGACCGTTCTCATTTCGCTCCGCATATGGAACTTTTTTTTTTGCTAAGAGCAAACCAGAATGAAAATATTACATTTTTAATCCGTGTGTGTGCTCCTAATATATATATATAATATATATATATATATATATATATAGGCTATATATGCCTATTAATGACTGTTTAATGACAACAGCATGCAGTAAGACTTTGTGTAAAGGTCTTTCTTTTAATTTTTGATGCATAGACTGTAGCCAAAGACTATCCCACGTTTTGAAATTAACTCTCACTTTAAATTTTCTAATGGTTTTAAGGATGTTAAAATGTTATTATAATGTTATTGTTGTTTTACTTCGTCCTTTCATCTCCGTTTACAAACCGACATTTTATTATTACAGTCACTTTCCAATCCGTCCCTTTGCGCCACTGGCGGTAGTTTTTACACGCGACTGATTTCAGTTACGCAACGGCCCTGCGGCGGCGGTATGCGCGTAAAGTAATACCCATTTTGGTTGTCCACCTACTGTATGCACCATATTCTCTCCTACGTCGGTTCATGGGATGAACCCAAAGTCTGCGTCTTTTTCATAGTCTTCGTAATAACAAATACAGCATGATGACCTTCCTTCTATCAAAACACATACTGCATGGAAAACAAAACAGCAAAACAAACAACAGAACTTACAATGAAATTATTAATTAAAAAAACTTCTTTCCAAGTGTTTTTATTTAAATGTATTTGAAATGGAATAAAGCGATGCGAACTTACCCATTATAGAGCACTCTGTCCAAACCGCTGTTCAGTCGCACTGCAAACGCTGCCAGTGTGAAAGCAAAATAGCCGTTCGCTGCTTCCACTCTGCCTGCTTCTGCTTTGCTGACGCGTGCGGTGTGAACCCGGCCTAATTCATACACATAGAATTGGTGGACTTGTGGAGCTTACTTTTTGAATTATACTTCCAGTTGCATCCATATAACATGTCCTTGCACCTTTTGTAAAATCGTCGTTTTCTTTGACACAGCATGGGCTCATCCCGCAGGACTTTATTGTGAGCCCTCTTTTCATTAATTAGCATTAGACTTAGAAGTTCATTTGAATGAGGTCTTTTCAGTTGTCTTTGGCTCCATGCTATGGTTTTCAGAACCTCTTTTGTTGGCGCTTCATCTCTGTACCCAGACTGCATCACCTTCTCTGGGAGATTTTGCATAGAATCCAAATAGACACTTCTGGGCAATTTGGTTTCCAGAGTTTCTCCAGTGGATGTACATGAATCTGCACACACTGACTCCTTTTTAGTCCAGTAGTACTGTGGCACACATCTCCTCTTGTGAACTGCACAGCTGCCTTTAGTGTGACCTCATCTGTGACTTCCACAGTAACATTAATGGGGCAGTCTTCAAACGGCAGTAGCCCAAACATTTGAATAGGGGTTTGTTTTTTAGTGACTGCGGGGTTTTGACACTGTGGCCTGTGAAACCAAAACTGCAGTATGGATGAATTGACCTCATTCCCTGTTTGTCCACTGTAATCCTTGAAAACATCTTCCTTTCTGATGCTTCCTCAGGTCTTGCCATTCTTTTTTGTCAATAAAAAAGAAACATGTCATGTTTACCGTCATCATCGGTGTAGCATATGCACACGTATCAGGATAATCAATAAACTTTGGAATGTTCAGAACGCTTTTAGCATGCTGGACTGGGTTGTAAAATCTCATCTCGGCTCCGACCGGTCTGCAAAAGATGAGCCCACTTGACACCTTTGTTACCCTCCGAAATAAAACAGAAAACTCCAACTTCCCAACTTTGGAGACCTCAAAAGGAGCACCCCCCCCCCCAGAGACTGACCAGATCACATTCCAACACACACATCAGACACATACAGAAACACACAAACATACATTTTTGACTCTATATGTAAAATACAACTATGCCGAAATATATCCATCATGTATTTCGGCGTATGCATGTTTCCTAGTGTTTAAATGAGTGTATTTGTGCTAGTGTGCATTTTAATGATGGAATTTTGTCTGTAAACCATAACTTCTTTTATATGCCTTTCTGATCTATCGAGTTTGATCTCTCCGTAAAGCTCCGGACTCGAGCTATTCACTGAGATATGTCACATAGCTGACAAATGCATTTTTCTATGTGTTTAATGATATTGTGAAGAAGGTACTCCATCTCGAAATCCGATCTGATAGTCGTAAAGTATGCAAATTCAGCTAGGAGACCAAACAAAGGAACTTTGCCCGCCAAATAGTGCTGCGCATCTATTGGCCGCTACAATTCAGGAGGTGTGTTAGCTTGGGTTTCCATAAAAACAACGACACACACCTTTTCCTTTGTCTCCCGATTGTCTCTCGACTGCCCTGAACTACCTCAGGCGACAGCGCTGCCATCACGCGCTCTCCTTCCGGGACGACCATCTCCTTGGACTCTCTCTCTCTCTCTTCTTTCTCCTCTGGCATCTTACGCGTCAGTTAAACCTCGTTTGAAAACCCCGCCGGAGAAACCCTCTCAGAAAGGACCAACCAAGCCAGGCGCATTGAAACTGCTACACACCGACTTGAACCATAAGCAAGTATTATAATTTCTCTGAAATTGTTTAAACTCATTTCTGTGCTGGCTCTCAAAAAGGGTTAACTGTCGAAATTTGCCATTCTTTGACCATCCTTCCTTTCCTGTCTCTACGTTCCCTTTTGTATATTTGTATTAGGGCTGGGCGATATATCGAATGCTTTTGTCACGCGCATTTCTTCAGTAAAGCCGGTTCCCTGATTGCCGCTAAATCGCCATCACCTGCTTTCAAATGGAGCGGCATTTAATAGACAGAGCCGTAGATCACTGATAAGCCACGCAATATCGCGTTCATTATCCAAGGCGATTCATCTGCGATATGAACGCGATATTGCGTGGCTTGTCAGTGATCTACGGCTCTGTCTATTAAATGCCGCTCCATTTGAAAGCAGGTGATGGCGATTTAGCGGCAATCAGGGAACCGGCTTTACTGACAAAATGCGCGTGACAATCACATGCGATATATCGCCCAGCCCTAATTTGTATATTTTTCTGTATTCTGTATTTAGACGTATAACCTCTGTAGTCGTAGTTTGCATATATTAAACACATTATTCATGCTCGATTGTTCTTTTGCTCATTTCAACAAAGCCAGGTCACTTTAACGTTTCGATCCTATATCCTTTTTTTTTTTCGTTTGGATGCTAGAATAGGAAGTCTTTCTCGTGGCCAGAGAACAGACCTTCCTTTTAATAACATTCTGAGGAGCTATAATTTGCCGGACAAACTAACAGTTTCTCTAAATAATTATTAAACCAGAACTAATCATATATATAATTGATTACAATTCGTTGTAATTAATTCACCATATATGATTAATTCCCCCTTGGGTCGGTATGTGCATAATAATTCATAAAGCTTTATGAATTATTATATTCATATTCCACCCATAAATTGATTAATAACTGTACAATCGCTACATCGGCAGTCATCATCTTCTGCGTCACAGTGCGAGTCTCTGCAGGGACCCTTCACATGTGAAGTTACCAACTGTCAGAAACCATTGATTGATCTATCAGATTTCACATTTCAAAAAGAGAGCAGGTGCATTGCCCCTTCAAAAACTGTGGTCGATCATTTTCAGTGAAATCGTCTTTCACGTCCCACCTATCTAGAAAGCACAAATACTCTACAGCTTTGCATGTCTCTTGTGCACACACGGTCTTCCTTCAGTTTCTAGTGAGTCTCAGTTCTCTGTTGCTGAAATCCACTCAGATGAAGGGCAGATGATGATGGAGGTGAGGATATACTAGACCCTGCACAAATGAAGAGCTTATAAATCTGTCCATGTTTTACATGAAGTTGCAGGCAAAGCACCTGATCCCTTCCTCCACAGTACAGTTAATCGTAGAAGAGATTAATAAGCTCAGTGGAGTGTGCCAGCAGTACACAAACAATCAACTACAAGTATCTCTTCAAACAAAAACTAAACTCTCTGAGACAGAAATTGAAATTGTTTTGAACACCCTAGATGGCATGGATAAAAGAGAAAACAGTACTTTGAGGAAAAATTTCCCTATGTGTATCCAAAATGCATTTTTTTGGGGATTGATGAAAACAGAAAGGAGTGACATGCCCAGTATATTCCCATAAAAGACACATTAACAGCTCTCCTGAAAAGTTCCTGCTGTGTGGAAAGAATGTTGTACATCTAGGAATGAGAGTACACCTCTTCAGCTTCTGTCACACACAGTAAAACCAAACACAGTGTGATCATCTTCATCTACGCCTCGACCTGAGGACAGTAAGTTGAGCGTCAGTAATCCATGCCACATGCTCAAATACCAGCAGAAAACAACAGAGATTTTTAGCCATACATGTTTTTATAATTCATTTTATTCTTTACATATAATTTGATCATGTTTTTTATTAATTATGCATCATTAGCCTGTAAATGATCAACAGTTGTGTTTTTTTTGAGCGGTTGTAATTTTGATCCACGCTCACACACAAACACTAGACGGGATGCTGAAGCTGCACTCGTTTTCGACAGGAATTGTAAGTACTGATTTAATGTTTATGTGTTTATCTCTTGATCACAATGACGCTAAACTATGTCTAATGCATATCTTTATCCAAAATATTCATAATCGTGTTCTTGGGCGGCCCGATTCTCAACAGTGAGAAGGATCATTCAAGGATGTGCATTTATTTCATGTAGCCACAACACAAACAACAAATTGCTCATCACTATAGCAACAGCAGACTCTCCAAGCTGACGTGAGCGAGTGGAGGCGGGGCTAATTTGCATATTCATTGATCCGTGTATATTAAATGAGGCAAGGGTGTAGAGTTACATTCAAACTATTATAATGCATGAAGAAATTTTTTCACTTGAATTGTTTTTAAAATATATCATTTTGGTGATCAAAGATGAGTTTTAAGAGATAATATAATTGACTACAAGGGGACTTTAAAGAGGGAGGCGTTCCCTTTCGAGGGAACGCCTCCCAAAAGTCGTGCACGAGTATTGGAACACGAGTGTTTACCACCGGCATTCGCTGTGTCGTGTTAGTGGATTCATTATGTCGGACTCACCGCAGGTAACTCATGATCTGCAGTTGTTACTCCTGTCTCCGGACAAAAACATTGCATGCAGCGCCTGTGGAGTGTGGAAAGTTACTGGAGCGCGCAGCCGCGCTCGTCTCTCACAAGGAACGTCACGGCAGTGATTGACAAGCCAGAGGGCCAATCGTTTACGCGATGATAAACGATTGGCTGATGTTTTTAAGGCCCTACCTCGTGCACAGATGATGTATATTAATATTATTCCTTTCAGTGCACCTAATAAATAGTCTTTTATCAGTTAGTAAAGACAGTTTCAAGTAATATTGCAAAAATGTATAAAACAAAACATTCTCTTTAGCACCTTTAACCATACATTGTTTTATTGTTTTTATTAATTAATTAATATTACCCAGAGCTTTTTCTAATTACAATGTAACTACTTCACCTTAAAATAAATATTATATATAATATATTATCGGCCGACTAGCCTCTTCAGCTAGTTAGCACAGTAATGCAAGTAATTACTCACTTAAAACTTTCATTTGGAATAATTAACTAGATTTCATTTACATCCATTTTATTTATTGTATTTTCCATTGCTGCTGACACAGTAAGCACTTTCACACTTAGCAGAGACAGACTGACTTTAAATAGCAACACAAAGGAGGATTTATAGAGTGTAAACTCAATACTAACTTACACTCTTCTTAAATCTCAGTCATGTCAGCTCATAATTCATATACATTGGTAGAGCGCTAATGTGTTTCATTCTATGTTTTAACAAAGGCTACACTAGTATTTTATTCAGTTATGTTTCTTTATTCTTCTGAAAACAGGCCATTGCTTCCATATTCATTTTAATTGACATTTTCTAAAGTCAATGAATATGTTCAGCCCAAGCAAAGGCTGGATATCTAGGCTTTATTAGTTTATTATCAAATATATACTGTGTTTCATATGCTGCATATCATATACCCAACACTTGATTAGTTAACTACTCCACTAAAATGCTCCGATGCGGTAATTTTCTTTCTTTCGCTTTTTTTTTAAATTCACATTTTTTTTAAATTTCTCTCAGATTTCTTTTGCCTTCATTGCTGCTTAACAATTTTAACCTGCAATTGCGTCTGCAAATTAGTACCTGACGCAGAATTGAGCAATATCTATGTAGATTTTCTTCCTATACGTTCTATAATGTCCACTAGGAGTTGTGCTCGACAAATGTTTTCCTTTATTGGTTTTCCCTGAAGAGAGATGCTGTTTTTGAAAAGAAAAGTAAGCGTGATGCACATTCATTGTGTTTTACCATGAAATGAGAGTTTATGTCTTTATTAAAGGGATAGTTCACCCCAAAATGAAAATTTGATGTTTATCTGCTTAGCTACATCCAAGATGTAGGTGACTTTGTTTAGTTCAGTACTATCCCTTTAAAATTAAAACATTCATGATTTTTGTGTCATCCGCCTGTGACCCACCTGCATTTAATTGACAGTTATTTTTTTATTACCGCCCCGCGGATACCGTGATCCGCGCATCTGTAGTACACACCTATGAAATATAGATATTTGGTGATCATTTCTTTTTCTTCCTTTTTGATTTTGTCTAAACAACAAACCTGACAACCACATAAAAGCACAAAACAGAACCGACAGTCTCTTTTAAGAGCATCACAGAATTTGAATCACTACATAGGCAGCAACAAATGACCCTTGACATTGAAGACTTTATTTGCTATTGATTTAATAACAAATATGTGAAAGATTACATTTTTAATTTGACTGAATCTTTTAGCAATAATTTTTTGGTATTGAATGAATTACATTTAATATTGATTGCTTCTTTTACTTATACTGAACCTTGAAAGATAACTTTTTACACATTTTATACCCAGTTTAAATGTGTTTCAATTCGGACACATGAACGAACTCTGCTTTATGAACTCAAACAACCTTTTTAACATGTTTTGTTTGTATCATATTTGTCACTGTTTTAATTTTACTACAAAGATTACCTGGTAAAATTGTTAGATTTCTATGCACTTCTGTGATTGCAGACGATGCAGCGTGTGAGCAGGACTTTTTGGAGTGGAGTGACGACATGACGTCATAAGACTGCGCCGCGCTTCTGCATCTGCTGTGATTCTGCTGAAGAAAGGTTTGTTTTAAGAATTTAAGCTGTTTTAATCAACAGAAATAGTTTTAATGGTTTTTAATAGTTTACAAGTGATGTTAAATGAGTTTATTTACTATTTATTGTAACATTGTGATTCTTTATCTAACTGTAATGAAGGATATTTGTGTGATTAAAGCTCATCCACTGATGAGAAACAGTAAACCTGCGTCTCATTTCTCTCTATCATAAATCATAAATCAGTTTATCATGAACACGAGTTCAGTCTCTGGAGAGTAATGATGGAGAAACTGAACTTTTCAACTCCGAATCAATTGAATCAAATACTTTGAGAAATGATTCAGTGAATCACGACACGTGCTGCTCAAACAGTGAACATGAACGAGAACAACAAACACTAACACTAACAAACAAACTAAATATTTTTTCATCAAAGAGTAATCATTTAAATATAAAATAATTCTTTGAATACCAAATGTAGATCATAAATGTCTAAATATGAAGTTCATTAATTTTAAGCATTAGTGTTGTTGTTGTTGTGTTGTGTTCAACAGGTCATTGAAGACCATTAACTCTGTTAATTATTCTCTTCTTAAAGATGGCGTTTATTAAAGATGAGACTGAAGACATGAAGACTGAGTTTATTAAAAAGGAGACTGAAGATATGAAGATGGAGTTTATTAAAGATGAGACTGAAGACATGAAGATTGAAGAAACATTCAGTGTGAAACATGAAGATACTGAGGAACAAACAGGTTGGTTGTATTCTCACAGCTGAATTTGATCATTATTTAAATGTCCAGCTCTACAGAAATAGAGAATAAACAGAAATATAATCTTAGAGAATATTAATTATAAGTTATTATAAGTGGCCAAAACAATTATTTTCTGAAACAATAAACCCAATATCATCTTCTGAATAGAGAACAATGGAAAATATTTTTTTCTGTTCATGCTCAAAAGAAAAAAATAGTCTGTAATTTGGTCTTTATTATTTTTGTCAAACGTGCAGTTTTGTGCATTCGTATTTATATTAAAGGTGCCCTCGAATGGAAAATTGAATTTATCTTGGCATAGTTAAATAACAAGAGTTCAGTACATGGAAATGACATACAGTGAGTCTCAAACTCCATTGTTTCCTCCTTCTTATATAAATCTCATTTGTTTAAAAGACCTCCGAAGAACAGGCGAATCTCAACATAACACCGACTGTTACGTAACAGTCGGGATCATTAATATGTACGCCCCCAATATTTGCATATGCCAACCCACGTTTCCAACATTATAAAAGGCATTAGACAAGGGCAGCCAGTATTAACGTCTGGATGTGCACAACCAAAACATCAGACTAGGTAAGCAAGCAAGAACAATAGCGAAAAATGGCAGATGGAGCAATAATAACTGACATGATCCATGATAACATGATATTTTTAGTGATATTTGTAAACTGTCTTTCTAAATGTTTCGTTAGCATGTTGCTAATGTACTGTTAAATGTGGTTAAAGTTACCATCGTTTCTTACTGTATTCACGGAGACAAGAGCCGTCGCTATTTTCTTTTTTAAACACTTGCAGTCTGTATAATGCATAAACACAACTTCATTCTTTATAAATCTCTCCAACAGTGTGTAATGTTAGCTTTAGCCACGCAGCATAGCCTCAAACTCATTCAGAAACGATGTAAACAATATAACAGTATACAATACTCACATAATCCGATGCATGCATGCCGCATGCATGACGAACACTTTGTAAAGATCCATTTGAGGGTTATATTAGCTGTGTAAACTTTGTTAAGGCACTGTTTAAGGCAAGCGCGAGCTCTGTGGGCGGAGAGCATGGGATTTAAAGGGGCCGCAGCATAAATCGGCGCGTTTATAATGATGCCCCAAAATAGGCAGTTAAAAAAATTAATAAAAAACAATCTATGGGGTATTTTGAGCTGAAACTTCACAGACACATTCAGGGGACACCTTAGACTTATATTACATCTTTTAAAAACATAATCTAGGGCACCTTTAAATGTTTATAGACTAAATACCATAAAGGAGTGGTCGCAATAGGCGGCCCTTGGGCCAAAAGTGGCCCGCCAGCAATAATATCTGGCCCGCGCCCGCAGCCAGATTATTTGAATAGCGGCCGGTTCTGAAATAGATCTTCATCATGGTGCCGTATTATCCCCATGTCTACTAACTTACACCAGACATGCCGCAACAGCTAAAAGCTGTCTACACTGAACAAACCGACCATTGCAAAGCACTTGGACTACAACCCGATTCCAAAAAAGTTGGGACACTGTACAAATGGTGAATAAATAAGGAATGCAATAATTTACAAATCTCATAAACTTATATTTTATTCACAATAGAATATAGATAACATATCAAATGTTGAAAGTGAGACATTTTGAAATGTCATGCCAAATATTGGCTCATTTTGGATTTCATGAGAGCTACACATTCCAAAAAAGTTGGGACAGGTAGCAATAAGAGGCCGGAAAAGTTAAATGTACATATAAGGAACAGCTGGAGGACCAATTTGCAACTTATTAGGTCAATTGGCAACATGATTGGGTATAAAAAGAGCCTCTCAGAGTGGCAGTGTCTCTCAGAAGTCAAGATGGGCAGAGGATCACCAATTCCCCCAATGCTGCGGCGAAAAATAGTGGAGCAATATCAGAAAGTAGTTTCTCAGAGAAAAATTGCAAAGAGTTTGAAGTTATCATCATCTACAGTGCATAATATCACCCAAAGATTCAGAGAATCTGGAACAATCTCTGTGCGTAAGGGTCAAGGCCGGAAAACCATACTGGATGCCCGTGATCTTCGGGCCCTTAGACGGCACTGCATCACATACAGGAATGCTACTGTAATGGAAATCACAACATGGGATCAGGAGTACTTCCAGAAAACATTGAAGGAGGATTACAAATACAACATATAAGAAATCAGGATACTTTGCTAACAACGAAACAGGATATTGCTAATAAATTGGCAGAGACATTTGAGAGAAACTCATCATTAGAAAACGGTCTTCCCAGATTTAAAGAAATGCAAATAAAGCAGGAACGGAAAAAAATTAATTTCTCCTCTGATAATGATGAATTGTATAATCAGCCTTTTACCATGGAGGAACTTTTGAAAGCCATAAAAAACTCCAATGACACTGCCGTTGGACCTGACAAAATTCACTATCAGTTTTTTGAAACATCTACCCTATAGTGTATTATTGATTCTACTGGAAAATTTCAATAACATCTGGAAATCAGGAGAATTACCATATTACTGGAAAGAGGCAATAATTATACCAATACCTAAACCTGGAAAAGACCATACTGACTCAAATTAATTAGTTGTAAAACCATGGAACGTATGATCAATGACCGGCTGGTGTGGACCTTGGAAAAAGATGAAAAGATCAGTAAATATCAGTGTGGATTTAGACGAGGAAAAAGTACTCTTGATCATCTTATAAGATTAGAATCTTTTGTACGAGATGGTTTTATTAAAAAAGAACATGTAGTAGCGGTATTTTTTGATTTAGAAAAAGCCTATGATACTACGTGGAGGTATGGTATTTTAAAAGATTTGTACGATATAGGGTTTAGGGGATATTTACCCATTTTTTTTTCAAATTTTTTATCCAATAGAGTTTTTCGTGTTCGAGTAAGAGATGTATTATCTGACTTGCATGTACAAGAATCAGGAGTGCCTCAAGGAAGTATACTTTCAGTAACTCTTTTTAGTATTAAAATTAATGGTATTGTAAGAGTTATGGGGTCTAATATATTTCGTAGTTTATATGTAGATGATGTGTGTATTTGTTATAAAGGGAAAAATATGAATGTAATTGAAAGACAGATACAAATATGTATAAATAAAATGTATGACTGGTCAGTAAAAAATGGCTTTAAATTTTCTAAATCAAAAACCGTATGTATGCATTTTTGTTTTTTGCGATCTATGCATCTAGATCCTGAGCTTTTTTTAGAAAGAGAACTTATAAAAGTTGTAAAAGAGACAAAATTCCTAGGACTTAATTTTGATAACAAACTATCCTTTATTCCTCATATTAAAATGCTGCGAAATAGATGTTTTAAAGTAATGGATGTTATAAAAGTGCTAGCAAGGATTAAATGGGGTGCAGATTGTGAAGTACTCTTGAGACTTTATAGGACACTTGTTCGATCAAAAATGGACTATGGGAGTATTGTTTATGGATCTGCTAGGAAGTCATACATCAAAATGCTGGACACAGTACATCATACAGGATTGAGACTTGCCTTAGGAGCATTTAGGACTTCCCCAATTCAGAGCTTGTATACAGAAGCAAGAGAACCATCGTTATATAACAGAAGGCTGAAACTGGCTCTCAACTATGTAGTTAAGCTAAAAGCTAATGAAAGTAACCCAGCATATTCTTCAGTTTTTCATCCTCCATATTCACATTTGTATGAAGCCAGACCCAGATACATCAGTCCGTTTGGAATTCGCATAAAATCACACTTGGAAAATATGAACATTAATCTGGATATTCTAACATCGACGCATCTGTGTCCTATACCGCCCTGGGATATTAAAAAACCAATCATCATCATGAACCTGGCTCAGTATAAAAAAAAGACAAATCATCCAAATGTTTATTGGGAGGAATTTTTGGATATAAGACACAGTTTACAAACTCATGTACCTGTGTACACAGATGGATCAAAGTCAGACAGTCGGGTATCTGCCGCAGTAGTGATTGGGTCAAAAAGCTATGGCAAGTGTATTTCTGGACAAAGTTCAATTTTCACAGCTGAAGCTTGTGCATTACTTCTAGCTCTTGAACAAATAGAGAAGGAACAACAACGTAATTTTTTAATTTGCACAGATTCCAAATCCTGTCTACAAGCACTTGATTCTTTGAAAACTGAACATCCTATAATTATCAGCATAATAGGAAAAGTGGACTCTTTAAAGAAACAAGATTTTAATGTTGTTTTTTGTTGGATACCAGGCCATATGGGATTGACTGGTAATGAACAAGCAGATAAAGTAGCAAAGGAAGCACTTCAGTTGGAAATGACAGAATGTAAAATACCAGCATCTGACGTTAAACCATATTGAACCTGTATATTTACAATAAATGGCAAATGAAATGGAACGAATGGGTAAATAACAAATTATATGAGGTGAATCCAGTGTTAAATCAAGGAGTTATTAGTTATTATTTTGAAAACGGATATGACCAGGTTGTATATACGAGATGCCGAATTGGTCATTCAAGATTCACTCATTCATATTTATTGATGGGGGAAGAAAAACCGATTTGTGTAAGAATTTCACGAGTGTAAAACATATTTTAATAGAATGTCCTTTTTTAAATAATATTAGACAACGGTTTTATACAGAGAACACATTAATGGGCCTTTTTAAAAAGGTTTCTCCTGGAGTAATTTTAGAATTTTTGTCGAATATTCAATTGAAAGACTCTATGTAATTGTTGTTATTTATGTTGTTGTTATTGGTATATATGTCTGGTTTTGTATAGTGTTTGTTTTTAAGACAAAATTGTTAAATTATGGTATACAATGTATTGAAGTGATACTGCTGATTACCATGAATATAGCCATTGCTGCTGATATGGCATTAAACCATGAATAAATAAATAAATACCCTTGCCCGCTTGAAGAGATTAGGCTCGGTACGGCTGTAGTGAGATCGCTAACTGTGCCGCAGTACAGAACAGCTACTACTTTTGTGTGCTATGTCTGACATCATTACAACGACAAATATCTTCTATTACTAATAGAATAGTTCACTTTTCAGTTAAGTTAATTAATTCAAGTGTATTTAGGTTTATAACAGGTCTGGTTCTCGCCTTATTGGTGAACAGAAATAGTAGTCTGCAAATTTCTCTATCAATGTCAGCTCTCCTCTAACAAGCTGATGATCTTCACCAGATGTGAAAGGAGACAAAACGTACAGTGGTGTGTCCCTGTGGACCAGGTTTGAAAACCACTGGTGTATTGAGTATAAGATCTAAAGACGGGATGGGCAACTCTGGTCCTGGAGGGACACTATTCTGGAGAGTTTAGCTCCATCCTTTATCAAATACACCTACAAAATTTAACCCTTATTCTTGAAAATTACAGGCACGTGTATTTAATTAGAGATAAAACTTAACTCTACAGGTCCTCCAGGACCAAAGCTGCCCATCCCTGATCCATAGGGTAGGGTAGAGATCAGGGGTGTCCAACCCTGCTCCTGGAGAGCTTCTGTCCTGCAGACTTCAGTCCCAACCCTGCTCCAACACACCTGCTGTAATTATCAAAGAACCCTGAACACCTGATTAGCTGGTTCAGGTGTGCTTGATTGGGGTTGGAGCTGAAATCTGCAGGATGGTAGCTCTCCAGGAGCAGGGTTGGACACCCTTGGTATAGATCATACATGTTGTTGGTTTTGATGCTTTAAATGTCTAAATTGTTTTGTCTATTTTCGTCCTAGACCTTACGGCACTGAGAGAGGCTAGCCATGAACCTAATGAAAGGGAAGAAGAGAAAGAACATAATGATAAACATGATTTCATGACTGGGGAAAGGTCGATGCTGACTAAAAAGACTTCCTCACGAAAAAGAGTTCAGAAGACAGGAACTAAAAGATATTTCACCTGCCAACAGTGTGGAAAGTGTTTTGATCGACATAGAAACCTTCAAGTCCACTTGAGAATTCACACTGGAGAGAAACCTTTTTCTTGCCGGCAATGTGGAAAGAGTTTCAGTCTAAAAGGAAACCTTAAAGTCCACATGAGAATTCACACTGGAGAGAAACCTTACACCTGCAAACAGTGTGGAAAGAGTTACATTCAAAAAGGAAACCTTATAACCCACATGAGAATTCACACTGTAGAGACCCCATTTGCCTACGTACAGTGTGGACAGAGTTTCAGTGAAAAAGGAAAACTTGAAATCCACTTGAGAATGCACAAAGGAGAAAAGCCTTACATCTGTCAAGAGTGTGGAAAGAGTTTCACACAAAAAGGAAACCTTAAAGTCCACATGATATCTCACACTGGAGAGAGTTCATTCACCTGCCAACAGTGTGGAAAGAGTTTCAGTGAAAAAGGAAGACTTGAAATCCACACTAGATCTCACACTGAAGAAAAGCCTTACACCTGCCAACAATGTGGAAAGAGTTTCAGTGAGAAAGGTAACCTTACAGCCCACATGAGAATTCACACTGGAGAAAAGCGTCATATATGTCAAGAGTGTGGAAAGGGTTTCAGACAAAAAGAAAAACTTGAAATCCACATGAGAATTCACACTGGAGAAAAGCCTTACACCTGTCAAGAGTGTGGAAAGAGTTTCAGTTATAAAAGGAAACTTTATAGTCCACATGAGAATTCACACTGAAGAGAGCCCATTTGCCTGCCAACAGTGTGGAAAGAGTTTCAATGTAAAAGGAAGCCTTGACATCCCACATGAGAATTCACACTGGAGAAAAGCCTTACACCTGCCAACAATGTGGACAGAGTTTCAGTCAAAAAGGAAACCTTAAATACCACATGAGAATTCACACTGGAGAAAAGGCTTACACCTGCACTCTGTGTGGGAATGGCTTTACACGGGAACACATCCTTAGGGAACACATGAATATTCACACTGGAGAGAAGCCATACAAATGTGATCAGTGTGGAAAGAGTTTCGCACAAAAATCGTCACTTTATTGTCACATGAATATTCACACTGGAGAGAAGCCATTCATGTGTGATCAGTGTGGAAAGAGTTTCAGATTCATTGGTAACCTTAAGGAGCACATGAGGATTCACTCGAAAGAGAACTGTTTTAGAAGTTGTCACGCTGGAAAGAGCAGAGGTGTAAAGAGTACCTGAAAAACATACTTGAATAAAAGTACAGATACCTTATCTGCCTCATCTCCTAAATCAAACACCTGCGATTCACAACTAACTGCTAATGCACTTGCATTTACGTAAAGTAGCCTTGTTGGCAAGTTTGGGTGAGTAAAGGCAAACATACAAGATATAGTACCTACAATGCCTTCTTTATAGCAGGAACTGCTGCAGAAATATTAGGTGCCATGCAAAATATAATGTTAGTATTGGAGTAAAACATACATTTACTTGTTTACTTGTGTCAAGTAAAGAGTAAAAGTCGCTAATATCTTGATACAAAGTATCCAAAAAGATACTTAAGTACAGTAACTAACTGCATTTACTCAAATACTTTACACCACTGGGAAATAATTCCACAGACAGTCTCCGTAACTGGCAGGTTTAAAGAAAATTACCATAATTTGGCAAATAAATAAATAAATTATGGACAGTTACAAACACATTACCAAATCATATAGGCTTTAAACGTAAAGCTTATGTTTAAATGTTTTTCCACTTGTGTGAGCAACGTAATATATAAATTAAAAAGTATTAGTTCATACAGGGTTCCCACGGGTCGTAGAATTTTAAAATTTCTATTCCACACATTGAAAGTCAGGAAATGTTATATTTTTTTGTCCAAGTATTGGAATATCAGGGATTTTATTTTGTTGCTTTAAATTTTTGTTTCCATTTATCAAAATGTATTCTATACCTTATTTTTTGCTTTTGTCATGTTGTTTCACACGTTTTATATTGTAGTGGTTAGGCTATTTTTCAGCGCCATTTTATTTCCTTGAGTTCGTCAACTGGCAATCACTTAATCAAATGCAGTCACCTGTACCACCTGTTAACTAAGGCAAACATGCCAGGAATATGTCAATTCTGATGGACAGAATAAGGTCTCTTAAGGATGGATGTGTTTTGCTTTTTGATGAAAGCTTTAATCGGGAAGACCCAAACAAAGCAAATGGGCATTCATTTAAGATTTTAGGACAATGATGCTGTCGTTACACGCTACTTCACTTCTGGATTCATGGGCCACAGCAGAGAATATGGTGGAGGTCTTCCACAAGTCAACAGAGGGGTTGAATTACAAAGGTCTTGTACAGCTTTCAATGGATGGACCTAATGTTAGGTCCTAATGGACCTAATTCCAAGACCTTTTACAAACTGAACTTGGACAAGAACTGTGTTACTAATTGTGGATAACTGTGGCCTACATATTTTGCATGGGGTATTTGAAAAGGGTGCAGATGCCTCAAACTGGAATGTAGACCAGTTCTTAAGTGATGCTTATTGGCTACTGAAAGATTCCCCTGCCTGAAGAGAGGATTGTGCTAAAGCTGTCGGACAAACATCTCCTTTTATGCCACTCAAATTCTGTAAAACAAGATAGGTAGAGAATGTCCCAGTTACAGAGGGAATGATCAATATATTGACAAACTCGAAGAAATATGTGGATGCAGTAGAGGCAGGCAAATTCCTTAACCCTGGAACTAAATCCTATACTACTGTCAAAGAAAGGTGCAGAGACACACTGTTGCCTGCAAAGGTTGCACCTTTCTTGAATCTATATCAAACAGACTGGCCCATGATTCCTTTTCTGGCTGCTGATCTTTCTAATGTTATCAGGTCAATTATGGATCATTTTATCAAGCCTGATATGTCGTCACAGTTCAGGTAGATACCCTATTCTATAAAAAGGCAAGAGAAACAGTACGAAACACTGGAATGTTGTGTCTCTCCTCCTAATGCTCTCGCATGGAAATGCAACCGTGGTGCGAGGTTTTTCAGTCAATAAACAAATCAAGGTTGAAAACATGAAGGAAAGTGTGTGTTCATTTGAGGTCAGTAGGGGGAATTGATAACTTTGGTAAATAAGGCCTTCAATCTGCATCCTTGTCAAGACAGTGATACAACTTTCATCTCGAGGAACAGAAAAGACTTAAAGGTGCAGAAAAACTAAACATGAAAAGGAAAACTCTCTGATGAGATTGATGAGCTGAAGAAAAAGAGAGCACGCCTCCAGGAGGATGCCTCAGCTATGGAGCAATCTGCTGAAGACCTTGCATTATAAAGGCACAAAGTGTAGGCAATCTTACATTGATTGCTCAGTCAAACAGTCTAACACAGTCTGCAAAAACTAAATGTGAAGAATGAAAATCCTTGTGTTTAACCGCCGAAACAATTGATATTTTTCTGAACTATTTCTACAGAAATTAAAGTCCATTTAACAAAAAAAAAAAAAAAAAAAAAAAGTGTGTATGTGTTTAAGTTAGTTTTGTAATAAAACAACTGTGAATAAGTAAATAAAGTTTGAAAAATACTGTTTGTGACCGTTTTTTTGTCTGCTCAGTGCTCCGTTCATTATAGGTCATGGAAATTCAGCTTTTTAGTTTGTGAAAGTCAAGGAAAAGTCAGGGAATTTGATATTTGGGCTTAGAGTGGGAACCCTGTTTACATAAATATAAAGTAATGAATTTAATAAAAAGAATTTAAACGTGACATCAATGAAATATAGTGTATACAAAGAGAATCACAATGCTGACAAGCCATGTTCAGTAACAACGACGATGACATGACGATGGTGCGTTTCCGCTCTCCTCCGCTGGCCTTCCTGCGTTGTTAACCAACGTTTCATTGACAAAAATAATATCCAAAGCTTAAAACCTAAAGAATTACCTACATGCAGACACGTCGCAATAGGGCAGGCAACAACATATTTTGAGGGAGTCCCCACGGGCTGATCATTTAAACAGTCAGAAATGTTAATATAAACATCCAGCAACATCTCTGCATCCTCCTTAGTTGTGGCTGTCCTCTCTCGTTACACTGGTTATGTTTCTGTTACCTCGCCTCAGCACCCTTTTTCAAACTGGCATAGAGCTTAGGTAAAAAATGCATGATTGAATTTAACACGAAGAGGATTATCTGTCTGGCATAGCCACTTGCTGTACATTAACCTCAATAAATGTTCGCTATTAATACAAGGTGAGATGAAGTTGAAAATCATTTAATATCAGCCAACTGTTTTACGATAGAAATGTTAAATGACCTACATCTATAACTATTCGAAGTTTCTCAAATATGGCTATTTTGAGGGATGAAAGTTGGATGTGTTCTGTAACAAAGGGGGCAGCGCGATCTCCGGGAAAGCGTCAATGAAAGCAGCGCATATGGTGTGTAATGTAAAGACATTATGACCTTGAGCAGGTTTGGCATAAATAAATTATAAAGGTCCTAGAAAGGCCAAGCAGAGCGGCCGGGATTTACAGCTTTGCATCGTCCACACATCGGCCGGAGAGCATTCGTGATCAGATGTCGACGTCTTGACATTTTCCCAATTAGCATTCTATCTTTGTCTTTCTTTCTTATAATCAATGTTCTACAATTAGAAAAAAGAAAGAAAGAAAGGTATATTTGAAGACAGAACGTAATATTATATGTTCTTAGCTATGCCTTAATCGCATTTACCTCACAGGTATCCTAAGTTATGACGTCAGTATCAGCCCCAAATGTGTACGATAGTTGATTGTCTGAAACTACAGTTCTCCAGTAAAATATTATCATCATTCATAACTGATTATGTGTCCATCATTCATCATGGTGTCAGAAGATGGTTCGTGGAAAGGAGAAAGGCCTTTAAAGAAAGTCAAGTTTCATCAAAAACGCTTGAAAGGAGAAAGTTTCGCTTACCTTGTTTGAAATGGCAGAAGGCTTCCAAAGACCTGAACCATTAGTTTGATGGCAACATTTCTTAAGCTTTGTTCATGAAAATAAAAAATGGAGCAGAATTAAGCTTATCGAAGAACACCAGGCTCATAGCCTATGGAGGTGAGGAGATACCCACAGCAGGCTTTGATACTTTCACCTGCCATAAATCAGAAAGAGCATATAACCTCTCATTCTACGTGGTACAAAGAAATGTACAACCATTGATAGGTCTACCAGAATGTTTACAAATGAAACTGGTTTTGTTCAATAAAGAAATTCATCACAAAAGATGAAGTTTCAAGCTTTGCAAGCCAAATTTATTCTGAATATATCCAGACCTTTTCAAGGATGAGATTGGAAAGCTTCCAGTTACATATTCAGTGAAACTGGAGACTAACAGTTGTAAAACCTGCACGCAAAATCCCAGCAGCCACTCAGGGTAGGGTTGAAGCAGAATTACAAAGAATGGTCCATATGGGAGTTCTTAGTCTCAGAGTCCACTGAACGGGTATCATCGATGGTGGCAACCCACAAGAAGAGACCAGGGCCGGCTAAACGAACCACATCAGGTCACAGTTTGGAGCGATCACACTAGTCAAACGAACCGGGCTTTGAGGTCAAACATGCTCTGGCCTGGTTCAGAGCGCCTAAAATCAATAGCTGTCTGCCTTTACTGTTTATGCAAACAACCTGAATCTCAGACAGTAAAAACAATAACAATTAAACTGCTAATTTCTCACATTTCTCATATTATGAGAGCATACACAGTACACTTCATCATTTCATCAAAGAACCCTGAGAGTTTCTGTTCAATCAGTCTTTAGGAAGAGAGAAAGAGGAAGAAGGTGAATAATGGAGAATGTGAGAGAAAGGCAAAATAAGAGGAGGTTGGGTACACTTCTGAAGCTGGAGTTGGATGAAGGCTTTTCAGTGTTGAATTCAACAAATCCAGGTGGGTTGCTGCTCATGTAAGACTTGATCCAGTTCTGGTACTGAGAGACTCTGGAGTACACAACGGGATATTTGGGTTGAGCACATCCTTTACTAAAACTCACAATGCCGGACTGAATCCACAGAGAGTCTTTCTTACTGACCATTGGACCTCCAGAGTCTCCCTGTTTTCACAAACATTCAGCATTTATATCTCTGACGATACACAGTGAACAACTGTTATAGACATAGGCATGCAATAGTTAAGACATCTTGATAACATTTAGAGACTGTCTTAAGAACTAGCTTGACTTAAGGCAAGCTCACACTACACGACTTTTAGCTGGATTTTGCTGTCGCGGACAGATTTCCAAGTTCTGTGACAAAAAGCCCAGATCGACAAATTGGTGGTCATTGCGTTAGGCAATGCTTGTTCAGTATGAGCAGGTCAGTGATGTGATCTGAGCCTGATCTGAGCATTTGTCTTTTTTCCTGCACATATGACTTGAACAACGAGCATGAGCATCTCTCTAAATTCTCACATGAATTAATGTGAGAAAACATTTTTTCATTCTTGATCATGTAGATCTTGTAGTTTGTGCATCTTGACAGTGTTGTGTTGTGTAATATGAGTGCTGCTAATACAAGATGAGAAAGAAAACTTTGTGTTGTGTGAGCACCTTGGCGAGTGTATTGTCGTCTTGAAGTCCTGTAGTGTGAGCTTGCCCTATCAAGCTTGCCCTATCAAGCAAGATGACAAAGCAAAATCCAGACTGCTGTTTCCTCGACTGTCAGCTTTCTAATGGAAAGGAAAGCGAGTACCACTGCATTTATCAAGAGTCCTCTGCTCCACCCCACTGCTACGCTAATCTGACTCATAGTTTGTCCAAAAAACAAAAAAACAAACAAAAAAGCTTAATGCTTGAAGTAGTAAAAGTGTTTAAAATAAAAAAACTGACTAATATGACATCTACTAGGGGTGTAACAGTGCATGTATTCATCCCAAACCACTGAATAAAAAAAAGATGCACAGAGATCACAGAGAAATCAAGAAGAGAAACAGTTTTGTTGTGTAGATGACAAATAATGTGAGTACATCAGACATCTTCAGCATTTTTATTTTGGTGTGCTTTTATGAAGAGCAGATTATCCATTTATAACCTACACGGTATAATTCACCTCAATATAATGTGACTTCTGGAAACTGTGTTTACCCGTTGTGTGACTGTCAGTGAGCTTCTACTTCCTAATTCCTATTACATTCTTCAAATGTTATCAAAGGATCATAACTACATGTTCACATAACTACACACTGTTAAGACAGCTCTGCACACCCACAGGCCTGATAACCTGAAACCTGTGAACACAAGAATCTTTAAAATGATTGATAGTTCTGGAATGTGACAAACAGTTAGTTTACGAGACGGGACGAGACACTAGACTGGATTCATGAGAACGAGACGAGATGAGATTTTTGCATAGTATTTTTAAAAAATCCTCAATGACAAAATTCATGTCTGGAAAAATAGTCTGCAGGTTCATTTGAAATGTTTTCAATAATCATCTTGTACTGAATGTCATTTCAGTTCTACTTCCTGAGTATGAATTATCATAATGCAGCAAAAGACAATAATACTCAAGCACTGTAAAAGCTTTTGCCACTAACTCAACTGACTGCTTCTCTCCTGTATAATTTCTCATGAGTCTCTTCAGACCTTAGACATGGTTAATGACAGGGGTGTCGAAACTTGTTTACTTGTTTTAAAGGGTTATTTAAGACAATATTGGCTGATTAGACGGCAATACGAGCTAAACTGCAAACTGTTTGCCCTCTCTCTTTTCACCGTTCCCACATCTCAGACCCCCCCACCCCATAAAAAAACATTAGATCTATGCAAATCCCACAAGTGACCTATTTTGATCTCAAAAAGGTGAGTTGTCACTGAAAGGTGAGGAGTCTGCAACAATGAATGTAGTAATTATGTTGCTTTCTCTTGGGAATCAGAAACCTCTCAGATTTTATCAAAAATATCATAAATAGAGTAATTAATGACAGAATTTTCATTTTTGGCTGAACTAACCCTTTAACATTATGCATTTTGTTTGAATTTGTGGTACACAAACTTCCTCATTTCCACTGCATGGCGCTGTGTCAGCTGGCTTGGACTGATGCCTCTCGTCAGGGCAAGAGCATTCTGGACAGATAAATTAAAAATATTTATTGACATAAAATTCCATTTATGTATTGAGAAGAAAATGTTGCACAAAGAAACAAGTTGTAGCTATGAAGCTTTGTAATGCCTTACCAGTAGAACAAAAGCCCCACAACTGCTGGCATCTTTTTGTGGTGCAGAGCAGAGACCACCATATTCCCAGAATCCTCCCAATTCATTGGTATGGCTGTACCTCACAGCCATATACCTCCTGAGTAAATAATACATTCAGTTATTTACAATGTTAAATTGAGTATTTCTAATGTTTCCATCATTTGGACTAGTTCAAGTTTAGATTACATCTAAGGGTGCTTTCACACTGGCAGTTTAGTTCTAAACAGAGCACAGGTCACATTAATAATTTGATAAAGTGAAATCTGTCATAAGACCCTGGAACCTTTCCTCTGTCAGAGGAAAGTAAATAGTATTGAATACTGAAACTGCATTTTTTCCCCCCAGACTGCAACCTTGTGGTTCATGTAACCCGCACATTAAGTTAGTGTGCATAAAGGAGTTATTGTCCAACCCTATCAACCCTAATAACATCTGTTTTCACTCCCCTTTCATCCTAGAATTCCAGAGGAAAGTACTTCAAATGCTAATTGACATGAGAGATATAGTAAAAATTGCAATCAGAACAACGGATGGGACTTCATTCATTGTGAAGCCAGACAACAGTGTAAACGAACTGCAAGAACTGGAGTCTCGTTTGCAGGATAAAAATGAAAGAGCAGCCTTGGTGGGTTTTATATGATTAATGCAATCAATGGCTGCATTTACACTGCAAGTCTTAATGCACAGATCCGATCTTTTGACCATATCCATGAAAATTATTTATATACAACGTATAACTCAAAAACAAATTTGTTGGCATTATGCGAAAAACATATCTGAGGATGTATCTCAGCAAGGCTTTATCGTATTGACACACTTTGTATGTGCCATTGTCAGCTCACCCTGACCACACCACATCAATTTGGTCACAACAGATTGAATTATTCTCTTCTGTGTTTATTCAGAACGTTTAGATCATTAATAAAGCCAGTTTTGTTAAGTTATTCTTACAGACAATTTTTGTTATTCTTTTTTTTTGCAAGCATATTTGAGAAGAATTGGAGGAGCTGATGACACAGACATGGGGAAAAAATCAATGTCTGCGTAAGTATTTTTTGTTCCAGTCATTACATTATTTCATCACCTTGGAATTATAAGGCCGTGTGTCCACCAGAGCATTTTTAGCCAGCTGAAAACGCTAGGCGCTCTGCTTAAAATGCCCGTCTGTGAACGCTTTTCCATTGAGACGCTTTGTTGCTATGATACGGAATATCTGCGGCACTGTTACTTATAACTGATTTTGCAGGTAATTTGTTTCAGACTTAAAATGTTGACACAATGTGAAATTACGTTGCTATGTATTTTCGGAGAGCAGGAATATTAATTTCTCATCCATTTTGTTTCGTTCTCTGTTTGTTGATGTTGTTGTACAGCAAGAATGTTGTGACGGTTGGCCGGTGTAGTATTTGTCCCACCCCTCCTCCACTCTGATTGGACGGCTGGCTAAAAAGTGACCGTGATGAGCGCAGCGTTTCAAAGTTGAACTTTCTTCAACTCGAGGCCACCAGTAAAAAACGCAGAGTTCTCAGCGCTTGAGCGTGAAAAAGACGCTCAGCGCCTCGTTACGCTCCTGGCGTTTAAAAAACGCGGCGCTCCCATTGAAAACAATTGAAAAAGTACGCTAGCAGCTGGAAACAACGCTCTGGTGGACACACGGCCTAAGCTTCTATCTGACATTTTTGAAAAAAATGTAATTATTTTGAGACATTGAGATAAAATTGAGTTAAGGATGTGCAAAAGAACACTTCTGATTTGATTTTAACTTAAACACTCTTTCCAGACCCCTTCAAAAAGACAGTAGAGTGAAGTAAGGTAACACTGTGACAGTGGTATTGTAAAAATAAGTGTATTGTAAAGAGTGTATGATATATTTTCACAAATAATGGTGTTGTGAAGATGACACGTTGGTGGGACATCAAAATAATATAGCACATTAAAATAATTTAAATTATAATAATTGAATATAATTGAAATTATAATATGACATAAATTGCATTAGTATCAAATCAGGCAGATGCGTTGCTGGTGCCAAATTCAGTATCTCAGAAAATTAGAATATTGTGAAAAGGTTCAATATTGAAGACACCCGGTGCCACACTCTAATCAGCTAATTAACTCAAAACACCTGCAAAGGCCTTTAAATGGTCTCTCAGTCTAGTTCTGTAGGCTACACAATCATGGGGAAGACTGCTGACTTGACAGTTGTCCAAAAGACGACCATTGACACCTTGCACAAGGAGGGCAAGACACAAAAGGTCATTGCAAAAGAGGCTGGCTGTTCACAGAGCTCTGTGTCCAAGCACATTAATTGAGAGGCGAAGGGAAGGAAAAGATGTGGTAGAAAAAAGTGTACAAGCAATAGGGATAACCGCTCCCTGGAGAGGATTGTGAAACAAAACCCATTCAAAAATGTGGGGGAGATTCACAAAGAGTGGACTGCAGCTGGAGTCAGTGCTTCAAGAACCACCACGCACAGACGTATGCAAGACATGGGTTTCAGCTGTCGCATTCCTTGTGTCAAGCCACTCTTGAACAACAGACAGCGTCAGAAGCGTTTCGCCTGTGCTAAAGACAAAAAGGACTGGACTGCTGCTGAGTGGTCCAAAGTTATGTTCTCTGATGAAGGTAAATTTTGCATTTCCTTTGGAAATCAGGGTCCCAGAGTCTGGAGGAAGAGAGGAGAGACACACAGTCCACATTGCTTGAGGTCCAGTGTAAAGTTTCCACAGTCAGTGATGGTTTGGGGTGCCATGTCATCTGCTGGTGTTGGTCCACTGTGTTTTCTGAGGTCCAAGGTCAACGCAGTCGTATACCAGGATGCAGATTTCATTTTCCAACAGGACTTGGCACCTGCACACAGTGCCAAAGCTACCAGTACCTGGTTTAAGGACCATGGTATCCCTGTTCTTAATTGGCCAGCAAACTCGCCTGACCTTAACCCCATAGAAAATCTATGGTGTATTGTGAAGAGGAAGATGCGATATGCCAGACCCAACAATGCAGAAGAGCTGAAGGCCACTATCAGAGCTATCTCATAACACCTGAGCAGTGTCACAGACTGATCAACTCCATGCCACGCCGCATTGCTGCAGTAATTCAGGCAAAAGGAGCCCCAACTAAGTATTGAGTGCTGTACATGCTCATACTTTTCATGTTCATACTTTTCAGTTGGCCAAGATTTCTAAAAATCCTTTCTTTGTATTGGTCTTAAGTAATATTCTAATTTTCTGAGATACTGAATTTGGGATTTTCCATAGTTGTCAGTTATAATCATCAAAATTATATGAAATAAACATTTGAAATATATCAGTCTGTGTGTAATGAATGAATATAATATACAAGTTTCAAGTTTAGTGAAATAAATCAACTTTTTGATGATATTCTAATTATATGACCAGCACCTGTATAGGCTACCTGAAAAAAATGCACGGGATGGATCCTTCTAGGGCTTCTTTTTTTTTTTCCGCTTCTCATTGGACAGACAGCAGTTGTATTTTCCCGGGCATAGTTGTCAGAAGTCATCAGCCAGCAAATGTTGAAATATTTAGAGGCTTAGTTAACCACAGACCTTATTTCAGGTGATTTAGCAAAAACCCATTCAAAAAACCCATAGACTTTACGCCGTTGGAACCGGAAGCCCTAAAATACTAACTCGCTTCCGGGTTTTGCCTACAAAAACACGTCATCCCTGAGGTACTCTATAGAGGGTATGCATCGACGTCACTTTCCCGCCGAAAGCGCGCTCCCTCAGCTGGACTGAGTGCTGCGTGACTGGATTTAATAGGGGAAACTGCGAAAACGCAACAGTAAAACAAACGAATTACACTAAAGTTTGGACTCAAAAGTGTTCCTTACAACTTGTCAAATAAACCTAATCCATGGATATCAACATGCAGCCAGGAGTCGTGTTTCCTGACATTTATATGTGCCTGATTTCAATGCCGGGGAAATACATAAAGCAAATCTGCCTGTGAATATTTTATATAACTACAATATAGGTAGGTTTAAATCAGATTGATCACTTATATCAATGTTATATCGTCATATTGTCCAGCCCTAACACATATATAGTATAGTATATTATAGTATAATTTTTGTCAGTGTTGTTCATTAAAAACACCCAATTGTGCAGAATATATAAGATGGAAAATATTTAATTGATGAGTTGTCAACACAATATATAACAATACAATATATGTGGTATGATTTTACCTCAAAATCCAACAATCTGACACAAAATGATAACTGCAAATCCATGTTTCTCTGCTGGAGTCGAGTTGTTTCTGTGAATTGCAGTGATCCATTTGATTCTTTTTTTCTGTAGCTTTAGGCAGTCTTTAAATATATACCTCAGGTTTTGTGTTAAAGCTATTTGTACAGTCAATCACAAAGCTCTGTTTTGGATGTGTTTTGTGTGTTTTTCGCGACATTCACGCTGAAAACCAATGCTGCAGTTCAGTCTTTTGCCACTCAGCAGACGTGACGGTCGACGGTGACGTCACGTGCATGCCCTCTATACTTCAATGACTGAGACATTCATTGAAGTACAGTATATTACTTTCGTAAAAAGTAACGTACTATACTATAGTAAAGTATATTATTTTCGGTCAGACCTCACTAACAGAGTACTGAACACAGTTGGACACAATGGTGTTTTAAAAAATGATATAAATACTGTTCAGTTTCTCACACAAACTGATCGTTTCATGTCTTATGACATCAATGTGTCGTCACAAGCCGCAGGGTTTAATTGGGATTTCTCTATGCAAGTGTTTTCGACTCTTATTGATCGAGTTCCGATTCACTCTTATTATAAGACTGACAGACCACAACGGTTGGATTTAAAAATCATCATTTGTGTTCGACTGAAGAAACAAAGTCACCTACATCTTGGATGCACTGGGGGTAAGCAGATAAACATCAAATTTTCATTTTTGGGTGAACTATCCCTTTAAAATCAAAACGTTCATGATTTTTGTACCTGCATTTAATTGACTGTTATTTTTTATTACCGCCCCGCGGATACCGTGATCCGCGCATCTGTAGTACACACCTATGAAATATAGATATTTGGTGATCATTTCTTTTGCTTCCTTTTTGATTTTGTCTAAACAATAAACCTGACAACCATAAAAAAGCGGAACCGACAGTCTCTTTTAAGAGCATCACAGAATTTGAATCACTACATAGGCAGCAACTCACACAAATGACCCTTGACATTGAAGACTTTATTTGCTATTGATTTAATTACAAATATGTGAAAGATTACATTTTTAATTTGACTGAACCTTTTACCAATAATTTTTGGTATTGAGTTAATTATATTTAATATTGATTGCTGCTTCTACTTATACTGATCCTTGAAAGATAACTTTTTACACATTTTATACCCATGTTTAAACTAAAATTTGTCCACATTTTATATATTGGTAAAACCAGTGGTGTAGTCTATGTGATACGCAGGTATACGCCATATATCCACTAGGAAAGGTCAAGGAATTCTGTATCAAGGCGCAAGGATACGTAACCATCTAATAAATCACAATACGATTTGTGGTTTGTTGTTTTGGACATGAAACATGGACATTGCCCATTTTTCTTCGAAATAAAAAAAATAAACAAATACCGTTTTGGCGCTGTGACAGATTGCTGTAGTTCAAGAGAAGCGGCAGCCTGACGCGCACGTGAACTGATCCTCTCCTCCGCTTTAATACCAGTTGCAGCGCGAAATAAACATGAATGAACATCTCAAGGTATGTTAAAAGGTACATTACAACTTAAGGAAATCCGTATCATGTCTTGTGTAATCACTTAATCGGTGTTTCAACCGCGGAAAAACGTAAACAATGTCAAACGTTAGTGACCATAAACTTGTTCAAAAAAAAAAAAAAAAAGGAGGAGAGGAGCATCCCAGCTAACACACGACGTAACAGTTACGTAATGTATTCGTACTTTTTGGTAATGTCATGACTTACTAACTGACAACGTAACTACGACGTCGCATGCCAGTAATTTCATTACCTTAAGATTACCATCTCACAACGTCGTCAGTACGTTCTCCTAACGTTATAAGATTACCAAGAACGTTCCAGATACTTCCTCTATTCGTATATATTGGTAATTCCCATGACTTACTAGTAACGTAACTACAACGTTGTATGCCCGTAAAATATTACCATCAAATTACCATATCACACGTCGTCAGTACTTCTCCTAACGTTACAAGATTACCAAGGACGTTCCAGATACGTCCTCTATTTACTATAATGGTCATTCCATGACTTACTGGCAACGTAACAGCAACGTCATGTGCTCGTAATTTCATTACCATCATTTACACATTCTTTTATGTTATTATACCAGAATTTGCAATATAAAACGTGTAATTAAATGTCAGACACAAGACTGAAATGTCCCTTAAGAAAAAAAAATGTTTCTTTTCACCAAATCAAGTATGGATGACTGCTTTTTATATATTAGTGACGTGACATACAGCGCGCGCCTCCACAAATGGAGTGCGCGCGCGTGCCACCGTATGTTGATAAGAGTGTAAGTTAATTTTTTCTGAGAGAAGAATTTATTTTTCCGAGGTGACAACGAATAAATGGCTTTTATAAAAATGTATAAAGTTAACTTTGGAAAGACGCAAAACCTTTTTTTATTGTTATGTTTACGTTAGTGCAGGTGGCCGTTAGAGTTGCCATGGCAACCGGGAAAACATTCAAGCTGCTGGAGAGGACAGCGTCGACGTTTCTCCGTGTTTCTCGTCAGTTTTATAGCAATAAAGTTCAACAACTGAGTCAGATTGGTTAAGTACCATTACCCACAGTCTACCATAAGTACTTTTGTTAATATTTTTACCTCTGTGATTTCCTTGATCGTCTGAAATATATGTTAGCAAAATGTTACGTTAGCATAGCATATGTTTTTAATGATACTGAGAGCAAAACGTCTTGAATGCTTTTATTTTATGTTTCGCTGTAGGCTATATGTTTTTATTTATAGTTTGAGTGTATTTTATTATTTTTATTTGGAGTTTTGTTCATGTTCTGTGTGTTTTTCAAAATAAATGAATTGAATTCATTTTGAGTCTGCATTCATCGTTCACAGCTGTTGGAATAGCCTTTACATTAGTTTGGGCAAATGAGGACATAAATTAGGTTAAACTACTGCATGTCCGCCCATAGAAAAATAAATAAATATAAGAATTACCAACTGATGACCAACACACAACTATTGATACACAACGTTGCCACGACGTCGCAGTTACTAACTGGCAACGTCACAAAGTTACGTTGTGGCGACGTATAGGCACCTTTCACTTTTCCGGTTGCCACGACGTAACTAGTTACGTCGCCACGACGAAAGTTTGGTCACCAAATTACGTTGCAGTTACGTAACAGTCACGTATTTTGGTTAGCTGGGATTTAGCTATAAATATACTATGCACCATATTACATATTAATTATAATTTTTAATGTTCTTCAATAGCCTATATAATGCATGTTTGAATAAATCTGTCAAGTTGACAGCCACCATTGAAATGTTTATATTTTAAAAAACAAATTGGAGTAGAAATCATTTTAATGTTAGTAGGCCTATTATAACTTTATTATTATTATTAAAATGTCCTTAAGTGTAATTTAAGTTTTAATCAGTTAATTTTAACCTTCATTATTAATGTAGTACACTTTCAGCTGATTCCCATGTAGCCTTTATTTTACAGCATTAGTTAAGAGATTTTTTTTGAAGAGAAAATTTGCCATGTGTACCTGATATACAGTATATCCAAAATAAATGATATCGAATCGAATTGCAAGTTAGTGAATTGAAATGCATAACTATGATGACAGACTGGCAGGAAATGGTGCAAAACAAAAAACAAAGTCCAAACAGTGATATTGTGACATACTGATAAGCCTCATCTTTCCATCATTGTTACACTCTAAAAAATGCTGGGTTAAAAACAACCAAAGTTGGGTTGAAATGGACAAACCCAGCGACTGGGGTGTTTTAACCCAGCAGTTGGGTTAAATGTTTGCCCAACCTGCTGGGTAGTTTTATTCAACCCAACTATTGTTTAAAAATGACTATATGGCTGGCTTAAAATGAACCCAAAATAAGTTGGAAATTAAAAATCAGACACATACTAGAGGCAACAATAACAATCAAAAGGTGAACATTTATTAATAAACAATTTAATACATGTTTATTGTTTAATTATTATATTTAATATTAATAAATGTTAGTTTCCAACATATGTTGGGTTCATTTTAAGCAAGCAATACAGCAATTTTTACACAATAGTTGAGTTAAATAAAACTACCCAGCAGGTTGGGCAAACATTTAACCCAACAGCTGGGTTAAAACAACCCAATTGCTGGGTTTGTCCATTTTCAACCCAACTTGGGTTGTTTTTAACCAAGCATTTTTTAGAGTGTAATAATAGTTGCAACTTGCACTCTTAAATGTGCATTGAAACTGGCCAGCTGATAAAACTTATGCTCCAGGGACCATATTGATAACATCTAAGGCCATTTTAACTGGGTTAGATGGTGATTGACACTAAACAGAAAATCAGTCCAGAGTCTCTTCTGCTGTAAATGTCACTGGCTGTTAAAGTCTTGTGTTGCTTATAATAATTAACATGTTGATAAAACACACATAAGCAGTCTTTCAGAATGGTCTCAATTACGTGTTAGTCAGTGTGAGTGTGGCTGTGCTTATGGGGTGTCGCTCTGGGACGGGTGAGTATGAGGCTGGGAGGGAAAAATCACAGTATACTCACTACAAAAAACTAGACTACACCACTGGGTAAAACACATTGAGATTAAATGTGTTTCAATTCGGACACATGAATGAACTCTGCTTTATGAACTCAAACAACCTTTTTGACACATTTGTTTGTATCATATTTGTCACTGTTTTTATTTTAATATACAAAAACTCTGGTAAAATAGTTGGATTTCTATGCACTTCTGTGATTGTAGACGATGCATGACTTTTATTTTGGAGGTACTGCATGATGTCATAAGACTGCGCAGGGCTTCTACATCTGCTGTGATTCTGCTGAAGAAAGATTTGAATAAAGGTCTGAATAAAGAATTTAATCTGTTTTAATCGACAGAAATAGTTTTAATGGTTTTTAATAGTTTTACAAGCGATGTGAAATTAACTATTTATTGTAACATTGTGATTCTTTATCTAACTGTAATGAAGGATATTTGTGTGAGTAAAACTCATATCCACTGATGAGAAACAGTAAACCTGCGTCTCATTTCTCTCTATATATCATAAATCAGTTTATCATGAACACGAGTTCAGTCTCTGGCGAGTCATGATGGAGGGTCCGTGTACCTTCGGATAATTTATTTGGGTGATAAATGAATACGTATACAGAAGAAACCTCTGTCGACTCTGCCCTGGCACGGGTTGTGTCGAGCCATTTATTAGTCTGGTTGTTTGATGAGAACGATTAAATGTAGTTGCAATAAACTCTGTAATAATTTACAAATGTATCAGATAGATATAGGCTACTATGGAGCTGATTCTGGAGCTAAGTACTGATGACAGCTTGTTCTTTGGTTGACCAATCAGCTGAAAGGGGTGTTTTATTCTCGCCCATGTAGAGATTGAATGTTCAAGCTGTTTATCCATTTTGGTTTTATTGTTTTTTCCATTTGGCTAATTAGAACAAAGTGTGATTAAAACAAAAATAAAAATATGAAAAACGACTCGAGATTTGTTTATTTATGCTCATGAGGAGGGTCGAATATGTGATAAATGAATGCTTTCTTTTTTACGTTTAGAAGACAAAAAGGAGAAAACAAATTATCCGAAGGTACACGGACCATGGAGAAACTGAACTTTTCAACTCCGAGTCAATTGAATCAAACACTTTGAGAAATGATTCAGTGAATCACGACGAGGGTTGCAAAATTCCGGGAATTTTCAAAGCTGGAAACTTCCATGGGAATTAATGGGAATTAAAGGGAATAAACAGGGAATTTGCAAAATTGCAGGTTAGCCTATAGCAGGGTACTTAAATGTAGTTGAAAAACATCTTGCAACATAATTTATTGTTAAACAACCATATTTAATGCAATTTTAGTTTAATTTTTACCCTGCACATTCCTCACACAGCACACTACTTACTGCAGGGCTATTGAGGACACACCCGCTGCATGCACTGTGCATTCCCCCAGTCCATAACATGCACATTTGATCAAAAATACAGAAAAAAAACTGTAATATTGTGAAACATAACTACAATTTAAAATAATGGTATAATAATTGATATACATAAAAATATAATTTACTCCTGTGATCAAAGCTGAATTTTCAGCATAATTTCTCCAGTCATTCTAACATGCTAACACAACTGTTTCCAACAATGATAATAACAAATAAGTATCAAATCAGCAAAATTAGACTGATTTCTGAAGAATCATGTGACACTGAAATAAATAACACATAACAATTACTGCAATAAAATATATTTAATTTACATATATACTAAATTAGAATTAATTAAATGCAGAAAATAAATAACTGTTATTTCATGTTATGACGAAACAAAATGTTTATATTTGTTTTATATGATACATTTTATGTAAATATTATAAATCTGTATAAATTTCCCAAAATTTTCCAATTAATTCCCATAAATTCCTGTTAAGTTTCCAAATTGGAATATTTCCAAAATTCCCCAGGTTAAGTTCCCGTGGAAAATTTACCAGAAACTTTCCGCCCCTTTGCAACCCTAATCACGACATGTGCTGCTCAAACAGTGAACATGGACGAGAACAACAAACACTAACAAACTAATCATGTTTTCTTCAGTGTAATCATTTAAATATAATGTATAACTCATTAAATACCAAATGTAGATCATAAATGTCTAATTATGAAGTTTATTAATTTTAAGCGTCAGTGTTGTTGCTGTTGTCATCCAACAGGTCATTGAAGACCATTAACTCGTGTTGTTACTCTTCTTAAAGATGGCATTTATTAAAGAGGAGACTGAAGACATAAAGATGGAGTTTATTAAAGAGGAGAGTGAAGATATGAAGATTGAAGAAACATTCAGTGTGAAACATGAAGATATTGAGGAACAAACAGGTTGGTTTTATTCTCACAGCTGAACTCAGTCATTTGATCATTATTAAAATGTCCTGCTCTACAGAAATAGAGAATATACAGAAATAGAAAGAACAAAAAACAATTATTTTCTGCAACAATAAACCCAATATTATCTTCTGAATAGAGAACAATGGAAAAGATTTTTTTCTGTTCATGCTCAAAAGAAAAAAAAAAGTCTGTAATTTGGTCTTTATTATTTTTGTCAAACTTGCAGATTTGTGCATTCGTAGTTATATTAAATGTTTATAGACTAAATACCATAAAGCAGTGGTCGCAATAGGCGGCCCGTGGGCCAAAACTGGCCCGCCAGCAATAATATCTGGCCCGCGGCCGCAGCCAGATTATGTGAATAGAGGCCGGTTCTGAAATAGATCTTCGTCTCATGGTGGCGCTGAGGGATCACATTGGGAAAAATATTGTCTCCCCCCAATGTCGCCCATGTATATATGTATGTATATATATATATATATATATATATACATACATATACATATACATTTGTATATATACAAAGGAACCCCAGATGTATCCACAATATTGAATCTAGCCTCCTTTTAAAAAAGTTTGGACACCCCTGGTATAGAGCATACATGTTTTTGGTTTTGATGCATTAAATGTCTCAATTGTTTTATGTCTGTTTTTGTCTTAGACCTGATGGCACTGAAAGAGGCGAGTCATGAACTTAATGAAAGGGAAGAAGAGAAAGAACATTACAATAAACATCATGATTTCATGATTGGAGAAAGATTGACACAGGCTAAAAAGTCTTCCTCACAAAAAAGAGCTCAAAAGACAGGAACTAAAAGTTATTTCACCTGCCAACAGTGTGGAAAGAGTTTTGACCAACATAGAAACCTTCAAGTCCACTTGAGAGTTCACACTAGAGAGAGCCCCAACTTTACTTGCCAACAGTGTGGAAAGAGTTTCACACATGAAGAAAACCTTCAAGTCCACATGAGAATTCACACTGGAGAAAAGCCTTACACTTGCCAACAATGTGGAAAGAGTTTTACTGTGAAAGGAAACCTTAAAGTCCACATGAGAATTCATACTGGAGAAAAGCCTCACACCTGCAAACAATGTGGAAAGAGTTTCAGTCAAAAAGGAATCCTTAAAGACCACATGAGAATTCACACTGGAGAAAAGCCTTATACCTGTCAAGAGTGTGGACAGAGTTTCACTGTAAAAGGAAACCTTATAGTCCACATGAGAAATCACACTGGAGAGAGTCCATTTGCCTGTAAACAGTGTGGAAAGAGTTTCACTGGAAAAGGAAACCTTGAAATCCACATGAGAATTCACACTGGAGAAAACCCTTCACCTGCCAGCAATGTGGACAGAGTTTCACACATAAAGGAAACCTTGAAATCCACATGAGAATTCACACTGGAGAAAACCTTTCACCTGCCAGCAATGTGGACAGAGTTTTACACATAAAGGAAACCTTAAAGTCCACATGAGAATTCACACTGGAGAAAAGCCTTATACCTGCACTCTGTGCGGGAATGGCTTCACACGGGAACGAAACCTTAGGAAACACATGAATACTCACACCGGAGAGAAGCCTTTTACATGTGATCAGTGTTGAAAGAGTTTCAGATTTAAAGGTGACCTTAAGGTCCACATGAGAATTCACTCGAAAGAGAACCGTTTTAGAATTTGTCACTGTGGAAAGAGCAGAGGTGTAAAGAGTGTCTGAAAACCATACTTGAGTAAAAGTACAGATACCTGACAGCAAAAACTCCCATTACAAGTTAAAAGTGACATTCTAATACAACTTGAGTAAAAATCTTGGAGCATCTGATTTTAATGTTTAGTGTTTTTAAATCGTCCCTTAAAACATATTATTTTAGGATAGCCTTTATGTGATTCATGTGATTACTTTATTTGTTATTATATTGCCTTTCTATTTTATTTTATTTTTTGTATTTTTTGTTTGATTAGTTTTTACTGCCTGCACTGTTATGTGTATCTTTTTAATTTCATTTTTTATGTAAAGTGCTTTGAGATTCTACTTTTAAAGGCGCTATATAAAATAAAGTTTATTATTATTATTATTATTAATATTACTGAAGTATTTTACTCATGCTAAATGTAGGCTTAAAGATGCACTAGTCCTCAACACCTGAGAGAAATGCCAGTAAAAATACACAATTGATTTGATTAATGAGAAATCATGTTTATTTTCTAAAATCAAAATAAAACTGAACACCTCAACATTTGCCATAAAACAACAGGATGAAGTACTGATCTGGAAATGTAAAATGACAACTGTTCAGTATGGTTACCGGATATGATGACCGTTAACAGTTCTGTGGCGTGTGTGATGGTGTGTAGTTTCTGTCCGTTAAGGGCAAGAACAGTTATGGCATGTTCCAAGGGGTGAATGGGTATGTGCAGCCACGTGGCCAGATCGTAGTCCATGATGCAACCCTCCGCCCCCGAGTCGATCAGAGCCTGGCAGATGTGATGCCCCGATACCCATTGCAGTCTCACCGGGAGGAGTGTCGCAGACGCGGATTTCTCCTGGGAAAGACCACCCGACAGCCACCTCAGTCCTGCTGTCGGGCTGTCTCTTTACGGGACATTCCTTTAAAAAATGTCCTGCTCCACCACAGTACAAACATAGTCCCCTCTTTCTCCGGTGTATCCTCTCCTCCTGGGAGAGCCGAGCTCTACCCACCTGCATGGGTTCAAGATTGAAATGAGGACCGACTGTGTTACATCCACTGGCTCCCGTTTCCTCCAGTACTTCAAATCACGCTACTGGCCTCTTACGCTCCGCACGTTCTTGTAGGCAGGTATCCACTCATAGTGCGAGCTCGATAAGTCCATTGAGACTGGTGGGCAAATCCAACGTATAAATCTCCCGTTGAACACGGTCGGCCAACCCATGCAGGAACAAATCCCACTGCGCCTCCTTGTTCCACTTACATTCCGCCACCAGGGTGCGGAACTCGATGGCGTAATCCGAAACTGGTTGAATTCCCTGCCGCAGGTCCGCGAGTTTGTGAGCGGCCTCCCGTCCCACCACCGAATGGTCGAACACGGATGGTCGTTCTCCCACACCGCCGCACGTCCCGCCAGTAACGTTATTACCAACGGTACTTTCGATTCCTCAGAAGAAAACGTATTAGGTTCCAAAGAGAAATAAATAGAGCACTTCGTTAAAAAAGCTCTACAAACATCTGGTTCTCCAGCATACCTCTCTGGTGCGGGAATCCGTGGCTTTTGTTGACTGCTGATGTTGGCGGATGGGTGGGGAACAGACAGTGGAGCTGGCACGAGCAGTGGCCATCACTCGCTCATCCTGATGATCCATCCGTTGAGCTCTCCTGCTCAAATATTCCTGAAAATCCAATGAACTTGCTGGATCCATTCTTTGGTCAGTTCGTTCTGTCAGGAAATGAACACAGACAGAGGATCCAAGTGCAAGTATTAAAACATTTATTGACAGAATTCGCTGTACAATAACTTCACTCCAAATAGACAGTCAATGCAGAGACTGTGGTGTGCAGAGATGGTGGCGTGCAGAGTGGCAACGAGCCGGGTGGCGCAGGGCTGCAACGGGCATCAGAGAACCAGAGAATCCAGCCCAGAAAGCAGGGCACATGATGACAGTCCAGAGATCCGAGAACCAGGGAGAGACAAACAGAGAGCACGACACCAGGACAGCCTGCAACGAACTGACAAAGACGACATGAAGACATGCACATTTTATAACAAACACTTAACAAGACACGGCTGGCAACAGATCGCAATCAGACCATAATGGGTGACGCCCACACAATCATTCACTCACACACGTACACACACAACAAACACACAAGATCACAAAGATTCATCCGAATCCATTCAAAACTATGTTTGAAAACCTTAGAACTGATGCAAACTACACATCCATTTCATACTTATTCACAGAAATAAGTATTCTCAGTGACAGTTATTTGTAGTGCAACATCTGATACAAATGCAGCTGTTAATGTACAATTGAATGACAGTTCAATCTTTTTCATCATGTTTAGTCTCTATTTGTTTAGAATATTGCCAAAGGTATTCTGGTGGTGGTTTGGAAAGTGAGAAATGCATTGGTAAACTTTAAAGACACTGTAAAGACTTCCAACTTTGTGCTTTATGCAAATGAGTTCCACAGGGGAGAGAATGGTGGGCCACCAATCACAGCACTCGAATGGAGACGCCAAAATGCAATCTCCTCCTCATCGGAAAGGGAAAGGTACCCTTTCAACAGACACTCCTTGTTCTGAGTCTGTCCTGTACGGGGATAGACATTAACAGATATACCGTTCTGAGTCTGTCCTGTACGGGGATAGACATTAACAGATCCACAGTTCTGAGTCCTGGCTTGCGAAGCTGAGACACAATAGATACATCGTTCTGAGTCTCCCATCAGGTGTTACACTAACAGATACAACACTATTCTGAGCCTCTGGTCCATCCAGAGAGACGACAACAGATCCCATGATCTGAGTCTACAGCTTGTGAGGCAGCAACAGAGACGACCACGTTCTGAGCCTCCAGCTTGTGAGGAAAGAGACATCAACAAACACTACGTTCAGAGTTCCCGTCTAGTGAGACAGTAACAACATCTACAACAAGGTTAAGCTCAGGAGAGCAAACTTTCAATCCAAGGTACCTTCTTCTGCGTGTTCCAGATTGTTAAGGACCTTCTGCACCTACGCCAGGCCTCATCTGCATGTTCCAGATTTTAGGACCCTTTGGTGCTCCAGGAGATCAGCATCCCACAGAGCTTCGTGTTCAAGACTGTTGAAACAGATTCTGGCTCCTCTCCCCACTGCATTGTCACCCAGCACAACCAGTGGAAGACGTCATCATCATTCGACACGCCCGGGCGAAGGTTAACGCGTGTATGCCTTTTCAGCGTCTCTGTGAAGTTCACTTAATTTCACTCGTTTAATCTGACTCCAATTTCAAATGACTTATTCTTAAATTAGAAATTAATCATTTGTTATGTATTAATTTAGATATTTGATTATTCTGGGTATCTCTTATTTTCAATTATTCTTTCATTACGGACCCATTATCGCTTAGAGAATTTCGCATCGGCCGACTGCGTTCTCACGGACATAAATTCGCCAGTTTATGATTCTTAGTCAGAGGGTGCAGAGTTTACTAATGCATTTGAGTCGAACCGCCACATGGTTGTTCATATAAAAATACAGTTTTCTTAGTCACGATACTGCAACTTGCTAAGTCAATAACAGACAAACTCAAAAAGTCCCATGATGTGCCCACATGCTCCTTTCATGGGGCTCTCTAGTTTGACCTGCCCTGACGCAGATTTACGGAAATAACGGACTCCAATAGTCTACTGGTCATAATGATTTCAGAAGAATCCAGAGTAAATCAAATATAACATTTTATTTGTCAAGTAAAAATATATCATGCCAATTACATTACAATTATACAATTAGAAGCCAATTCAGAAATGTTAAATGCATAACATCGATTACTCAAAGAAATGCATATACACACAGTGATACGTGAATGTCTTCAGACATTCACCCATCTCTGTGGGGGCCTCTCCTACAGATGATCCCACATGACTGCTTTGCTTTTTACCTTTTATACCAGGACCAGAACAAAAGGATCATAAATGTTTATTACACCAACACCTGTTTTGGGGGAGAGGAGAAGAGACACCACCCAAAAAGAGGACAGAATTTTCCTTAGTTTTCAATCTTCTTCATACCAGTGACTGCTGTGAAATTGAGACCATTTTACCAATCGCACTGAGACATTTAAAATGATACCAAACATGAAAAGGGAAAAACAATAAATACACAAGTTACATTATACATGTTGAATAACTTTCAGTCAGGGGGAAGGAGAGTTTGTGTGTGTGTGGTGGGGGAAGGCGTTGTCCTTTTGGAGTTAGGGCAAGGCGTTGCCCCTTGCTATTTCTCTGAGATCTTCTTCTCTAGGCGAGTTTTATTGCTTTATTGCAGGATGCTTGATCTCAGTTTCGTTTAGCAGGAAAATCAAGCCTTACAGTATATTATTTCCTAATTCCCATTAGATGTAATAGCTGATGTTAGTTAATAACAAATAATCTCTAGTTTATTTGTTTAGTGTATAATAAGGTTCTCCACCTTATTATTTCCAGAGAAACAGTTTATCTTTCCATAAGATAACGTAACTCTTCCATAGCCACACTCAACTTAATCACTTGTATTATATGTATCTTATGCACTTTCCTTTATCATTCATGGTATTCATTTAGTAGTTGTGCTAGTTATTCTTCTTTATCTTTTGTTAATAAAATTTATTTTATTACACTTGTGTCTTCTGTGAAGAGGTTCTACAAGTTAGCAATCTCACCAATCTTTCAAATAAAACAGCTGACCACTTTACATTAATTTTAAATGAATGAAAGCCCCTGTTGGGAGTGTTCTCATATTGCCAAGGTAAAATACCTTGACTGGTGCCCTGAACTAGGGAAAGGGGGGAAGTGGTCATCTGATGTACTCATAACCACACGCTAAGAGATGTGTGAACCTAAAATCACAACATCAGCGGTGACGTGAGTACCAATCCCTATTTTACTTCGCGTCCTTGGATGGACACAGTAAAAATCACTATACATGTTTGGTTCTGACTCCGTCTGCTAATAAATTGCCTCTTAAGTGATTTAGATCCTGACTATGTGCTCTGAGTATTACGGTACAATAAGAATGTTATTTTTCCATAACCTGGAAATTAACATTTACATTTAGTCATTTAGCAGATGCTTTTATTCAAAGCGACTTACAAATGAGAACAGTATAATCAATCAAATCAACATGAGAACAACAGTATGTAAGTGCTGTGTGAAGTCACAGTTATGACAGTAAAGTGCTCATAGCAAGGAATTTTTTTTTTTTAATTAATACACAAATAGATGGAATGAAAATAGAAATCAAGGTAAGTGCTACTATTACTGGGTCAAGTGCTGACGAAAAAGATACGTCTTTAGCATTTTTTTGAAAGTGGCTAAAGATTCAGCTGCTCGGATAGAGCGTGGCAGGTCATTCCACCAGCCAGGAACAGACCCAGAGAAGGTTCGTGAGAGTGATTTTGTGCCCCTTTATGATGGCACCACAAGGCGCCGTTCACTTGCAGAACACAAGTTTCTGGAGGGCGCATAGGTCTGAAGTAATGAGTTAAGGTATAGCGGTGCAGAGCCAGCGGTCGTTCTGTAGGCAAACATCAGAGCCTTGAATTGGATGCAAGCAGCTACTGGCAGACAATGCAGACTGATGAAGAGAGGAGTAACACTTCTTAGAATTAATAAACAATCAGCACTGAGTGTTCACTGGACGAACAGGTTAATTGATTGTAATATTAATCTTAATGTAGCTACATCCAGTTAGTCTGATTAACGGATTTACATATTCATAATTAATCATAATTACTAATCATAATGAGTTATGAATAATTATTAATATTTCCCCTTTGAGTTAATTCCCTACACACAAGACCTTTTCTGCCCACAACATGCACACAGAGGAATCACAATGCCACACTTAAACATGCTTTTTATAAAGCCACTAACACACTGCGCTGATTGCAATGCACAGGTATGCTCCATAACAGAACGCAGCTCCCCGGCAGTGGGCGTGTCTCCTGAATTGAGATACACCATTAAACAAATAAAGAAACAAATATTAAAAAGAAACTTAACCTGTCACATTCGCATCTAAAATGGCGCAAGCACAAGTAACTCTGGTAGGTGGAAATTTCACATTTAAAAGAAAATTAGATAGCACTCTGGTTAAACACAAAGTTGTTTGCATACATTGTAACAAAGAACTGTCCTACCATCGAAGCTCATCGCGTTTAAAATATAATTTAAATACAAAGCACATAACAGGTTCCACTAGCAAATTGACGAGTCGAGTCGTGAGCAACAACAAACACTGGATCAGTTTATACGGTGTGTGAGTAGACATTCGTCAGCCAGACTTACTACTTACATAGCAAAGTGGATTGCCAAAGACTGCTGTCCAGTCAACATCGTTGCTGACCAAGGCCTGAAAGAAGTGATCAGGATTGCCACTTCCGACCCATCGTTTGAGCTATCGTCACGATCAACAATTATGTCCAGGATTCCCAAACTGTACATTAACGGAAAGAAATGCAAAGCAAAGCTGCTATCACAAACAAAGAGTGTAGCTTTGATTGGGGGGCACTGAACATCGACACTTTGCCACTTGTCCCTGAAGATGGCCGTCACAGAAGATGACCCTGCTTATGCTGTACGCTTTAAGTATGCATTCAAAGAGGATTTGACATAGCGCAAAGAAAAAACAAACATTGCTTGGCTCAAGAAGAAGAGGGCTGCTCTGACACTCTGACACTGTGAATACTTAAAATGTTAAAAATCTTCTGACACTGCCAGAATTTCGTCTGAGGTAAAATTTGATCCCAACAGTCATTAACCGGCTGTCTGTGAACATGTCAAACTAGAGATCAAAGACTACAAATTTTAGGCTAGGATTATAGGAATCTTTTAGGATTTGCAAAATTTGTTTCAGTTAACCAAAACGTGGCCAAAATCGCGCAGTGTGAACCAGCCTTAAAGTGGAAATGACCCAATTCAGTACACACATTTAACAGCCTAATACCTACAAAAAAGTCTTGGATCGAAAGCTCAAACGGAACAGGAACGACATTGTACTTTAACAAACTCCTCCTAGAGCTTTAATCAGATCAACATCATATTTGGTCAGTCTAATCTAAAGGCCTTTGTGAGGTTAAATTGCAAAGATCTAGGCTGCGTTCCACTCCAGTTTTAGACATGCACTCGCGAACTTCCCTAAACACTTCCCCTCGGGGAAATCCCTGCCGCCATTTTGAAGTGCGTTCCACTTCGTGAAGTGGACAAGGGAAGTTTATATGGACAGACCCTCGCTCCCTCAATTTTACACTTCAGGCAGCTCCATAATCCACAATGCAACACGATTATGACGTCATCGCATATCGCGTTTAATTTACCTCACCACAAACAACTCTATGATATATTAATTATTTTTTAAAACATTTAAAACACACATCTATACATATAGAATGGTGTATTAAATAATTTTGTAAGGGGAAAAAATAAATAATAAATCAGCTCCATTGTGGATTCCAAGTGATCAAGGGCTTAGGATGTTCCAATTGAGCCCATTGCAAAGGTTCCGCCAGTAGTGGGCACTCTTACGAGCCAACGAGACTGAGGGAAGTTAGAGGTAAGGGCATTTAAGTCTGTGGCAGCCTGACAAATTTCGATGTTTAGCCATGAAACAGAAGGTGTTGTAACTCGGGTATGCATTTTCCGATCTGCCCCAAAATTCACATGTTTTATTAGAGTCCTAGCCTGAAGATATCAACCTAGCAATATTCAGTTACAGTCATAGCGCCTGCGGACAACAGGATATAACTTGTTCCCTTTCGAAAGGGAACTCAACTCTGCGTTGGAATACGCAATGGGGAACATCACGTGACCCAGGTGTCTGAAAGCCAACTATCCAACAACTCTAATCCCTATTAGCCGGTGACAGCTTATGACATAATATGGTGCGACCCGGATTATAAAGGAGCACCTGAATAAACAGTCAGCATCTCATCGTCTTTCAATCCTGTTCTGTCTGATCACGATTGACTCCGGGTGGGTTTTTATATATGCCTTACAAATGTTCAAGAAAGTGTGTTTATCTGTGTCCCAGGGTTTGACACTTGATATACATATTTTTCTGGGTGTTTTCTGTCTGGAGAGGAGCGCGCATAGACAGTGCTTGAGGGCGCCGTCTGTGTGTTTGTCTGTTGTTTACTGTGAGCATCTCCCTATTGGTATGCTCCGTTCTCGCTCGGCACTCTTCCCGAGGGAAGAGCTGTCTGCATCTCTGCCTGGTGATTCTAGCCCCGTTTGTGCTGAGGCATAGTGGTGGCTGCAATCACAGGGCTCGCAGAAGAGCTTGTTGGGAAGTTTGAGAAAGTTATATTCTCTCTCAACTTCCCCGGGGCTGGCAAGAACGAGTGGATGATGTTTGACGTCATCGCGTCCGGCGGCGAGCACTCCTCTGGCTTGTGTATGTGAGCTGCTGTGTGTTTGGGACACACTTCTTGGCGGGCTGCAGCTGCCGGGAGAGCGCGTTAAGAAAGGGGCCGCGCCATTAATGCGCCAGCTTCCATGACTTTCCATTCCTTTCTGATCTCCGTGCTTGAGATCGGGAGGGCATGGAAAAACCCCTAGCCATTCAGATTTGTATCTGAACCCAGACAGATGGGAGGAGGAAGAAGCGAGAGTGAGATGGGTGATCGATTGTTGTAAACACAGTTGCGTTTGATTCCCCAGCTACATAGGTCGATTTATATCGACCCTCTCCTCTTCTTCTTCCACTATATATATATATATATATATATATATATATATCAACATATATCATGCTCAGATGCTTTTTATGGTCAGACTGATGGCTGGGCCCATAGTGATTATTTCTGTCAGCCCGCTATTTCTGTTTGATAGTAAGAGGATCTTTTAGGCTTAAAAGAACCTTAGATTCCATCCTTTCATGTAAAAAAGGAGCATTAGGAGTCTTCGGTCTTTGAGGCGCAGGAGGGTCTATATTTTATGTGTTTAAAATAAGACCTTACTTTCCTGTATAGTTTTCTGAGCATGTAGTCAGAAAAATTAGGGTTTTTTTGGGCAAACTGATGTTGATGGACTGGCTAGAATATATGTTGTGCAGGCCACAAAATGGCCGCCTCTTAGCCACCTGTTTAGAGTAGCTTCTCATCTGCTGTTTTCTAGAGTAGCTTGAGTTAGCACTCATCACTTCAGTTAATATGTATGTTTAGGTCGGCCCTAATCGGCCGCCTGACATTGTTTGCTTGTGAGCTTCACTTTCTTTCTCTTATCCATGAGATTTAGAGGTGAAACCTAGGCTTCACTAGGCTTGTGGCCCTGTAAGAAGGCCCGTAGCTTAGCAGCCAGGCTAGAGCTAGGTTAGGTGTGTTATTTACATATAACCCTATGTAACCTATCCCTTGTTAGGTTGTATAGTTCCTAGTTCTGGCCTCCTCCCGAGGGAGTTGTTAGGCTGTATGCCCATTATTCCCTTGTTATGTAGGTGCAATTGTTGAGTTTAACAGCTAGATTGTAGACTGTTTTTAGACTCCCTGATGCTGTTATCTCAGGTGGTAGGCCCTTATCTTTGCGTAGATAAATCAAGCTGTGTGTGCTAGGCCCCACTTTTTTATGCTATGGAAAATGTGTTCTTTCTTCTGAGCTACTTGTTTTTATCAAGTTTGAGTTGACGTTGCTAATGTTTAGCATCTGTCCTCTATGGCTCAGTACAGATTTGAGAATCTGAAGGGAGAAAATTATTTTCCTCTTTGGAAATAGCATATACATCAAAGTGTTGTGTAAAATTGCTTTGAAGTTCTAGACCTTTGCCCTACATTATATGTGAGCTTACTTATGCTGCCACAGGTTAGCACCTGTTCTCATAATAGCAGGCTTTTTATGTAGCTGCTTTTGGAGACATTGGTGACCTAATATTCTCCATTTGTAGGTTTATTGTTATTACTGAGTGCATCACTTGTTGGATTGCATACTCTGGGTAGTATAGAACAACTTTTTGAGAAAAACTAGTTTCTATTAGCTCCCTTTTTGTGATCTTGTTAAAAGCTATATCGCATATAACTTTGATTGTAGGCTCTTACGCCTGTTTCACACTGCAAATGTGAGCGTCGCGTGAGCAGCACGTGAGCATAACTACACTGTCACTGCAGCTGCAGAGATGCGCGGGTATTCACACTGGAAGCGTTTGTACAGCGTCACAGCAGCGGCTCCAGGCTACATATAAAGTGAGCATTTCTTTACAAAGACAGCTATAAATTTGTTTTTATATGTTGGTCATTTATAAACTTGATAGTCTTGAAAGTTTGTTAACATAGGGAGGTGTGCAACATTCTCATATAAACATAAATACATAAATAAATAAAAATAAATAAAAGCCTTGTGTCATCCATTACTGTACACACGAATGAGGTAAGCTTTGTGTTTGACATCATCTGCCGCGTACACGTTTACAAGACGGCAAACTCGGCGAAAAAAGCCAGCAAACTCTGGTTTGATTTGGGTATGCTGCAGTCTGTGTAATAACTAAAATAATGTTTGTATATATCATATTTTCTGGCTAGTTTACTTTAGTTTTTTATAATACACCATACTTTTAACCCAAACTGAATAATTAAAAACAAGTTTAAATGGGTAAATCTTCTATAATTATTTTTGATTCTTAATTTTCTTTCCTGTCATACTCAAATTCTTGTTAAAACACATTAGACATGCTAATTCTGTGCATTTTGAACACTTTTTGTGTGAAATTATATTTATTTTGTCCATCAAAAGTGTGCTTTTCTTTAATTGAGCGTCAGCAGCGCAGCAAAAATAGACTCGGCGCCGAAACGATCACAGCACTGCTGCTTACGTGACGCTCCTGCTTGACGCTTACGCGCTGCACCTGCTGCCTGTGTGAATGCATCCGTTGGTTAACATGCACGCCAAAAAAAAATATGCACTGCTCACGTGCCGCTTACGCTTGCAGTGTGAAACAGGTCTTATGGTTAATTAGCCTTTTTCTAGTTAGCAATTGCACTTCTAACAAGTGCTGTTAGCTGATCATATTTTGCTCACATAGTTTTCAGTATTTCACGAGCTGAAGCCACGTGTCATTGGAATGGTAGGCCCTTACAGGCCCACGCGGGGCCTCTTTTTTTAGCTGACTTGTCGACAGGATGCCTGGGAATCCGAGAACACCCCAACTTTGTTGAGTAGGCCTTGAGTAGCCTCTCGTGGAGTATGGCGGCGTAATATGCATAATATCCTTCTCTAAGTAGTGCGTGAAAGTTTTCCACTGAATGCATGGCCTGATGGTTGATATGGTCTTGGACTGGCTATTGCCACGTGTTTACTACGGTAGGCCCTAATAAGGACACCTTTTAGTTTACGTGTTGGCACAGTATGCGATATATGGACAAACGGGCTGAATGCCACTTGTTGCTGAGATTGTAGGCCCTATACGCCTCCTTTTTAGCTGACATATTGGCAGGATGCTTGTGAATCCAATACCACCATCGGCCATGCCCCACCTCTGTTGAGTAGGCCTTAACCCTCTGGAGTCTGAGGCTGATTTGGGGCCTGGAGAAGTTTTGACATGCCCTGACATTTGTGCTTTTTTCAGTTGTTCATAAACATATTAATGGAAAAAGTGTCATTACACTGTATTCAGCACAAACTAGGCTACAATAATATGTGAGGAACATGTATGTACATGTTTGTGTTTTTGAAGGAATAACATTTATGCGTGGTTGTTGAAAAAACAAAAAACTTAAGTCACTGAAATAAGGCCAAAAAAAGTATAGTAAATCTGTGTTTACAAGACTTCTGGGTATTGGAGGTTGTAAACTAGAGTTTTTGCTTCAAAATTATGTAAAAATTATGCTGCTTACTCCTTCATATAAAACAATATATTGATTTAGTTTTTGTAAGACACTTTTTGCCAAGAAACACAGTATGCGAGGAGGCGTGAATCACCACTGAAAATGGGCCATTCTCACCTGAGAAGACAAAAGAATTGGATAGTAATGAGCTGAAATGACTTGCATATTAATGAGGCCTTTCAGTCAGGTAGGCTGTGAAAAAAACCTTCTGTGATGTCTCAAGCTCATTATGATATATGAAACATACAGAAAAATATTATTACAATATAAAGTAATGGTTTTATATTATACTTTAAAATATATGTATTTCTGTGATGCAAGAGTCTGAATATAGGCTTTAAAAGCAATATATAGTTTAAAATATAGTTTAAAAGCATGCACATTTGGAGAAATATTGGATTCTCATATGCTTGTCAATTTTCTATACAGAGGAGATATTATTTAATATTCATTGTCATTACTATGAGCGCTGGTGTTTTCAATTCATCCTTGAAGTCGGAGGGCGCTCTGTGCATTTTAGTCCACAAATTCATCTAAAAGAAGAAGAGGCTATTCCATGAATGGAGTTCCAATACATACTGCAGCCGGAGGGCGCTAAAGAAACAAAAACATCTAAAATTCATCTATAGAAGAAAAGAAAACAGGAACTAACTGCATGTCTTCTAGAGATCGCTAACCATTGCTTTAACATCCAAATAAACACTTTTCAAGACAATAATACACGATTGAGACGATGAATGCATGCATTGCCTCAGAATTTGCGTCTGAATAGCGCTGGCTCCGTGGGCGTGGCCGCATTAGCGGATAATGAGCTGAATCACGGATTTCTGACATGGCTCTCTTTTCATACAGATTACATAAACACAGAAGGTTTGTTTTCGATTTGACTTACATGATTTAAAACCTGACATCTTAACGTTTTTTAGACATAAGTGTAATTTTTTTGTCATTAGTATTCACTAAGTTACAGTTCATTTCTGAGAACTATCAGATTGGAGTTCGTTCAGAGGGAGAGGAGAGATCACATCATGTTAGTTTTCTTTATTTTACAAAAAGCACAACATTCTGTTTTTACTCTGAGTGTACACAAATGAAAGAAGATATTCCACAGATTAAAATGGTGTATAACTCTTAATTGTATGTGCAACATTGACGGAGTATTTTGAGTCTCTTTCACACTGATAAGAAAAAAACCACGGTGGTATCGCCGGCGATACCGTCAGACCTCAGAGTGTTAAGCAGGCCTCTCTTGGAGTATGTGGCATAATATGCACTCCTTTTAGAAACTAAATCTTTGAATGCATGGCCTAATGGTTGGTATTTTTATGGTTGGTACTGTTACAGTCGCCACCTGCTGATGCCACGTGTTTACTAAGGTAGGCCCTATGGGCCTCCTGCATAGCATGTTGGAGTTCAGTTATGTACTCCTCTCACTTTGAGAGTAAAAAGGTGCTTTTTCCGAGTACTGTTCTGAGTGGCTGACCTCTCAGGGTGAGTTCTGGTGGTAAAACCTTACTGAGGTTTAGTTATAACTACATCAGCCTCCTTGAGTCTGGGTGGATTGTCCAGTGGGCAATTTACAGTTTAACTACTGTCATTGAGTCATATGTCCTGCTCTTAGCAAGACAGGTGTTCAAGGTGGCCCTCAGAGGCCACCATTGAATGCCCTTCCATGATTATGTGCCCAGTGTGGACTACCTGTTAGGTCTTTTTTGTGTAATAGTGCTTAGCTCCCTAAGCTGATCATGGGTTGTAGGCTTCCATGAGGCCTCCTCCTGAGGTTCAACCCTAGGCTGGTTTGTGCTCCCCTGTATCAGGGTTTCTAGCACACAGTCTGTGTTTTTACTCTACAGTTGCTGAACGCCACTTGTCGCTGAGATTGTAGGCCCCACTAGGCCTCCTTTTTAGTTGATTTGTTGGCAGGATGCTTTGAAAAAAACCTGACCACCTTAAAAAGGCCACGCCCCCCCTCAACGGATAGGCCCTAATCAGGCCTGTTCACGTTGGGTGGCAGCGTTCTATGTATTTCTTCTGAGAGAAATACTAAATACATAGCTTTTGGGTGGACTGGTTATGGCAGCCACTTGCTGATATGTTTACTAAGGTAGGCCTCATCTCGGCCTCCGATGTAGCATTTGGAGCTCAGCTGCGTACTCTTCTTGCTGTGAGAATTTATGGTGCTTTTCTGAGTACTCTGAGAGTCTAGCCCCTCAGGGTGTATGCTGTGGTGAAACCGTACTGAGGTTTGGTTTAAACTGCATCTGTGTCAAGTCTGATCTTACGCTAGTTGAGCTGATAGCCACCTAGATGTCTAGGGTGGATCTATTGCATGCTCCTAGAGAGTTGGCCAGGGGCCCAGATGATATTTAACCTTCTTTGTGTCTGTTATTTATCGTTCTTTGGTGCCTAAGAACACTGCCACGAGCTGATGCCACATGTCTGTTGAGGTGATAGGCCCGCACGGGCCTTCCTCGACTGTGTGTTGCCGTATGTTGTACTCCTCTTGCTTGAAAGAGTAAAAAGGTGCTTTTACTGAGTACACTGCTCGTTGGATTGTGTTGGGTAGATTATCATGTGGGTGCTTTGCAGCCTCCTATGCTGCCATTGAAGTTGCCTGTCTGCTGCCAGCAAGACAAGTGTTCAGGGTGGCCCCTTCAGGCCACTTCCTGAATATACTTCTGTATCATATTCAGTTACTTTCATGCTCTAGGCCCTCTTGGCCTCCATGAGTATGTGCCCATTGCATGGTCTACCTGTTAGGTGAGCTTTGTAATTCCCTTTCGGGTTATGTACGTAATAGTGCTTAGCTCCCTAAGCTGATCATGGTGGTAGGCCTTAATTAGGCCTCCTCCTAAGATTCAGCCATAGGCTGGTTTGTGCTCCCCTGAAGCATCAGGTGTTTAGCGCACAGTCTCCGCAATGCATTAATTAAGCGCTGAGTAGATCCTAGGATGAGTGGATCATACTCCCCTCAACACGAGGGTTCATAGCACTCAGCTGAGTTCTGCTCTCCAGGATCCCCATCTCTACACGTGGGTTTGAGTTGCTCCTGCCCTTTTGCAGTCAGTTTTATCCGTTCCCTTCTGTGAAGGATGCGTTTTTGAGATTCTGTGTTCAGACAGGGATTGGCCAAGACTAAGCTTGTCTTATGATAGACCAGGTCGGCCTCCCTGGTGGCATTGGGGGTGACTTCGTTCCCCTCTAGTGACTGGTTGGGGTTCCCTTTGGTTCCCTGGCCTCATTCCCTAGAAGTGACCACTTTGTCTGCAGAAAAGTTGGTCTCAGATGCTCTAGCGGCCTTATTAGGCCTTCTCTCTCTATAGAGGAAGGCCTTGTGTAGGCTCACCTTGGGCTGTTGGCCATAGGAATGCTTTCACTGACAGCCTGGTGTGAACCGAGGGTGAGTTACTAAGTGTTTCCTTCGAAACTGCTTGACATTTGTCAGCATATATATATATATCATATTTTTGGCATGCACTCTCCTCAAGCATGGCGGCGTGGGTATATCATTCCCCACTGCGTATTCCAACGTAGAGTTGAGTTCCCTTTTGAAAGGGAACGTCTCAGGTTACATATGTAACCATGGTTCCCTGAGAACAGGGAACGAGACCCTGCGTTTCCTTGCCATGCTTTGGGTTGCCTGCCTACAGAACAGTCCCCCAAGACGATAGCTGCTGACTGTTTCTTCAGGCGCTCCTTTATACTCTGGGTCACACCATATTACGTCATAGGCTGTCGCCGGCCAATAGGGATTGGAGTTGTTAGATAGTTGGCTTTCAGACACCTGGGTCACGTGACGTTCCCCATTGCGTATTCCAATGCAGAGTTTCGTTCCCTGTTCTCAGGGAACCATGGTTACATACATAACCTGAGACGTTTTATACTGTGATTAACTCCTCATAAAGATTCAACCAAAACCACATCATATATGGTCAGTCTAATCTTAAGGTCTTAGCGATGTTACTCTGCAAAGATCTTGAGTTTTCATTGAAGGGTGTGTCCGTGGTGGTTTGACAAAGCCTGAGTCCTTCCTAAAGACATCTTTATGACAATATACAATATACGTAGACGAGGACGTGGAAGTGGAAGTGGACGAGGGAACTTTATACGGACAGACCCGATTTTGACAGAGGGAGTGAGTCTACTTCATATGTACACTTCAGGCAGCTCCATAACCCACAATACAACACGTTAATGATGTCACCGCATATCGTGTTTAATTTACCCCACCACAAACAACTCTATGATATTATAATTATTATTTTTTAAAACATTTAAAACACATATAGAATGCTGTATTAAACAATTTTGTAAGGGCAAAAAATAAATAATAAATCAGCTCCATTGCGGATTCCGGAATGGAGGGCTTAGGACGTTCCAGTTCAGCCCATTGCAAAGTTTCGCCAGTAGTGGGCACTCATGCAACGTAAGCAATGACGTACATCCCAGTCAACGAGACTGAGGGAAATTAGCAAGGGAAGGGAAACTGGAACACAGCCCTAGAAACACGTTAAATCATGCAACTTGTTAGGCTCCTCCTCTCCATCTCTCGCACTCCTCCACTCTGTCTCTCGCTCATAGCAGACGAACGGTTGCAGAGGAGTGGTTTACGCGTTTTCAACCGAAGTCGTCAAACTGACGTAATCAGAGAAGGAACGCCATTTCAGACCAGAAGTAACTTTTCAGATTTTGATTAAAGATTACAGCGACAAACAATTTTTTCTGTGTTTTAACTTGCATGAATTAATTGTTTACCACAAGACTAGTAATATGCACTAGTAAAGTTAAGAATCGAGATCTCTATTCGAGTCATAAATTCTCCGAGCCATTTTGATTACTCTCTGATATATGCATTTTACTGTGTAGCATGCGTGAAACAAGTCAACATAAAAATAACAAATCGTTCAGCCACTGCACACAGCCACTTAAAAAAAAATGTTCACAAGCTTCTATGGGTTTGATTTTGGTTGTCATTTGTTGATATAAATAAAAAACAAATATGTCGGTTTCGGTCAGCTGAATGCCCATCCGATTCTCCTCCATGGACATATGGGAAAGTGAATATTTACACCCTACCAACAAAGAAATGGATCGACTTCTGTCAGCTTGTCGAAAACATTTATTTATTCTGACATTTTCTACCATATGATGGCTGAAGCAGCAGCGCGTGACACAGTTCTCATGGTAACCAGATCAACATTGTAAATCGAATTCTACAAAACTGAAGTGAAAACACTAAATAATCATTCAATGGGATAAAATATCTTCTCTTCCCTGCAAAAGATACCAAGAAAAATGTTAATATTTAACCAAGTCAAAAACAAATAAAGTAAGCAGGTTCCATATTCATTTCAATATCAGCAGACACAAAATGATATTTTACAAAGTTAAAAAAACTATACAAGTTACATAAGCGGTAAAAGCTCATTGTGGTTTCTCGGTTTGATAGATTTGAGCAACCATAACAATGCAAAAAATAGGAATTTTGATTCTTATATAGTAAAATCACTCTTTGCCCACCTTCCGCATTTCGCGTGCTGCACTGACGTCATGTGCAAACAACCTATAGAGAAGGCATAGGACGTAGCGTAAGCTTGGTGAACTGTGAGCGTTTCACGCTTTTAACATTTAAGAGGCTGTTATGTTGACCTTGATTTATTACAATATTGAGCTGTTCAATTTTATTTTGATTTTAGAAAATAATGAATCAAAGCTTAAGGCTTTTCTCCAATGTGAGTTCTCATGTGGTCTATAAGGTGTCCTCTTTGACTGAAACTCTTTCCACATTGTTGGCAGGTGTAAGGCTTTTCTCCAGTGTGAATTCTCATGTGGTCTATAAGGTGTCCTCTTTGACTGAAACTCTTTCCACATTGTTGGCAGGTGTAAGGCTTTTCTCCAGTGTGAATTCTCATGTGGACTTTAAGGTTTTCATTTCTAACGAAACTCTTTCCACACAGTTGGCAGGTGAATGGGCTCTCTCCAGTGTGAGTTCTCATGTGGACTATAAGGTGTCCTTTTTGACTGAAACTCTTTCCACACTGTTGGCAGGTGAAAGGCTTTTCTCCAGTGTGAATTCTCATGTGTTGCCTGAGGGTTTTTAGCCGTGTGAAGCCGTTCCCGCACAGAGTGCAGGTGTAACGCTTCTCTCCAGTGTGAGTGCTCATGTGGGCTGAAAGGTTTTCATTTCTAATGAAACTCTTTCCACACTGTTGGCAGGTGTAAGGCTTTTCTCCAGTGTGAATTCTCATGTGGAGTTTAAGGTTTTCATTTCTAATGAAACTCTTTCCACACTGTTGGCAGGTGTAAGGCTTTTCTCCAGTGTGAATTCTCATGTGGACTTTAAGTTTTTCATTTATAATGAAACTCTTTCCACACTGTTGGCAGGGGAAGGGTTTCTCTCCAGTATGAATTCTCATGTGGACTCTAAGGTGTTTTTTATGTATGAAACTCTTTCCACACTGTTGGCAAGTGAAGGCTCTCTCTCTAGTGTGAACTCTCAAGTGGACTTGAAGGTTTCTATGTTGATCAAAAGTCTTTCCACACTGTTGGCAGGTGAAATAACTTTTAGTTCCAGTCTTTTGAGCTCTTTTTTGTAAGGAAAATTTGTTGTTTTTTCTTCTTCACTCATTAAATTATAATGTTCTTTCTCTTCATTCCTTTCATTAAGTTCATGACTCGCCTCTCTCAGTGCCATCAGGTCTAGGGCAAAAATAGACAAAAAAACACCATCCAACTGGCTATACCCTATCTATACCCTTTGGTACTAGAGGGCCACTGTTTTGCAGAGTTAAGTTTCATCCCTAATCAAATACACCTGCCTGTAATTTTCAAGCATTCCTGAAGACTTAAGGCTGATTTATACTTCTGTGTCATGAGTATCCCGTAGGTACGCCGTAGGCTGCAAGTACCACGCGTGGCCTAGGATGTAGCCTGATGCGCACTTCTTCCAAAATGTTACATGTCTATTCTAAAGTATTGTTTAATGTAAAACATGCTGAAGATTAGCAAACAAGTTATCAATTTATTAAAATGATTAGTTATTTCCCCACAAAAGATGTTTAATCAGCATAGTGAAGCCTCTCATTCATTGACATCCATTCAAAAAACAGCCTCTGGTTTTCCCCTGTACCGCGGGGGGTGGAGCGTCTCCAGGAACAGGTTTGGTCATTCTGCTCTAGGTTCAACTCATTAGCTCTGATACTCTAATCTGAGACTGATGGATATTTCAAATAAATCTACAAAGTGTCCTGTTGAGGTATTCCAGGGCTGCGCTCAAGTTCAGATTTTTTATGCCCTTGCCTAGCTACTTTAACCCTTGTGCAGTACACTCAAGGTGCTCGCACACTGGACACGTCTTTGAGCGCATTGTTTTCTATTGTTTCTGAGTCGTAGCTGGGCGCCGCGGACAGGCATTGAATGTCGGCGCCGGTGTGCGTACACTCACAGAAAACAATGCGTTCCAATTTTATGTTACAGTTCCAAAATAATTGTTTTTTTAAAAAATAAATAAATAAAAATATAATTTTACGGTTTATTATTTTTTTACTCAACATTTGGAGGATAGTGGTGCTCTGCAGCCATCTACTGGTAAAAGTGACAGTTTTTTTACTTTTAAAATTGCATTTTTCAAAAGATTGGCAAAAATCTTACACTAAACCATGTCAAATTATCCATGTTATCCTCATGAATGAAAGTTAGAAATGTGGGTCTTTTATAAAGTGAATTTTACATAAAAAGCTGTTTTTGTATAAAAACCTACTCAAAAACTGCACAAATATGTAAACTGACATTGCCCGTAATGATTACTGAGATGGCACAATAGGATGGGACTAAAATCACTGAGAAGATCTGGTAATAATTACTTTACCCCACCTCTCCATGTAAAACTAGGCTTCAGTCTGAGTGCTCTGATCAGATTTTGCGTGGTTTGTTTGATCAGATTAGTCAACTAAACTTTGGAATTTTCAGAATGCTTTTAGCCTGCTGAACTGTGTTTGTAAATCACGGATCGGCTCCGGCTGGTCCACGAAAGACAGGCACTTTGGCATTTTTGCGGCCCTGTCAGAAATTAAACAGAGAACCCCACTTCCTAGCTCTGGAGACTTCAAAAGGATCACCCCCCTTGTGGGATAAGGACCACGTGGGCCCAGACAGACCAACCAAATTTTAACACACACACACAAACATGCATTGAAGACTGTAGGTGTAAAATATAACCGCTGTTGTATTTCAAATTGCATATATCCCTACTGTATAAGCTTAGCTAGGATTGTAGTTGTGTTAGTGTTAATTTTAATGATGGAATTTGCCTGTAAACTATAACTTTTATATGCTTTTCTTACATGGCAAGTTTAGTTTCATTATAAAGCACTCTGTAAAATGCATTGTTCTATTTTTTAATGGTACTGTGAAGAAAGTACAATCCGATCTGATACCTCATAAATTATGCAAATCAAGCCACAAGACAAGACAAAGGAAGTTTTGCCCGTTAAACAGGGCACCCCATTGGTTGCTTCAATAAAAGACAAGCACAAACAGTTGTGTTGTGTCTCTCGATTGTCCTTGAATTATCCATCGCCTTCTCTCATGCACGTCTCTCTTGGCCGTCTCAGGCGACCGCGCTTCCATCACGCGCTTTTCTCCTTTCGGGATCACCACCTCCGGCGAGACAAACTTTCAAGTCCTCAGTTCAAATCTTCCCGCGGAAATGGAAGAAGCCAACGAAACTGCAGCAGCACTGAACATCACCTGTATCTTTTGAAACTCAGCACAGACTAATGCAAGTACCATTTCTCTATCATTAGATGCGATACCTCTAATACGATCTAATGAAACTGATTTCTCTGCTGGCTCTCAAGGGCTGTTAGTAAGTTTTGCTACTTGTTTTCTCTCTTTCCCTTTCTTTACTTTCACTTCTGTATATATGTATATGCCCTGTGTATATTTAGACGTATAACCTCTGTATTAGTAGTTTTCATATATTAAATGCATTATATTCATGCTCGATTGTTCTGTTGCTCATTCAGAAAACCCAAGTCACTTTAACGTTCGATCCAGCACCATTGTTTTATGCTTTGATGCTATAATAGGAGGTTTCTTCTCGTGGCCAGAGAATAACCTTACATTTATAATATTCTGTGAAACTAACAGTTTGCTGGACAAACTTGGATAGTTTCTCTAAACATCTATTAAGCTAGAATTGATCATATATGTAATTGATTATAATTCATTGTAATTGATTCACATATATAGCCTATGCATAATTCCCTCTTGGGTTGATATATGCATCATAATTAGTCACAAGGCTTTATGATGTATTATATTCATATATTTCGCTCAAATTGATTAAATAACTGTAATATCATTACACATACTTTACAATCATGATAATCAAAGCATTAATAATAGAACTTTATTAACCCTGTAAGACCCAAATATAGAAAAAAAATGAGCAATTTTTTTTGACATCTCAGATATTGTTTTAGGAGGTCTCTGATGTAGAAATTAAGGATTTTTAAAAAATTTTACATTTTAGTAAGTTTTTATGGAAATGTTGTAATATTGCAACATTGGGCCTAGTTGGGAGCAGAATTTCTGTATTTGTACTCACTTTGTCTGAACAGATACAGAGCATTTAAGCATTCATTTACAGGGTTGATTGCTTACTTTGCCCCATAACAGTATATATCATGAGTAATAATCACACAACAATCATATTTTTTATAAATAAGCATTTATTAATAAAAATTGACATTTTTTTTATAAAAATGTTTCTTCTATCACTTTCAATGTGGTTTGAATGAAGTCTGTGTTTTGTGTTTTGCAGTGATAGTCCCTAAGACTGTCCCTAAGTTCTTTTCATCTGAGAAGCACAGGCAAACATGCACTTGATACAGGGTATTTGTGTATCCGTTATTGCAGTGTCTACAGTGTCCTCTCTTCTTCTTTTCTGGGAAATGTGCAATCATGACGTCTTTGCGTACATCCAGTGGGGGGTATTCCGATGACATCTTGGCATTCTGAAACGGAACAAGTTAAAAATAAATAAGTGAATAATACATTTGGGTCTTATATTGTAGTAGATAAACTGAAAGAATAGACAGGGTGGTAGGGATCTAAGTATTATCCATCAAAGCAGTGCTTCCCACACATAGACTTTACTTGGGCGGGCCACATATATTATTCATTATATAAATTTTACTAGTAAAATCTGTGTCCCATTCACAGAGAGAGACACTATTTGACATAGCAAGGAGAACATAGAAAAAGGAGAACCATTTTAATGCTGTAATTTTGCATAATTTACAATGCATAATAATGCATAATATTAGTATGTAATTAAATGTAATAGTATAATATATAATTCAAATTAATTTAAATAAATAAAAATACTGTTGAAAATCAGACATTATTTGTTTGTCACATGTAGTAGACCATTTTTGTGCCGTGGGTAATAGGAGGATTTTTCACCCGGCTACCACCGCAAGTATATTTCAAACCTGTGGGAAGCACTGCAAAGTATTATAATTTCAATGCTAATGCTAATCAAATTCCTCTACTACATTCAAACAATATTGTGTGGCCTATTATGCTCTCTTCTTATCATACTAAAAGAACACATGCATCCCCCTCCAGAGCACTTACACGTTCATATTCAAGACCATTCACACCTGTCCCTGAAGAATGCAACAGGCATCCCCCCGAAAAAATATTCAGAGCTCCTAATGCTATAAACTGCTATTTGAGCAACACTCAGGATCATTTAGAAGTTAAAAACTAAAAGTTTCAAATACTGCTTTAGATGATGGAGTTTCAAATTCCACATACAATGTATTCCTGTGTTTAATTATGGTATAAGCTAAACTAAGTACTAACGTAGTTACAATGAATCATCCAACAGTTTAAATTTCAATTTGTGACCATGTGAGAAGTGCAGTGTCCTTAAGTAATGTGTAGGAGCACAAGCTATTTTGACTACCACTCTGGCCCAACGTTGTAGAATTACAACATGGACTTAACTAAATATATCTGTGTTCTAGACATTGTAATAAACACAAAAAAATATGTAAGGAATTTTACTTACTTGAATCTTGACAAATCCAGTCATGTAAAAAAAGGAGATGAGCTTGACGTGAAGTTTGCAGGTAGAGTGAGTTCATGGCCAGATGACCGGACCTATAAACACTTCTTCTATCCGATAACATTGTGAGGACAAACAACAAAACCCATTAACTATGTAAATGTGGGTCTTGAGAGAAAAAACATTTACAGGCCTTTTTTTTTTAATTGTTGAAAGTGATGTTGTAATTCTGCAACAGTGGGCTTTACAGGGTTAACGAGAACTAAAAATGAAAAATATGCGTTCATGGTTACCAAGTTTAACTAAGCAGAACTGGTGGTGGTGCTTAAGATATTGTTTGTCATTCAATGTTTATGTAAAAAAACAGATAATAGTAATTATTATTGAAAGAAGATAATACTACTACTAGTAGTAGTAGTACTGCTGCTTCCGGTCAAGAGTATGAGCAAAGAATAAACTCTTTAGTATGAGTTAATGCAGCTCTGTTTATCATATTAGATACATTTGCAGGGTGTCCGCGGGGTCTTAAAAAGTTGATAAATCCATTTTGGGAAAATTAAGGCCCTTAAAAGGTATTAAAAAGTCTTAATCACGATTTTATGAGGTATTCAATTTTGTTCAAGCTTTGTCAAAAGAGTCTGACTCCAAAAAGTATTCATGAATATATTTATTTTCATATTTTTCATAATAACTATTAAAAAAACCCGGCATTCTCGGTCAGTGAGATCGGATCAGGGCGCGTGCACCGTCTACGGGTGACATCACGTATTTTGCATAATGCACGGTTAGGTGATGTATCGCCCTTCACACGTCGCGAAACACAGGCTCCAAAATGGGGAAATGTGAATTTGCGGACTCCTGGGGTGCTTCTCAATTCTTATTTGTGCATCCTTGTTTCCTCTCCTCGTTTCCTTTCCTCGCGTCTTAGCTCCACCCTTTCAGGATGCGAGGGAAGGACGCAAGGAAAAGAAGCGAGGACGGAGGAAATGATATCCTCACTCCCTTTAGCGTCACTTCAAAGCATCATCAGCTGCGCTCGAGGGATCTGCCCATATGTTGTTAAAGTTTGGTTATTTAAAAAAATATATTATAAATATTAATAAAACAAGATGCCCCGTTGAAATATGCGAGATGTAAAGTTTATTTAAACTGCATACATTAAAGCATACATTTAAATTATTGTGACAGATATGAAGGGGGAGGAGAATTTATGCGTGCGTCAGGTTTCTTGACGAGAAAGACTTCCACAAAGGATGCACCTGTGTATCCTCGCTCATGACTCCTCGGGAAGCCTCCTCACTCCTCGATCCTCCCCTCCTCGCGGTGCAATTAGAGAATTGAGATATCCTTCAAGATGGCTGAGCTCGATCGGTTTCCGGGTCATAGGATGGAGGACGGAGGAGCGAGGAGACGAGGAGGGATATTGAGAAGCACCCCTGGTTGGAGAAGGATGAGTTTAAACAATGGCTGAAGTCTGTCACTGAAAACAACCGTGAGGCTTACTGTACATAATTGTAAAAAGAAGATTAGCGTAGCCTCGATGGGCATCAACGCTGTCAAGTCCCACATGTATGGTGCTAGCCACAAGGCCGCCGTTGGCCGCAGAGAGCAGTCGCAGCTGTCCATCGCCCGTTTCTGTGCTCCAACAGCGACACCACTACCTAACACGACAGCTGAACTTGTCAAAACAGCTACGACAGTGACCTCTGCCCCATCATTGGCCGACATCAGGGTGGCTATGGGCGGCACATCAACAATAAAGCGGAGGTTATCTGGTGTCTCAATACTGAGGTGAATCACCACTCACTGAACTCAAACAAAGGTATTTCTTATATTTTCCAAGTTAATGTTTCCGGATTCTGACAAAGCTAAGACATTCACCTGTGGCAAGGACAAAACTGGTTACATCATGAGATTGTTAATGTATATTTTAATAAACCTTGCTTTAATTTATTCTTTTGAGCTTTGTTTCTTCCGAGCTTATCTGAGCTGTGGTTGTATGGTTGTGCTCTATAGATTTATTTGCAAACTACAACTGTTTATTAAGTTAAAGGTTTGTTGCTGATTAGAACTTGAAGTGCTATGAGGTCTTAAAATATTTTGAGAAGGTCTTCAAAAGGTCTTGCAATTAACTTCAGGATTCCTGCATATACCCTGATTTGAGTGTGTTGAAAATGATGTTATAACGTTACTCTGTGCGTTCGCTCGGCGGCTGCTGTGAGACACTGTTACACACTGCAGTAAGATGGATCGATTTTAGAATATCATATTAAATGCTGGATGGCTTGTGTTGATAAATGACATGCAATTAATTTTAAAAAGTATTGTATGATGAGAAAATGCTGTATTACTGTTACTAAAAATAAAGCTGCATCTGATTATGCTATGTTAGCTATTTGACAAAATAGTGTTTTTCTCTGAGGCGTGGTAAAGCATGGTACTCGCAAAAATCAAGAAAATTAGATTCAAACAGTAAGACTAAACATGTTAAGCTATTTAACACCAAATCATTTTCTGCCTATGAATATATAAAAAAGTTGTTCCCTTGTCTATTAAAACATGTGATTTATCAAAGCGTAACCGAAACCGAAGGTAATGCGGGTATGATGCCATTGACAGGCGACTCCTCACACGTCCCAGAGCCTTGGTTAAGATTGCAATTTTCTCACGATTGCAATTATTCTACAAATAATTGGAAACATTTGGGATATTGTAAGTACTCAAGTGAACAAAATATATGGCCTAGTGGTTTTTGGATATTTTACTGCAAAAATATTACATATTGCACCTTTAACCCTTCACAGATTCGAATGGTGTTACATCTCTGTGACCATAAATGTCTGAGTAGCCTATTTTAGAGTTGTTTCCGCTTTTATAAGAAAATTCAAGTGATCGCGCCGGCGCCTCGCGTACACACAACATATATCAGTTTTAGTACCTTGACATCGCAGCCTGTTAATTGTAAAAATAACATACATTCAACCAAACATGTAAAAAGTTATAGTAGTATGTGTACAATAAAAGTGTTTAAATAATATAGTTTAGCCTCCAAATCGTGAATATGGAAACATTTGGATTTGTGCCAAATTATAGGCTATAACGCCGGTTTCTGTTTCAGTTTAGCTTTAAATGAATTTGTTTTGGCTTAACGTTTATATATTATTTTTTTTCATAATTAAAATAGTAGTGGTGCCCCCAAAATATACAAATATACCCGTGTGACTTACGACTGATTTAGTGGTCCAGGATCAGATTTAATGGAAACACTGAATTAAAGTGATGTAGTTACACATTACTACATTTACTCACTATAGTAATGAGTTAAAAATGATTAATTACAAGTAACCAAACCCTAACTCTACAGTAAGTCCACTTGAGTGAATGAACCGACTGAGTGAATTCGGACACTTTTCTGTAAGATTATATTTCTGTATATTCTCTATTTCTGTAGAGCAGGACATTTTAATAATGATCAAATGACTGAGTTCAGCTGTGAGAATAAAACCAACCTGTTTGTTCCTCAGAATCTTCATGTTTCACTCTGAATGTTTCTTCAATCTTCATGTCTTCACTCTCCTCTTTAATAAACTCAATCTTTATGTCTTCAGTTTCATCTTTAATAGACTCCATCTTTAGATCTTCAGTCTCCTCTTTAATAAACTCCATCTTCATGTCTTCAGTCTCCTCTTTTTTAAACGCCATCTTTAATAAGAGAATAATTAACATTGTTATTGGTCTAATGACCCGGTTAGACAAAAATTCTCTAAAAAACTAACGCTGCAAATGAATAAACTTCATATTTAGGCATTTATAACTGATGAAAACATGATTAGTTAGTTTGTTAGTGTTTGTTGTTCTCGTTCATGTTCACTGTTTGAGCAGCACGAGTCGTGATTCACTGAATCATTTCTCAAAGTGTTTGATTCAATTGACTCGGAGTTGAAAAGTTCAGTTTCTCCATCATTATTCTCCAGAGACTGAACTCGTGTTCATGATAAACTGATTTATGATATATATAGAGAGAGAAATGAGACGCAGGTTTACGGTTTCTCATCAGTGGATTTGTTTTACTCACACAAATATCCTTCATTACACTTAGATAAAGAATCACAATGTTACATTAGTAAATAAACTAATTTCAAATTGTTTGTAAAAATATTAAAACCTAGACTGTTTCTATCGAATAAATCAGCTTAAATTCTTAAAACAAACCGTTCTTCAGCAGAATCACAGCAGATGCAGGAGCTCGGCGCAGTCTTATGACGTCATATCGTCACTCCAAAATAAAAGTCCTGTTCAGACGCTGCATTGTCTACAATCACAGAAGTGCATTGAGTGTTTTACCAGTTAATCTTTGTATTAAAATTAAAACAGTGAGAAATATGATACAAACAATCATGGTAAAAAGGTTGTATAGGTTCATAAAGCAGAGTTCATTCATGTGTCCGAACTGAAACACATTAAAGGTCAAAGTCATATATATTCAATTCAATTCACATTTATTTGTATAGTGCTTTTCACAATACATATTGTTTCAAAGCAGCTTTACAGTGAATGCATGTCAACATTACAATATTAGAAGAATGCAGTTAGCAAATGTAATAATTTAGGCAATTTACAAACACTGTTAGCAGTTTAACTGAAGGTAGAAGCAATTAGCTCCTGGAAAAATGAATTACATATTAACAATAATTAGGATAGAAAGGATATATAGAAATTGGGCAATGTGCATGTTGATCCAGATGATAGCGTCTTCTGAAGTCCTCGCAGGAGTTAGCGTCGTCTCTTCATAGGTGTTGGTCATCTGAGGTCTTCTTAAGAGGTTGGATCCACACTGAAGCTGATGTACTCTCTAGTCAACGTCCTGAGGTAAAACAGAAAAGCAAATGGAGAATAATTAGCGTAGCTGCTAATTACAATCATAACATTAAGCAAAGATAGTCATGTGCAATTGATCTGACATGAGATGCATTATGTGAACGCTTTGCTAAAGAGATGCGACTTTAATCTAGATTTAAACTGGGTGAGCGAGTCTGAGCCCCGGACATTATCAGGAAGGCTATTCCAGAGTTTCGGAGCCAAATGTGAAAACGCTCTCCCTCCTTTAGTGGACTTAGATATCCGAGGTACAACCAGAAGTCCAGAGTTTTGTGATCTTAAAGAGCGTGAAGGATTGTAGGGCGATAGAAGATCGGTTAAGTACACGGGAGCTAAACCATTAAGAGCCTTATAGGTCATTAGCAATACTTTATAATCGATACGAACTTAATGGGTAACCAGTGTAGAGATGATAAAATTGGTGTTATATGATCATATTTTCTTGACCTGGTAAGAACTCTAGCAGCTGCATTTTGGACTAATTGTAGCTTGTTAGATACACATCTGAATTCTCACCTCGTTCAATTGAGACATAACCGAATGTGTTTATGAGAATACTTGCTGAGAGAGGTATTTTGACTGACATAATGCGTGTATGTGACCATCCAAGTGCATTGAGGCCGCGAAAGAGAAATCAATTTGGAGTTCACTAACTATCTGAAATGCAACTCTCTCTCTGCGTGTGCGCAAGCTTTCTATGTGCGTCTGTGTGCACCGATAACAGTGTGGCGTGTGATACTGAATTAAATCCTCTTCTAGCGCTGGAATGGTTTTATATCTATTTAATGTGTAAACTAGCAAGACAAAACGCATGCAAATTACAACCTTTTACTCTATTGCGTTAAACTTTGATTGATCAATTGATCCACGAATCACACGCGTGCCGAACCGTGGGGCTTGGTCCGTACGGATCAACAACGATCCGTTTAACCACTAATAGATAGATAGATAGATGTCAGAGCTTCAAGCACCACTGTATATCCAGAATTATGACTGCTGGCCTCATATTTGGATCACAGATTTGATCATTTCAGAATACATAAATTAATGCACTGCAGTTTAATGCACTGTATTTTGAAGAGTTTTAGGTCACCATTCACTGGCATTGTATGAACACACAGAGCTAGGATAACACATTCTGCAGAAAAAGAGTGAATATACAATGAGAACATTTTCTTTACTATTCCTGTCAGCTTTGACATGAGCTTGCCCAATTGCATTTGAAGACATATGTGGCCCTGGACCACAAAACCAGTCATGAAAGCTGACTAAAGCGCTCCACTGATGGTTTGTTAGGATTGGACAATATTTGGCAGAGATACAAATATTTGAGAATCTGGAATCTGAGGATGCAGAAAAGTTGTCCAAATGAAGTCTTTAGCAATGCATATCCACTCACAAAAATACATTTTTAATATATTTATGGTAGGAAATTTACAAAATATCTTCATGGAACATGATTTTTAATTAATATCATAATGATTTTTGGCCTAAAAAAAAAATAGATCATTTTGACCGATACAAAGTAGTGGGACTGCTAGTTGTGTTCCTGGTTAATTTGTAAATGCAACATGGTCAGTCTTTGTGTATTTTACCTCAGATCACACACCCGTTTGTTTCAACATATACAGCTGGTATTATTATTGTCTGAATGTGATCCCCAGGCAAACAGCACTAAATACAGAGATGAATGGAGTTTAGTGAAGCAACAATCCCCAAAAAGCAGTGGTTAGAACAGCTAAGGGTGACGTTAGGCATAGCAAGAAGCAGAGTTACTGCATGTACCTGGAAACATTTCATGAAAGAAACATGCAGCAAAAAAAAAAAAAAAAAAAAAAAAAAAAAAAAATCCTAAATAATTATTTTGCCAAGCAATGTAGTTCTACAGCAATGTTCAACAAAAAGTTTGCCAAGCAACATAAAAAGTTGCAGTGGCGCACATATACCTGCGACTCCAATACTGATGTAATAAGGTCACAGATAAAGGTTTAAAGAGTATTTTCACAATCTTCCAATGCCAATCATAATCAAGGACTAAAATATCTATAAGTGGAGTTTTAAAAGACTTGTGATCAGATTATATTAATTAAAATGTGTTAAAATGGCCTTTGAAGTAAATTGGAGATTTCAGAAATTGATATAGTAAATCCTGAAAAGAAATACACTTACAGTTCACATTGATCAAAATGCTCTTGTATCTCTGGAAATGGATCAGTCTTGCTGCAATACAAACAGACCACTGGCGGCCCATTTCCAGATACTTGTCCTACAGAAACCTGCCAAAAACATTCACAACCTACAAAGGCTGCAGTGACAGTGTTAAAGGGACTATTCAGCCAAAAATGATAATTCATCATTTACTTCCTCTCTTGCTGTCTGTGGCCTAAAGGATACAATCGTTCCCTACGCCCCAAAATAATATTATCATTTATAATATTGCCCACATTCCACATTTACTGGTAATCAGCAACAACATGAATCTAATTATTGGTCACTAACTCAATCTCTGAGCACAGCTGTATGAAAAGAAGCACTTGGGTATTCTGCAAAATATCATACATTCATGAAACTGTTCAATTGTCGTTTTATAGAAATTTTTTAAACACTTACTGAGATCTTTTTGAAGAGCTCTGACATAAATCGTAGCTGCTCCTATTCCAACTGCATCAGATCATAGGTATTCAGGGGAATAACCTGTATCTGGACACGGGATAGGATGGAGAATGTTTGTCCTGGTGCAGCCTCTGGTTTTTACCAGCTCAAAGCCACACCCTCACCCGGCTTAGGTTACACATTCACATGCAGAACATTACTTTACATTATCAAACAGAATGTGTGCATGTAGCTACAGATGCACCGATGTATCGACCTCTAAAATGACACTTTTTGATCAATTTTAAACCATATAAGCTAAAAGTGAAATGTCAATACATGAGTCCAGAGTTAATCATTGAGTTGCCCATGCCTTTACCAGTGGTCCAAACTGGTAGTTGACCAGGAAGCAAGCCACATTGAATAGCTCCTCAATGCTTCCACACACAGAAAGTGGTATGTCTCTGTCAAAAAGTTTGTTCTCTTTCACCCTCCTGATGCACCTCTCCACATAGACCCTTAGATGTGCAATGGATTGAGTCTGCCTGACATCATCTCTACTCATTTGGGTGTTTCTTAAGAGAAAGGCAGGCCGGTAAACCTTGCATGGAGCCAGATTGTCCACAAGGAACCCTTTGTCCATCATGATTGCCATGTCCAGTGTGAGTAGGTTTGCGATGCCAGACAGCTTGAAGATCTGATAGTCACTCATGGATCCAGCATAGACCAGACACAAATGTAAAGGCACCATGGGGTGCCATGCCGATCATGGCCGTGAATGTAGCATGAGATTTGTACGTGGAAAATACCTCACTCTGCAACAGGAGAGAGGATGGAGTCTGGCAGAATATTTCAGTGCAGTCAAGCACCTCTTGTGTATCAGGAAAAGCTGAAAACTCTGGTGGAAGATGAGTTTTGACAGTTTCTCTTGGGATCCACAGACGTTGGCTTCCAAGCAGGTTGAATAGGAAGTGAGTCCAGCTGGCAATAATCCTGCTGGCTGTGGTGCGGTGAATATCAAACCGTTCTGCTAGATCCCTGAGAGGCAGGCCCACTGACAGATGCATGAGGGACAACAGGAACTCATCTATGGGTTGAAGTTTTAGGTAAGTGTTAGGCCTAGTGTTAGGCCTAGATACTGTTATACACAGTGGTGGAATGTAACTATTACACCACTGTTTTTTACTATTTGAACATTTACTCAAGTACTATTTCATGGTTCACAAATGTGTGGATTTGCTGCTATTCCCACATTGAGTACTTTTAATACATAAAGTAAAATTTTCTGATCATACTTATATACTTTTATTTACAGGTGTGAAACGACATGAGGGTGAGTATAAATGACAGAAATTTAATTTGAGTGAAATAACCCTTTAAAAAAAACATATTCAATTCAGAAAGAGTATGGTGGTATTAGTACTTTTACTTAAAGTCTCTGAATATTTCCTCCACCACTAGTGTTTCTACACTGTAGTTTTACTACATTCATTAAAGTAAAATTATAGTTTTAAAGTACTTCTTCAAACAATGATAATGCATTAAAATTGTTGTACACGTGCACACCATTGTTGGTTGAGAAAACTCAGAGCTGCTGGCAAAGGCTGCCTAAGTGTTGGTGACCTGCACCATCTTGGTGTTGACTGCAGGCTCCACTAGTTTCCAAAAGACCTGGAAATGTTTGTATGAGGCAAACCTAAGAATATACAGTAATGACGCCATCTTGTGCACCTAGTCCATTGTTTTAGCTGTTTCATACACATTGACATTAATATGCACAATTATAAATTAAACACTAGGCTTACCCATTTTGTAAAAATATAAGTTCTAAAATATTTAAATAATCTAAAAGTTAAATAATCTAATGAATTGCTACATCATTTGAATTTAATATATTGTTCTAATTTAACAAATGAAAACTCATTTCAATTTAGTTATACAAGTTTTTTAAATAAAGCACATTTAATAAAATAAGTTTTTTTAAACTAACCTACACCATACAATCAAAAAACTTGAAGTTAAGTACACTTCTGTGAAATTATGGACAAAGAAACAGATATGAATTTTGATTTCATTTATTAGCATCCATGAACAAAAAAAATAGCCTTTTGAATCCAGCAAACAATCAAGATATAGAAACAAGTTTTAGTCAAATTTAAACAAACTCAAATACATCTTATATCAATTTAGTTATTTATATTTAGTTAAACTTTAGCTTACTTTTTTTCAGAACACTCGACTTTCATCATTGCAACGACGGAGTCTTCTTACATTTGAAACGTATGAGACTCTGAGTCAAGAAAGTGTTCTTCGACATCTTCAGAATCTTGTAATAGGTGTATCACGCCTTCGGATTCAAGATACCTCTTTAAGACCGAATTGGACACAGTGACATTTCGCTCTTTGGCACCTGTGAAGACGCAGAAACTGGCTGATGCAGTTTGTTCGTAAGCAGACAATCTTTGGAGCATGTTGCATATCTCGCAGCGATGGTTCTTGGACTTGTCTTTAAAGCTCTGTTGCCAACATTTGCAATGACCACATTTCCACAAAGATATTTACTTCGACCCTTTTCACCGTCCCGGACAGGGCATCAACGCGATGTTCGACTAGGATGAGTGCACTCAAGCCTTACAAAACGGCCACTTCTTGCACCTCATTCTGCCTGGTGTTGATGTAAAAATCACCCCTGAACTCCTGGTAGAAAGATTTGAGAGCCTGTACATCTTACCCAGTTGAATGGGACTGATATGGGTATCCCACAATTGTGCTTTAATTTTTCCAGTTGCATCTTCCAGATAGCACGTCTGCATTTCTAAAATGTTTCCGTTATAAGATACGGATTCTGGAGTTGCGCTTATGAACGCAGCACATGCTACCAAGACGCCAACCTGAAAGGTATAAAGAAGCACAAAAGAGTCCATTAGGTCGTTGCCATTGAACAATTTACTGAAAGTACCAAAAAAAAAAAAGGCTTATGGGATTCTTTGAGCCCATTTGAAGAATTTAAGCCACAGTTTTTGGGGATCTCGATGGTGGTGCTTTTCGTGGGAAATCAATCTTTTCCACAACCAGGACGTTTGTGTATCGGTTGCACCGGACATCGTATCCTTCACCTCCTCAAGCTTTTTTTGTTAAATAGCCTACGTTGGTGAGGCTACTCTACATTCATTTTGTGGTCAAAACCTAATTTAGTGCTTTATAGGCCTAGATCGATACAATACAAACATAAAATATTTTATCTATTAGGCTACACCTTCAATGAAATCCTGCACTATGCACAGCTAAAATATCAGAAAATGATTAACAGGCAAACGAAAAGAAATTCAATAAAAAGGTTGTTTATTTTTCCGTTTGTGTGGATGGAGACGTCTCCTCGCTGCCCGATCCGCAGCCAGGTTGAACCACCTAATTGCATGCTTGGTGACCTCTGCATCTGTGGCTGACTGTGTCTCTGTGTTTTTCCTCACAGCACCTGTAATCAAACAGACAGATATGTTTATGGTATGTAGCATCCAAAGCCATGTATGCTGACACAATACAACATATGAAATATATTGCATATTTGTTATTGTATACCTCACAAAATAATGCTGTGGTGAGACAACAACCAATAAAACACAGACCTGCAACACACTCATTACAGACACATGAATATTAAAATATGACCATGGAAAAAGAAAAAAGTTGAGTTGAGGGCCCCTAAAGCATTTTAAAAATCTAACCCTATATAACAACAAACTGCCAAAATTAGAAAAACGCGGAAGAACATTAAACTGTCTAGGGATATTTTCAGTACATTTAAGAGCACTACAGTCTCTGAACAAACGACACAAACAAGTTTAACACAGAAACAAATAAAGCAGGTTAATTTTTGCCCATTCTTCTTTGAATTGTCTATTTATTAACTCACATCGTCTTCTGTGTAGCAGAATAACCCATCGTGTCATCGCGGTCGTGATCAGACATACAGTTCAGTGTCCTTTGCATAACGTTACATTTCATTTGAAGAAGATGTGATGAAATATGTGCGCATACACGCTGCTGGTTCATGTTTAGAGCACTAGAGTACATGAAATAGGTCCATAAAAAACTTAAACACGCTCGCTCCGGTCTATATAATATGATCCATGTGGAGAAAGTTGTTAATCTCATCACGGCGCTCCGCGCAGAAACCGCTCTATCTCGCGCTCCGCGTGTAGTTTGAATTCTCTGCTGTAATCAAGGGCTGAATCTGAAATCGCCCCCTATAACCTCAAATAGGGCATTATTTGAGGCGACAGCCATTTGTGGTGGTGTCCGAAACCATAGTGAACGTTATCGAGTGCACTCATTCAATCTCACATTGCACCGCAATAACAAGTGTACAGCTGATTTTTTTCGGTGAACTGACCTTTTAGTCAGTTCATTAGCATGTTCATTGTATTTTTCTCATTATAGACGTGGAGACTATGCTAAGACTGCTTTTTGAGGAGGTGGTCTTCAATCCTGGCCCATACCACGAGCTGATTAATTTGCTGAAGGTTCCAGACCACTTGTGTGCTGCCTTCGACAGGCCCGACCTGCAGGAATCTGGAGCCAGACCCTGGTCACGTTTTTCTCAGATGGAGCAGGAGTCATTTTAGATAGATTGATAGTGTGTATGTGTCGGTGTCATTTTGGTGTAAAAAGTTATCTTCAAAATTTAGTAAATGAATAATCAAGTGGTATTAGTCATTTGTCATTATTTATTAAATTTAGTATTACCTACATATGATTTGTGGACTTACCATAGGCTGTGATGCAATCTCAGCTGTGCTTTCACAACAGCGCAACAGTGAAACGCGCTGACACATACCGGTATTGTGGTAATCATCAAAATTCATATCATAACAAAAATAAATACCAGTATTCGAACCGGTATACCGGCCAGCACTACTCTTAACAGACTATTTCTGACATTTGAGCAGTGGGTAAACTCCATTAATTACGTTTTTTCTCCACTACAGCCCTGGTTAACATTACATTGTCATTTAGCAGATGCTTTTATCCAAAGCGACTTAACATTCAAGCAACATGTTGCAACAGAGACCGTAGTGTTAGGTTAACCATTCCAAAAGCTACACTAAATTAAAATACAACTCACACAAAACTGCATTCTATCAGTGTGTATTATTATTATCATTATTATGGAGATCCAAGACAAATGTACACAAGTGATAACATGATAACATGATGGGCCTGTTACCCACACCTGGGGTGCGTTTCTCTTGACATGACAATCCACTGTGATTCCAATCCCCAAACTTCGACCATAGTTGCAATCTTACACACAAGTGCGGGTACGCCACTGTTTCACTTAAGATTGTGCCGGAAGTTGGCATCTCCACTTTCTAGAAGCGCACCCATGGTCAACGCCATCTACAGTGCCAACAAACTGAAGGAATCAAAAGGAGGGAGGCTCACAGCAGAAGGGATCCCACAACAATTTCAAAGATTTAATGCATGTCAGAAAGGTAGACTTTTTATTATTATCATTACTGCATGTGTCTGATAGTTATCAGTGAAAACCTGACACAGTCACTTATTTAGTAGAGAAAATAGGCTACTAAAAATATTCCTGATGCACTAACTATTGCATTGTGTTAAACGTAGACTCGGCAGGTGGATTCCGGGGCGGGGATCTGGATGGCCTGTAGCTGCCGATGGTAACTCTCCGTCTGCGGGGGGTTCGCACCACTGGTGTCAAAAGTATTCACCTTCATTACTCAGGTAGAAGTATAGATACTAGGGTTTAAAAATACTTCTGTAGAAGTTGAAGTATCAACTCAAGCTTTTTACTCAAGTAAAAGTATAAAAGCTTAGGCAGCGCCACAGGGGCATACTGTGCACTCCACCTCCTCAAAAAAACTTTTAAATACTGTTATATTAAAATAATGTTGAAAAATTTGGGATGCACTAGGCTACCTGTTTCAGCCGCATATATGCCCATTGAAAATGAACGCATTTTAGTACAAATACATTAAAAAAACATATATGTGTACTACTAAGCATTAACATGTTTCATGGAGCGGAAGATATGATGACTAGTTGCCTACAAGTATTGTAATGGTGCAAAAAGTCAAACTTCAGAGGCATGTCATCAGTAACCTTTATTGAATGTAAATGTACATCCATGCTCAGCTGCAGGAATCTGAGAGGGCAACAGACAAAATTGGTATACCCAGGGCAGGCTTAGTAACAATTACCCTTGTATGGTTGTCTATATACAAGAAACATTAGTGCTCTCAAAATGAATGATTAATCCAAGCGATTAATCAAAAAAATCAAAGTAAAAAAATAACTCAAACCTGATACCTTCCTGGTATGTACTATGCTCAATTCTATAGCAACAATGTCACATTTAACTAGAAGATGTAACCAACAGTCCTCTATATACAACAACAGGGCAATCTACATCAGAATCTACATCAGTTAAACACAGAACATGCAACAAAGAGTTACCAATAGGCTTTGTTCAGCCGCAAAAGCAGCTGGTTCTCAAAGTTCTTTGAGCCAATACATACTCTTCTTGGCCTGAAGATCAACCCTGCAACACTAAACAGTCTTTCACAGGCTGCTGAGGCAGGGAGTGCGGTATTAAGCTTAAGTGATAGCTGGCACACAGCTGGGAAGGACTTCAGTACCTCTACTGTGTCTCCTGGGCACCCCAGGTAGGCATCCAACTGCTGGGTCGTTTCAAGAGGGCCAGTCTTCTTCAAGGAGGAAAAGAAGTCCTCTTCCTCAGATGATTGGGAGCCCTCGCTGATGTGATTCTCAGCCTGACAGTCCAAGTGGCTTCTGATATAGTCAAGGCCTGTGGAATAAAAAACAAAAATCAGGACAATATTGTAATTGGTGTATGTTTGTATGTGTGTATATATGTGTGTGTGTGTGTGTATATGTGTGTGTGTATGTATATAAATATATAATTAACATTGACGGAAAAATCTGAAGGCCGTCCGTCACGTTGAGAGATTACACTGAGGGTGATCTATTGTAAATTGTAACTGTAATTCACACCCTTGTCCAGTTGGTGGCGAGTGCGCTCCAATGTAGCAGCAGAGCACTGGATCCAGAACAAAAATTAAACTGGCACGAATCTTTTGCTATGCGTTTAATACCGCACAGGCGCGTACCCAGAAACTACAACGATATATGACGCCACATTAAAGAACGCCAAAACGGTATTAATTGCTTGAATTTCTTAATGAAATGGACAGAATTTTAAATCTGAGACTTTGTTCCATATCAAAAGCAACACAAAGCTTTAAGCCTATTGCGATTTATTGGGTGGGAGGCACACTATGCACGGTTTATTCGTCAACTGAAAAAGGCATATAGCCTACCAAAAGATCGACTGGGATTTATGAATCGATATTGGTCTTATGAATGTGACCAAAACAGCAAGGAGACATTTTAATTATTTTATTAATAAAGTAATGTTTTCTGAATCAGTGTCGGCGGCAAAGATGAAGTTGACATTGACTCTCCTCATCTCCTCATGGACGCGCTTAGAGAGAGAATGCACATTTCATTCGGTTTATTCTACATAAACAGAGTAGCCTATTTCTTTTCGTTTTGAATTATTTCGTGTTCGTTAGATATTTCATGCTTCCTATAGAGATATTTCTCATGTCTCTGAGGCAAGCAGCCAATAGATGGGTTTCATGTGACGTCACTGTATTCTATCACCGCCATATTTGGGACCGGTCACAGCTGCGCCCTGTTAAAGTCTATGGTGACAGCAGCTACAACTACCAGAGGAAGGCCAACGAAACACTCTCAGAAGGTTCACAACAAGTTTATAATATATCTTGGATATGTGGTGCTGTTAGCCGTTTCAACAGTCGTCAGAACTACAAATTTATTTGATCCCAAAGTAGTTAGATCGGCAGAATTATTGGCTTCATTCAGAAGGGACCACACCACTGGCAGCCAAACAGCAATGCACAACATTAATAACTGCTGGGACTGTAATTTACATAACATTATAACAAGAAAACTATTGTAATAAAATGTTGTGAATTCTCTGTGTTGTTGTTTCAGCGTGTTGTTGTGGTAAGAGCGCGTCGACTGAGTTGATTACATTACTTGTTCAAACTTCACTTGTGCATTCGCGTCATTTTGTACAGATAAAACTTAATTTCTGATGAAAATTAATATCTGATTATTCTCATAAAGTATGCGTTTCGTTGAGGTAAATAACCCACAGAGCTGATGATCATAGCTTCAGCGCGAGCGCTCAAAAAGTAAGACAAAACATTAATATGATTGGGACTGTCATCTTCTTATACATGATTTTATAATCGTATATACTAAAATAACGTTGTGAATTATTTGGGCTTATTTGCTGTGTTTCGGAGTTTCAATGACGTTACTTCAAGCTCATCTGTGCGTGATTTTGTACAAATAGTTGTAATATTATTTTTATTTTGTATTAATATCTGGATTATTTATATAGGATGTGTTCCGTTGAGTTAATTAACTTTCAGTTTATGGGTTTTTTATTCTCTTCAGCTTCAGCGTGCGCAGCTCAAACAGCAATGATTAAGTCATTAAAATGTTTAACGTTACTACAGAGTAATATTAAAAACTTTAATATTTATTTTAGAAAATGAATGCATTATTTTTAATAACTAGCTCTTATATTGTTCTAGTATTATTTTCATCAACACATAGTTTGATTAATAATAAAGATCATGAATAATAACAGATTTTTTTTTCTCAAATCATTTTGATAACAGTATTATTTGAGCTGCGCGCGCTGAATGAACACCCGTAAACTGAAGCGCTTTGCTAGAATTAACTCAACGGGACACATCCTATATAGGGTAATTCATACTATATATTTATACAAGATATACATAAAATTACAACTTATATTTGCACAAAATCATGCACGCATGTACTTGAACTAAGTAATGTAGTTAGCTGGTGTCGTGAATTTGTTCATCCTGTAACAACACGCCGAAACACAGGCAACTAGAATTCACAATATTTTCAAATAAATCAAATAAATTTGTAGTTCTGACGACTGTTGAAACGGCTAACAGCACCACATATCCCAGATATATTGTAAACTTGTTGTGAACTTTCTGAGAGCGTTTTGTTGGCCTTCCTCTGGTAGTTGTAGCTGCTGTCACCATAGACTTAAACAGGGCACGCAGCTGTGACCGGTCCCAAATATGGCGGCGGGCATAGCGGAAGTGACGTCTTTGAAACCCATGTATATGCTGAGTTTCAGTTCATTCATGTAAGACGCGCTCCAGTTCACGCGCCAGTGATCACGCCCGCGCCTCCATGTCATGATTATATTGTCTACTATATTTGCTTCTTATTTATTAGATCCAGGAAATTTGTTGATGAAACATTGATTAAAATTAAGATACAATTTTTACAAAATGAAATTCACTTTAAAGAAAGGCTTTCTACAAAACAAAACTTAATGAAGTGGTCAAAATCATGTCTGACCAGCTGCATGTCTCCCGACATGCTCATCTTATGATGCATCTTACTCATGCTCTTCACTTTTCATAATCAAATATATGAACTTAAAACATAACATACGACTATTTAAACATAAATATGAAACCACGTTTTCTTTAATGGTTACCAACACATAACCTATAGTACAATACAGAGAAATTTCACGTGTGAATTACCAATTCAATTGTGAACAAAAATAAAAGCAATTAAATGTGTTATTATAATTAAAAGATGAAATGGATGAAGATGACGGGTAATAATAGATTATGACAGATTTTTTACGACCCTGTCCGTCAAAATGACGGACAAAGTTACAGTCTAACGCAACCTCTGATATATATATATATATAATGTGTGTGTAATATCTGGAGTATTAACAAAGGAAGGGAAAGGAAATGTACAGTTTAAAAAGATGTATGAAAAGCTTATAATTATGCATTTGTTTTTTAGGTGACTGTCCAGATCATAATTGTTCATGTGTTAGAGGAGAAAGAGACCACGGTCAGGGGACAGAGAGTGAAAAGAAAGAGCATTGTTGTGACTGATGCTAAAGATCTGTTGCTGTTAACTGTCTGGGGTCAGCATGAGCTTGTGTAAGGATATTGGTACCAATTGGACAATGTGTCTGTGCAGCAGTTCAAAGGAATGGCAACTCTAAGCACAACTGTGCATCGATCGATTGTGGTGCAGCAAGGACTTTTTCAGAAGCAGAACTGCAGACAGCTTTGGGTGAAATAATTATTGAACATTTCTGCCCGAAACACCACGTGTTGCAGGCTGTGAACAGAAGTACGCTGATGACCAGGTGTGATTGTTGCCAAGCTTTCTGTAAGACTTCCAAAACAACAGTGGAGTTTCGGCGTCATGTGACTGTGAAGGTCCAGTCTGCACAACAAAAAATAAACCTGGATAACAGTCAAATTCGAGACCTTTTGTCTGTCAAGGATGCAGAATTTGCTGATGTACACATTTTGATTACAGACATCCTAGTACATGATGAGATTGTCATACAGACGTGGAGAGAGTATGTGGTCAAAGTCAGCTTTGTGGACAGAAGTTGCAGCAGTGGTGCAGGATCTTCAGTTTCAGTGGAACAAACACCTGGCACAAGTACAGAAGCTTCTGGTTTTGAGCTAAAGCGAGAAGAGGCTGCAGCGCTGGAAGCCTTGTTTGAAGGACAGTAAAGAACCACCTTGTGTAGCATTGGACGCCTCCTGTTAAAGTGTGTGTGTTTAATGCATGCTTAACAGGAGAGAAGAGGCGAGACGTTTGAAGAGCACTGCTTATTTAATGTGTATAATTGTTTGTTCTCTTCTGAAGAACTTTTGAAGTTGTGCAAGTCAGCAAAGACAGTAGTATGTAGCTTTTTTACACTCTCAGAAATAAAGGTACAGTGAGGGTACAATTAAGTACTTTAAGGTACAAATTTCACAAATGTGCCAGCAAAGGAACAAACATGTATCCAGCTGAGTACCAAAAAGTACCTTTCCAAAGAAAAGGGGTACACAATGAAATATGCATGGTGAAAGGTACATATGTACCCTTTGAAAAGGTACATTGTCATATAAAGTAATAGTTAAGGTACAACATTCACAAATGTACCATTAAAGGTCCTATCGTGTTCCCATGGGGTACTTAGAAGTATCTTTTGGGTACACATCCTGTAGGGTACAAAAAAGTACCTTATTCAAGTCAAAGGGTACACTTCCTGTGGGGTACTAAGAACTACTTTTCAAGTTACAGGGTACACAATCCTCTGGGGTAGCAGCTTCTTATGCGTGCCTTTTCTATGACTGATAGAGCCTTTGTCATAATTTGTAAATGTATGCTGAATAATCCTCTGTGATAAGTGCATAATTATTATCACTATCAGTTTTCGTAAGTATTTTCATTTGTTTCTGCTAAGGGATTATTTACAGATTTATACTCGATTTTTATAATTATTATCATTATTATTGTTTTCATTTAAATAATTGTTGCATATATATCTTGGGTTCTATAATAAGCACTTTTGGTTCAAATTAATTCAGTATATATTATTATAGTTAAGATGGATGTATGTGCTTGGTTGTGCGTGGGCGCGGCATTGCGTGCATTTAGAGAAGGAGTTCTCGCACCATCATTGTTTAAGATCTTCATAAGAAGGACTGTTAACTATTGTTTCCTATACGAGACTGTTGAGTCTGTAAACTGTTTATAGTGTTAACGATCTGTGTTGCGCACATTGTTAGCAAATGTGGTGTGATTAGCGCGCGTGCGTGCGTGCCGTGAGTTATGCAGAGATGAAATGCGGAGATAAAGTACAGAGTATAGTGTTATTCTGCATGTTTTATGTTTTCCTTTATTCATTAATTCTGTGTTATGAGTTTATTTCGTGCTGTTTCACTGATAGTGAGTATGTATGTGACGTCATGAGTATGTATGTCGAGTGTGTGAACTTGGATGTACATCAATGGCATGAATGGAATTTGAGTGTTTACATGAACAGCATGTAAACAAAGGAATTGTCAATGGCGAAATAAAAGCCTCTAATGTACGAGACCGGTCTGAGAGACCTCCAGCTCACAGCAGGTTCTCTGAGCAGGACTGGCCGAGCGACGAGCTAGCGGCCGGGGCAGGCGCCTGCTGGCTGTCGCCTCACTTCATGGAGCTTCTCAACTCCTAAAACTTTGAAGCAAATTGTCAATTCAGCATCAATTTTCACAAGACAATTTTCTTTTCTCGCCTAAAACGTTCTCATAAGTGAATTTAGTGATGAATAAGATGGCGAAAATTGTCCTGTTGTTGGTCTGTCTAATATTATGACTGGCTGTTTTTTCGCGCCGTTATTCGTGTTCTAGGTCAGTGGTCACGCCTCTTTCTTTCACTCGGCACGGCAGTCGCTGGAGCCTGCAGGACGCTTGATAGCTCAACAATGGCCCTGCCAACTTTATCCTCAGATGAGCTGATCCAAACATTGATAAAAGGTGGTTTAACTATGACAGAAGTTAAAGCACAGAAATTCAGAGGTGAGTAATACTGTCGTTAGCTAACGTAAAGTTACATTTAAGTGACACTTGCGGCCCGCTGATTAAAGTTGGCTGCAGCTACAGTTAGAGATCGAACTAACATTATATCGGGACTTATTTTTAAGTTACCACTAACGTTCGTTACATGTAGCTAATTGTAAAGAAAAAAGCATAACGTTAGCTGACCTTAGCTAACGTTTGCCAGCTAGCTTAGAGTTGGCTACAGCTATCGTTAGCTAGCTTGAGTTCCTCATACAGCCAACGTACTCAGCTGAAAAGTTGAGTTAAAGTTAAGTTGATGCCCAAATAGTGCTGCAGCTATGTATATTTTTATTTAATTGAACTAAAAAGTAGTAGTGGTATTTAGTATACTTTTCCAAGTGCAGTGAAGTACTACTGAAGTACAAATACACATTGAATTAGTGTATTTATAGTGTATAACTTTCACACTTTTATTTAGCACCAAAATAAAGAATGTACTACAAATGTACTTGCTTGTATTTAAGTATTTTTTTTAATGCACTCAAGTATACTTTTTTCTCCAGGGTATTACTAAGTGCAAATTTACAGTAGCTACGTGGACAATTAACTTGTGATGGGATTGACTGGGTTCGAATCTGCCTTTTGCCGAGATCATTATTTTCCCTTTTCCCATCACATATCACATCAGAAAGTATTTATTTTCAATAAAAATGAAGAACATTTTCTAAAAGTGGAAGTAAATTGCCTAACGAGTGTTTAATAACAATAAAATCATTTACACTCTTATTATTGCATACTGCATAATTTTTTACTTCTTTTTTTTGCATGTGGGATACCATGAAAATAAATATTAGTTCAATAACTTACTATTCTACCAGTTTTCACCTTTGATATTATAACAGTGATGAGAATTAAACTTGCATTGAAGTATGCGGACGTCATTTTGTCACGTGCTGTTGCCATGGTGATCGTAATATCAGAGCTCCATTGATGATGGCTTTTCATAGTCGTGGTGCACCCGCTTAACTCAGAGTCAACCTACTCAGAGTCGATTGAACTAACTGAATTTAGCTGTTCTGAAACTGAAAACTCAGAGTTTCCCATTTCAGAGTAAGTCAACTCAGAGTTCAATTTTCCGTCGGTGATCTGTCAACCATCCTCCATTGTTTCAACGACAGCCGGTAATGTCTCCTAAGAAACATAAGTGTTCTGCTGTGGGATGTAATAATGAACATAGTAGTTTTCACTTACTTCCGACATCAGAGCCACTGAAAACGCAGTGGATGGATTTTATTTACGAAGGAAAGGCGCCACTCAAAATTCCAAAATACGTTTATGTTTGCGCGAATCATTTTTTGACTGACTGTTTTGAGAACGAGGGTCAATTCAAAGCAGGTCTTGCTTCAAAGTTAATCCTCAAGTGTGGATCGTTGCCTACTGTTCGCGATCCAACGTCACCTCCAAAAGAAGTAAGTGTATTTAATGTTTTTTGAGCAAATAGTCATTTCAGTCGATGTCAGCCAATTCAATAACAAATGCGTCTAAAGTTGTTGTCGTCGTTGTAGAATGTCTGTGTATATAATTTAAACCTTGTTTGTATAGTGTGTATCTAACGTACTTAGCAAACGTTATCACAGTATTTGTGTTTGTAGTTTCAAAAAACTGCGCGAACGTTATCACAGTGTGTGTGTGTGTGTGTGTGTGTGTGTTGCACATCCATAATTGCAAAGGGGACGCGATTAAAACTCTATAAGTACATAAATGTATCAAATAACCATTCAGAGACGTCCTGCTCCATTCTCAATTTGTGTTTCTTCTGCCGGAGTCTCTTCATCATCTGGGTCTGATTCCGGTTCAAACATGTACGGCTGAATGCCATACAAAACAGCGGGTCTCTCATTCTCAGCCATTCTGTTTCTACCGACTGTTTATTGCCATAGGTATGCAAGTTACAAAATATTTTACAAATAATTTAAATTATGCAAATAATTATACACTAAACAAATAGTTTTTACAAAACTATGTACATAAACCAGAGCTTTCTGTAGTGTGTTTCGTGCAAACATGGCGATTCAGAACAGATATACATGTATATATCCATGTAAACAGTCATTTTTCATGTCACCTTTAAGCAAACTGGTTACATAAAACTATGTAAACATACAGTCTTTGCTTAACGTGTGTTATGTGCATGTTGTGCAAAGAAACGTTAGTACACAAGTAAAAAACAAACAGGTAGTCTATTTTTATCAAGAGTCACAGCCCTCCATCTGCCACTTGAACAAGACTTGCGAAATTTCCAAATACACGTGGGCCTATCTTCTCATAGAGTTTGCTCAGCCTCTTACCCACCATCTTGCCAAAGCACATATCTTTGTCCTAAAGTTCCTTGTCCTCGTCGTACTTCTGCAATCTCGCCATTATGGCTTCTTGGACTGGAGTTAACTGCTCTGTTTTCCTCTTCTTCGAGCAAAGAGGCGACGGCACAGATGTGCATGCCGATGAAGACATGAAGATGATGGTGAGGACGGAAGGGCAACTGGTTCAACAGGGCAAATAAACTACTGCCACTCTTCGACCGAAACTTGAACTTGTGTTTAGCTGTTACTGGAAGCCAGGGATTGTAGTTTATAGTTATAAATGTGGATATTTTTCTTACAAAAATCAGGGTTCCCACTCTTTTTCAGCAATCATTTTCCAGGACTTTTCAATTTTACTATGGGCCGGAATAAAAGACAAGCTTCAAGTCTCTTAAAAGATTCTCAGAGACTGCATGCATCATTATCAACAGTTTGTTAAAGCTGCTAAGGAGAACTATTTTTCAGCTTTAATTACACAAAATCTGCACTGTCCGAAAGTGCTTTTTCGTACAATCAATTCAGCTCTGAATAATGGTGGCCTAGCCATTCCTGCCAGTTCTGAAATATCATGTGAAACTTTTGCTCAATTTTTTGTGCATAAGATTGGTAACATTAGAGCTAACATCTCAGTCCCTGCCTCCAATTCTGTCTGTCTCTTGGATCAGTCAGACTACTGCACTTTTGATCAGTTTCCAGGTTTGAGCCTGTTTCCTTGCCTGAACTGTTAACAGTTATTCAACATCTGAAGCCGTCTGTTTGTTCACTGGATGTTATTACTCCTCGTCTATTAATTCAAATCTGGGATGTAGTGGGTCCTACTATCTTCTTCTGATAATAAATCAGAGACTTGCTCGAGGTATAGTTCCCTCTTACTTTAAACATGCTCTGGTGCAGCCCTTGTTAAAAAAATCCAACTTGGACTCTACCTTGTTAAACAATTATAGACCAATTTTGAAATTGCCTTTCTTGTCCAAGCTTCTGGAGAAGGTACAGGTGCTGGTGATATAATTATAATATCATCAAAAAGTTCATTTTTTTATTGCAAATTATTTTTAAAAATGAAACTTTCATATATTCTAGATTCCCTACATGTAAAGTAAAACATTTCAAAAGTTTTTTTTTTTTTAAATTTTGATGATTAGAGCGTACAGCTCATGAAAGTCCAAAATCCAGTATCTCAAAATATTAGAATATTTCCTAAGATTAATCAAAAAATGGATTTTAAAAACAGAAAAGTTCAAGTTCTTTAAAGTATGTTCATTTGTACACTCAATACTTGGTCGGCAGCACATATACAGCAAATGACTTGCTCCTAGCACAAATTACAGCATCAGTGAAGTGTGGCATGGAAGTGATGAGCCTGTGACACTGCTGAGGCACTATCGAGCCTTCAGATCATCTGTATATTGTTGGATTGACTGATCCTCATCTTTCTCTTGAAAATATACCATAGATTCAGGTCAGGCATGTTGGCTGGCCAATAAAGCACAGTAATATCATGGTCAGCAAACCACTTGGAAGTGGTTTCTGCACTGTGGGAAGGTGCTAAAGTCCTGCTGGAAAAGGAAATCAGCATCTCCATAAAGCTTGACAGCAGATGGAAGCATAAAGTGCTCCAAAATCTCCTGGAAGATGGCTGCATTGACTTTGCACTTGATAAAACACAATGGACTAACACCAGCAGATGTCACGGCCCCCCAAATCATTACTAACTCCAGAAACTTCACACTAGACTTCAAGCAGCTTGGATTCTGTGCCTCTCCAGTCTTCCTTCAGACTCTGGGACCATGATTTCAACCACTTTCAACCACTGTTCACTGTCCAGTTCTTTTTCTCCTTAGCCCAGGTAAGATGCTTCTGACGTTGTTTCTGTTTCAGAAGTGGCTTGGTAGTCCTTTTCCTGAAGATGTCTGAGTGTGGTGACTCTTGATGCGCTGACTCCGGCTTCATTCGACTCATTGTGAAGCTCTCCCAAGTGTTTGAATCAGCTTTACTTGACAGTATTCTCGAGCTTGTGGTCATCCCTGTTGCTTGTGCACCTTTGCCTACCCAATTTCTTCCTTCTAGTCAACTTTGAATTTAATATGCTTTGATACATCACTCTGTAAACAGCCACCCCATTCAGTAATGACCTTCTGTGACTTACTTTCTTTGTGGAGGGTGTCAATGATTGTCTCCTAGACCATTGCCAAGTCAACAGTCTTCCCCAATAGTGTGGTTTCAAAGAACAAGAGATACCTGGAATTTATACTGTAGGGATGGTCATTTAATGACACTTAAATATAAAATATTCTAATATTTTGAGATACTGGATTTTGGATTTTCATTAGCTGTACGCTCTAATCAACAATTTAAAAAAAAAAAACAAAAAAAAAACTTTTGAAATGTTTTACTTTACATCTAGGGAATCTAGAATAAATGAAAGTTTCATTTTTTTAAATAATTTACAATTAAAAAAAGGATTTTTTTTTTACAATATTCTAATTATATGACCAGCACCTGTAGTTCTTAATCAACTTTTGACTTTAAGTACTATTAAGATTTTTGATAAATTTCAGTCTGGTTTTAGGTCCAAGCACAGCACTGAGACGGCCTTACTCAAAGTGTCAAATGACCTATTGTTGTCTGCGGATGCAGGGAACTGTGCGGTTTTGCTGCTTTTGGATCTTAGTGCAGCGTTTGACACCGTGGATCATGGGATCCTTCTTGAACGTCTGCAGGAGTGGGGTGGGGGGTGGGGGTTGGGGGGGTTAAGGGAAGTGTTTTAAGTTGGTTTTCATCTTATTTACAAGGTTGTTCATTTGCGGTGGAGCTTGGAGGTTCCATTATTCTCTTTATATATGCTGCCTGTGGGTGTGATCTGCCAAAAATGTAATGTGTCTTATCATTGCTATGCTGACGACATCCAGCTGTATCTACCTCTGAGTTGTAGCGATGATGCCAATATCTCTGCTTTGTTTAAGTGCCTGGAGGAAATAAAGGCATGGATGACGACAAGTTTTTTGCAGCTTAATGACTCTAAATCAGAAGTGGTCATTTTTGGCAATCAAAGACTCACCAACCAGCTCTCTGTAAAATTAGGCCCCTTATCTAAGAACTTAAACACCCAAGTTAGGAACCTTGGGGTAATTTTCGATTCTGAGTTAAAGTTTGACAAACAAGTTAGGGCCGTTGTTAAAAGCAGCTTCTATCAACTGAGAAGCATTGCAAAATTAAAGAGAATTTTGTCCTTCAGAGACATGGAAACTGTGATTCATGCTTTTATTTCATCCCGATTGTACTATTGTAATTCACTTTATATGGGGCTGTCGAAGAACCTGCTTTCGCGGCTGCAACTGGTACAGAATGCTGCGGCCGGATTGTTGACTGGTACCAGGAAATGGTCCAACATTTCCCCAGTGCTGGCTTCACTGCATTGGCTTCCGGTTGAGTACAGAATTCAATATAAAGTCTTGACAAACGTTTTCAAGAGTCTGTATGGTTTGGCTCCTGAGTATATTTCTTCTCTGTTCCAGCAGCATTGCACCTCTAGACCATTAAGATCCTCTCAGAGTTTGCTTTTAACTGTTCCTAGAGCACGGATGAAAACCAAAGGAGATTGAGCTTTCTCTGTGGCAGTGCCACGGTTGTGGAATAGTCTCCCACTGCACCTGTGACTCTGTAGTCTGTTTTAAATCGATGCTGAAGTCGCACCTCTATTCTGTGGCTTTTAGTTTCCCTTAGTTTCTGGAACTCTGGCTGTGATGATTACTGTGGTACTGTGTCTGTTTTTAAGCTCTTTTTGTATTTTCGTATTACTGTGTTTTTTGAGATGTAAAGCACTTTGGCTCAACAAGTGTTGTTTTAAATGTGCTATATAAATAAATGTTGATTTGATTTGTTGATCACACCTGGCCTAAAGTGATATATTGCTTTCCAAGTCTTTAAAAGTCTTACAGTTTATTGCCATGACTTAAATATAAAATCAGTTTTTAAGATAAGCTCTTAATCATACATTATGACTATGAAAGCTTTTTTCCACCACAGAATAAAAAAAGTCGCAATTACCTTTTTTTCTACCTACTTTTTTTCTTGCAATTGCTGTTTATATCTCACAATTCTGACTTTATATCAAGCAATTGCGAGTTTCGATCACATTTGAGATAAAAAGTTGCAATTACTTTTTTTATTCAGCAGCGGACACTTCCATAGTTTATTGCCATGACCATAAAATCAGTTTGTAATATGAGCTTTCAATCATACATTATGATAAATTGTTCTTGTTACCAGTGTCCATATCATAGCAAAAAATATTGGAACTATTTTAATGTCTTGTTTAACCCATAACACATGATAGAATATGTGGCAGGTCTATTAATTATTTCTGTCCTATCCAATGCTGGTTATCATCATGTCAGTCAATATAATTTTGGATTCAATCCTCGATTTAAATAAGTTAGTCATTTCTAAAACTTTGCAGTGTGTATACTTAGCAGCATGAAAAACTTTCAAATTGCGAATGGGTTATAATCACATTTTCCTTTTTTAATCACTGCAGCTGTCAATCACTTCAGTGCAAACTCAAAGTTCTGCACTGTGAAAACTCCTGTTATAATCAATGAAGCAGGCTACACTGCACAATGAATCTCTTACTGACCTTATATTGCATCAAAATTATTAGTTAGCAAGTTAGTAAATCAGGTAGCTGCTTACTAATTAACATTTTCTGTATACATTTGAGCAGTTAATAGCATTAGCTAACTGCTGCAAGTGGCAACACAAACCCCCAGCCTTTAGCCTAGGTTAGACGCTTCTGACGCTGTCTGTTGTTCAAGAGTGGCTTGACACAAGGAATGCGACAGCCGAAATCCATGTCTTGCATACGTCTGTGCGTAGTGGTTCTTGAAGCACTGACTCCAGCTGCAGTCCACTCTTTGTGAATCTCTCCCATATTTTTGAATGGGTTTTGTTTCACAATCCACTCCAGGGTGCGGTTATCCCTATTGCTTGTACACTTTTTTCTACAACATCTTTTCCTTCCCTTCAGCCAGCCTCATGTAGACTGCTCACGCCAGCCGCATGACGAAAATTACATACATCAAATTCACAAACGCGGACGGCCGAAGTATACCGGGGCTTCAGTGATCACAAAAATTCAGCTGCAGGCTGCCACTGTTCAGAGAGCAAAGCTAGTCCACAATCTAGTAAACGTTTCTTTGTAGTAGCGCCAACTGAAAACACACTCATGTGACTGGAGAGACTCAGACATTGCAGTACTGAATATTGAACAGTCCACGCATGTGGATTTGGATTAAACAGGTAATCACTTTGATGCCGTGCCTGAACACCGTTTATCCCTTCACAGTGGCGTATAGCAGATGGGCGCACAGGGCTGTTAATTATTATTATTATGCCACTTTTATTATTAAATTAATATCCCAATTCATTTCATTGACGCACTGCGAGCATAATAAATGATTTGTTAGATGGCATACTCCTCATTTAAAAAAACAACTTGTTTAACATTATAAAACTCTATTGTCCCGCCAGCGGACCACTGGGTCATTAAAGGGTTAAACTTGTTTGCTTAAAATTTTTGTGAATAATTTGCTGATGCAGGTACAAAAAGACGTTTTGTAACTGCAAAAAAAAATACAAAAAAATAAAACTTGTCACCCATGGTGCCAACTATAGCTGGAGAGGAGAGATTTGGCTGTGGCTAACTTACACAGAAGAGACATTTTTTCTCATCACATAAGATGAACTACTTAATGTGATTTCAGACTGTGGTGATGTGGTTTCTCCACTGCATGGATCTTCATGTGTATCTTCAGGTGACTTTTAAAAGAGAAACTCTTTCCACACTGATCACATGTGTGCAGCTTCTCTCTGCTGTGGATCTCCTTGTGTCTTTTCAGTGTTCCTGACTGACTGAATCTCTTGTCACAGTGTGAACACTTGTAAGGTTTTTCTCCAGTGTGGATTCTGTGGTGCTTTATTAAATCGCTCCATGTAGTAAAAATCTTCTCACACTCAAAGCACATGAACTCTCTCACACCAGTATGAATTTTCTCATGTTTTTGGTAAACTACACAGAAGTGAAAAACTCTTTCCACTCACAGAACATGAATGTGGCTTCTCCTTTGTATGAACTCTCAGGTGTCTCTTCAGGGCTGATGACCCTAGAAATGTTTTGTCACATTGATCACATGTGAACGGTCTCACTCCAGTGTGAACTTTCTTGTGATCCTTAAGATGTCCTTTTTGTGTGAAACTCTTCCCACATTGATCACATGTGAACGGCTTCTCTCCTGTATGAACTCTCATGTGAACATCAAGACTTTGTTTGGTTGATAAACTTTTTCCACACTGATCACATGTGAATGGCTTCTCCTTTGTATGAACTGTCAGGTGTGTCTTCAGGTCTGATGACCCTAGAAATGTTTTGTCACACTGATCACATGTGTGTGGCTTCTCTCCAGTGTGAACTTTCATATGCCTCTTAAGACCTCCTTTTCGTGTGAAACTCTTCCGACATTGATCACATGTGTGTGGCTTCTCTCCAGTGTGAACTCTCTTGTGATCCTTAAGATGTCCTTTACGTGTGAAACTCTTCCCACACTGATCACAGGTGAACTGCTTCTCTCCAGTGTGGATCCTCATGTGTTCCTTAAAATCTCCTTTTCGTGTGAAACTCTTCCCACACTGATCACATGTGAACGGCTTCTCTCCTGTATGAACTCTCATGTGACGTTCAAGACTATGTTTGGTAGTGAAACTCTTTCCACACTGAGTGCAGGTGAAAGATTTCTTGGCTCTTCTTTTCTTTAAATATGTATTTTTAGTCTTTGAGCGACTCAAAGGTTTTTCTCCAGGTTTATCATGATGTTTCTCCTCCACTTCACTCAGTTCTTCACTCTCCTCCTTCACGTCTATCAGCTCTGAAATGAAAGAGAAAAAAAAGTAATTTCACTTTCAGTAAATCAAAATAAAGAGAGAAATATTAAGTTAAATGTGATAAAATTGAGACTTGTTGTGATAGACAACTGCTACAAAACATTACGATCATTTTGATGCATTCGCATAAATTGTCCCTGAAACTGTAACATTAATCTTCCATGATATTAACAGCCATATTTTGACATTTGATATTTAATTAATTTTCCTAAATCAGTGTAATTATTAAGGGCCGTTCACAGCAGACTTCTCCTTCCACTGACTTCCTTTCATACACATGTGAATGTAAGACACCAGAAACACAAGATCAAGTGAAGTTTGCAGTAAAGTGGAGTAGATTGTATATTTTAAAATTTGAGTGATTATTATTCGTTATTCGTATGTTTTTAAAAATATATCACGTCATATCTTGACGTTTCAGCTTCTGTAGAAAGTTCACATGCTCAAAGTCTAGACTGATTTGTTTCAATATAACAGACTAAAATAATGGACAAAATATCTTAATAGAACATGATCTTTACTTAATATTGCATAATTTTGACTCTTACAGTGTATTGTTGGCTATTGCTACAAATATACCCGTGCGACTGGTTTTGTGGTCCAGGGTCACATTAAATGGAAATACTGAATTTTAAAGTTGTCTTACGGGTGTGGAACGGAATGAGGGTAAGTAATAAATTACAGAATTTTGATTTTTTGGTGAACTAACCCTTTAATTACAAGTAACCAGCCCTAAATCAAACCCTAACTCTTGCTCTACAGTAAGTCCACTTGAATGAAACGACTGAGTGAATTCAGACACTGAGTGTGCCGGAAGGAAGAGCTGCTGATTTCACAGAGTTTGTGCTGCTGTTTAATAATCATTTGATTCATTCAGCATCTGCAAACCTTAATTAAACAATTTCATGATCAAGGAATTTACACCTGAATGATATTATACTGGAATGAATGGATTCAGTAATATTAACTGTAATTTTATACTTCTGTATATTGTCTATTTCTGTAGAGCTGGACATTTTAATAATGATCAAATGACTGAGTTCAGCTGTGAGAATAAAAACCAACCTGTTTGTTCCTCAGTTTCTTCATGTTTCACACTGAATGTTTCTTCAATCTTTATTTCTTCAGACTCCTCTTTATTAATTATCTTCATATCTTCACTTTCCTCTTTATTAAACTCAATCTTCATGTCTTCAGTCTCCTCTTTAATAAACTCAATCTTCATGTCTTCAGTCTCCTCTTTAATAAATGCCATCTGTAAGTACAGAATAATTAACAGAGTTAAAAGTCTTCAATGACCTGTTGGACAAAAAAAAAAAACACTCAAAACTAACTCTACAAATTAATAAACTTCATATTTCAGGCATTTATGATCCTCATATGGTATTAAATGAATTATAGATTATATTTAAATGATTACACTTTGATGAAACATGATTAATTAGTTTGTTAATGTTTGTTGTTCTCGTTCATGTTCACTGTTCGAACAGCACGAGTCGTGATTCACTGAATCATTTCTCAAAGTGTTTGATTCAATTGACTCGGAGTTGAAAAGTTCAGTTTCTCCATCATTACTCGCCAGAGACTGAACTCGAGTTCATGATAAACTGATTTATGATTTATATATAGAGAGAAATGAGACGCAGGTTTACTGTTTCTCATCAGTGGATGAGTTTTACTCACACAAATATCCTTCACTACTGTTAGATAAAGAAAATCACAATGCTACATTAAATAGTAAATAATTCATTTCACATCGCTTTAAAAAACGGTAACAACTATAAATCATTGAACTGTTTCTGTCGATTAAAACAGCTTAAATTCTTAAAACAAACCTTTATTCAGCAGAATCACAGATGCAGGAGCGCGGCGCAGTCTTATGACGTCATGTCGTCATTCCAAAATAAAAGTCATGCATCGTCTACAATCACAGAAGTGCATAGAAATCCAACTATTTTACCAGATAATTTTTGTATATTAAAATTAAAACAGTGACAAATATGGTACAAACGATGTTTAAAAAAAGTTTTTTTTTTTTGTTTTTGTTAAAAACCACAGTGGAGCTAAATACTAATTTTTGGCAGCTGTTACAGAAACATTTTTACAAAAAATCTTCTGATTTAACCTTGAGATTTGAAGTATTAGATAGTATTAGATAGTTATTAATAGAATAATGAGACACAAACCTTTACATTCAAATGCGTTTGGCCCCATTTATTTTTGATCACAATAATACACGTTTACTTCAGATTTCATTAGATAGAATATAAGGGTTTCATAATTACCCTGGTCAGAAAATGTTGTTTGTTTGGGGGGTACGGGGGCATGTTCCCCTAGAAAATTTAGATTTCCCTGGTGTACATATGTGCATTTTTAAGACGTTTTAAGGCCAACAAACAGGATAGCAAATAGCTTTAAAACCATGTCAATAAATACAGTGGTGTGAAAAAGTGATTTTTTATTTTTTTGCATGTTTGTCACACTTTATTGTTTCAGATCATCAAACTAATTTAAATATGAATCAAAGATAACACAAGTAAACACAACGTGCAGTTTTTAAATGAAGGTTTTTATTATGAAGGGAAAATAAAATCCAAACCCACATGTGCTTGCCCCTCGCTGTTAAAACATAACTTAAGTATCTAAAGATTAACGGTATTCTGCTCTGTTGCTTAAATGAACAATGAAGAATGAGATTTATTTGCTCACCCTCATGATTTTGCCCACATGACTGACTTCTGCAGAAACATGGAAATATGGAAATATCCGAAATATGGAAATACATTGTGAATCACTCAAGTGTCAGCAAACAGTGCGTGTAATTCACTAATTATTAATTCTGTCAGTTTTGGTGACAAATGACCGAGTCCAGGGGTGTCCAGTCCTGCTGCTGAAGGCCTGAACTGTCCTACAAAGATTAGCTCACCTGAACCAGATAATCAGCTTCTTACTTGGATACTAGAAACTTCCAGGCTACTGTGGAAGTCAATGGGGCTCGAAAACTGGTTATGAACACTCTTCAAAATATCTTCTTTTGTCTTCAGCAAAGAAATGTTTACAGGTTTAGAATCGAGGGTGAGTAAATTTCATTTTTAGTTGAATTATCCCTTTAACTTTCACTGACATCTTAAAATAAATAAATAAATAAATAATAAATATCATAATAGAAGTAAGGACTAGTCCTATCTTAAGCTAAGCCCTGTCTGTGAAATCTTCCAATTAATACCAAGGTATAAAACCAGCATCTTCTCTCTTCCTGTTGTTAGTTCTTTCGGCATCCCTCCTCCTCCTCCTTTTTGTACAGTTTTGCCTGTTATAGGGGGGCAATCGGAGCTCGAGTAAAATATCCATTCCGAGCCCCTCTATAGCAGACAGCAAGCCAAATCTGTTTACCACTTACACTAAGATTATATGGGCATATGAACTCATGAATTAAATATTGTAGAAATGGGTTCCAGATGTTTGTAAATATGGACATAGTTTTCTTATTGGTGTATGTATATAATGTGATGTATTCTGTAAGAATATTAATCCAGTGTTTAATATGTATAACATTTTTGGATTTCCAGTTTAGTAGAATTATTTTCTTGGCTATAGTTAGAGAAATAAGAAGAGTATCTTTATATTTGATCGGGAGGTTATGGACTTCTCTATGATTTTGAGTTAACCCACGTGACCATGATTTCTCTCTGCCTGTCACAAAGTTGCATTTTTATACCATTTTCTCATGTTATATTATGTATGTTTTTCTTTGTAGATTGTAAACTGTGTCTGCACACAAATGATAATAAATGAATCTTAATCTGTATCCAGTTATAATCCGTATCACTGCTTTACCTGGTAAACTCAAACCACTTCCAAGAAGGTACTTTTCCTGACCTACTGCTACATCTACTGGGGCCTGTTTGCTCTGTAGCTCATAGGTGTCCCTGTCAATCCTCTCAGTAACTCCAAATCCTCATCCGTCACTTCAGACAAGGCTCTGCAATATACAAAATTCTTGTCTACTTGTGTCATAAAAGGACTGGTACTCCAACGCCACAGTATGTTACATGGTTTATCATGTTTGAAAGTATAAAAAACAACTCACCTGTCATTGCTGTAGTGACAGAAGACTTCGCCTTCACCACCACAACATCTGTTACTGGCAGCGGTGTTGTTTTTCTGCCTCTTGGCTTATGCCACTGTTGGGGCAGGCTTGTGGAGGACTGGACTGACACACTACTGATATGTTTGGCTTTACAGAGGTCCAGCGTATAACTCTCAAAATGGATCTTTACAAACTGTTTGTGATGCAGCACATCAGATCATGTTAGTATGGCATGTATTTTTGTGGATGTTTGTTAAAATTTGATTCTGAATGAGTTTGATACCTGTTCTGTACCTGAAAATCCTGTTAAAAAAAATCACTGTTTATTTCATTAGTTTATTGTGTTGTATTTTTTTGTGCTATTACTCGTAATTTGAATATTTGTTACTATTTTATTACTTACAGTACTTGTGTAACTCTATTTAAAATTTAAGTGACTTAGGGTGCTTTCACATTAGCACTTTTGGTGCGCACCCGGGTTCGATTGACGAAAGAGTTCGGTACGTTTGGATGATGTGAATACGGTCTTCTGAACTCGGGTGCGCACCCGCGAACCGTACCCGATTCCGCTTAAAAAGGGTGGTCTGGGGTGCGGTTCAAGTGAACTCCGGTACGGTTCGCTTCTGATATGAATGCAAACGTACCAAATTGCGGAAGTGAACCGCTATTAATGCCGTATTGTTTGATAAAAATGTTTGTTTGTGTGTGTTTCACTCACTTTCCCAACGAGCGTGACTGACGTGCTGCAAGCAGAGAGCTGTAGCATAGCTTTTCTCATTTCTGCTCGCCTTCAGCATTGTACATTCACGGCAGACAGACGCAAGTTCCGTTATGAACAAAACCAACGGTTCAAAAACAAAAATATAAAAGTGAGGAGAGCAACGTTATGCATTTTGCCGCCTTCTGCTGTGCCATCGTTACTAAGCAACGTAGTAAACAGCTGCTGGTTTGATGACGCAAACGAACCGCGGTTCGGACCCAAATAATATAATGTGAACACAGTCCAGTGGGCGCAGGGGGAGGGGGGAGCAATCGAACTCAGGTTCGGTCCAGGCAATCGAACCAAGTGTGAAAGCACCCTCAATCTAGTAGCTTTTGGTGTCATAACCTTATTTATTTAGGTTACATGTATCAAAAACAGCAAAAATAATAACTAGGCTTATTTTATAGGCCCATTATGTTTTCTTTTTTTATTGTGGGGCCAGTGAACCTGCTGCATGACTGGATTTAATAGAGGTAACTGGGAAAATGCGAGTAAAACAAACAATTACACTAAAGATTGGGCTCAAAAGTGTTCCTTACGACATGTCAAAATAAACCTAATCCATGGATATTAACATGCAGCCAGGAATCGTGTTTCCTGACATTTACATGTGCCTGATTTCAATGCCGTGGAAACAATTAAAGCAAATCGACTGTGGAAGCTTTATATAACTACAATATAGGTAGGTTTAAATCGGAGTGATCACTTAATTAATATTATATATAGTCATATTGTCCAGCCCTAAAACTTGTAGTTTTTGACAGTGTTTATTTAAAAATGCCCAATTATGCAGAATATGGTAAATATTAAATTGATCAGTTGTCAACATAATATACAGGGAGTGCAGAATTATTAGGCAGGTTTTCTTTAACAGATAAAATGAGCCAAAAAAGAGATTTAACTCAGACTGAAAAGTCAAAAATTATTAAATACTCATGAGAAGGACGCAATACTAATGTAATACTAGAAATTGCAAAGTTAAAGCATGACCATTGGACAGCGAAATGCTCATTGGGTCAGCTGGGTCATACAAAAACAGCTGGAGAAGAAAAGACACGTTAACTGCAAAATAATTAAGAATTAAGGTGAAGAATTAAGTGTGAAACCATCAGGAACCCTTTAGTCTCCAGTGCCACCATTTCCCAGTACTGAAACCTACCTGGAGTCTTCAGAAGTGTGAGGTGTCAGGATCTCAGAGACTTAGGTTAGGTGAAGAATCCTAAAAAATGACCTGCTCTTAAGATAAATTCTTCAAACAGTGGTACAAGAGGATGTGGTGCTGGTCCTTCAGGAGTCACTCTCAAGCTGTCTGTCTATAAGGCCTATAAAAACCCAGTCTTCATGTACTTTATAACACTTCAGCTTGTGATTCTTATTAAGAGCGGGTCATTTTTTAGGATTCTTCACCTAACCTAAGTCTCTGAGATCCTGACACCTCACACTTCTGAAGACTCCAGGTAGGTTTCAGTACTGGGAAATGGTGGCACTGGAGACTAAAGGGTTCCTGATGGTTTCACACTTAATTCTTCACCTTAATTCTTAATTATTTTGCAGTTAACATGTCTTTTCTTCTCCAGCTGTTTTTGTATGACCCAGCTGACCCAATGAGCATTTCGCTGTCCAATGGTCATGCTTTAACTTTGCAATTTCTAGTATTACATTAGTATTGCGTCCTTCTCATGAGTATTTAATAATTTTTGACTTTTCAGTCTGAGTTAAATCTCTTTTTTGGCTCATTTTATCTGTAAAAGAAAACCTGCCTAATAATTCTGCACACCTGAATATAGGGCATTCTTCATTTCCAGCCTTCATGAACAATTATATATCACTTATAAATGATTAAAAACAATATTAATAGTAGTTATTAAGATTGATATGGATTGGAATTGGTAAAATGTGCTTGGAAAAAAAATATGATCAGAAAATCAACTTGCTTAATAATTCTGCACTCCCTGTATGGGAAAAAAATATGTATAAAAGCTCAAGCGCAAACTATTAACAGTAATCTTAAACTAATACGGTACAACTGGATTATGAGAACGTATTTTACTCCACTCCAGACACATGCATTAAATGCACATCTGATAAAGACACACTTTTGCACTGCATGTGGGGTTGTCATATGGTGCAGGAGTTTTGGAAAGAGGTAGTCTCACTAATTTTTCAGATGGTATCTGTTAATCTTTCAATGAATGCAGAATTTTTCCAGAAAATATTGTACACTGTAGCAGCATTCGTAAAATTATTGACACGTGTATACTTCAAGCAAAGTGTCTAATAGCTATGTATTGGAAAAAAGTGGAAAGGCCATCTGTTGTACAGTGGATTAATAAAATGTCTTTTTGTTTGTCAATGGAAAAGTTTACATATATTTTTAAAGGTAAATTCTCCTTATTTGAGAATATTTGGAAACCCTTTATATCCTTTATCTCAAACTCAGATTTTAGTAATATAATGAGTGAGGTTGAAAGAGATACAATATCTTGATTCTCAAACGTATTTCCACCCACATTTTATTACTACCAAACCATTAGTCATTGAACCATTTACTGTTTTTCCTAAATTACCCCTTTTTATATAATGACCTGTGCCTTTTTTTCTCTTTGTATTATTTTTGTATAATTTTTTTATTTTTATTGTTGTTTAGTTTATTGCTATGTTAAAAGATATTTAATGGTTTTATTGTATAATATTGGATTTCAGCTTTAATGTACTTTTTTTTTTAAACAAAGCAGCTGGTGTTGCCATAGAAACTAGTGGACTGACGAATCGCTTTCACCCCAAAATGGCAGAAACGCAGGGCTGCTGCTGGAGCCGGTGTTACTATGGAACTTTCTGTTGAGTGTCGCTTCTTGTTAGTGTATTTTCTTTGATCACAGTCTGCAATATCAACTACTTGTGCTTCGAAGGGAGTTAGCTGGTAAGTTTGTGTCCATTTATACTCTGATAAATACAACAAACAATCAATGCATTCTATGAGATGATGTCAACCAAAGTGTGAGTCATTAAACTAGGAGTAATTTGATATGAAACTCCACCTTGATGGGCTACAATATCTAGAAGATCTGTCGTCATAGGTGTCTTTGAAGTGTGTGTGTGTGAGAGAGAGAGAGAGAGAGCATGTGTTCTGGATTAAAACAGCTGAAATGTGTTCTTGATTCATCTAAAAATGGTTAAATCATCTAATAATGCAACACTTGTGAAGATCTGTTTATGTGTGTATATCTGTTAATCAGAGTTTATGACCTGAAAGTCCAAATATACATCTATGCCTTTTCTTCCATATCAGCTGTAGTTTGAGTTCTTGAGAAAGAGCTGCTGATTCCTCCATATGAAACACTTAAAAGTCACTGATATTAGAACAAAAGAGATATGAAACCATTTTCCATAATCAAAAATCAAACTATGAAGTGGTAAACGTTTTTTTTTTCTTCTTTTTCTGCTTTTTGCTATAAACTTGTTTGCTTTAGAAAGTGAAAATGGAAATCCACCAGAACATACAACCACATAACACTTAAACTATCAACAGTACTAGACAAGGGACTGATGGAAACAGAGGGCTTGAATGCATGGGCAAATGAGATCAATGACAAGACACACCTGAACAGAATACTTCGAATCAATGTCTAACCAAAGAGACAAAACTGAGCTAATGAACAAACAAGGAGATTAACAATGAAACTCGGACATGAAAAAAGATCACAAAACAAAGTCAAAATGTTACATTTACATATTAATAAATGAAAGTGCTTAAAACATTAAGTATGATCTGTATGTAACAATACACAACTCTGAGATCACAATATGAATGGAGGCAAGAATAAACTGAGCATGTTCAAATGAACTCTCACAAACTATTTCCACTAAATACTGATGTCTTCACCTGTGAGAAGTGAAGAGAGAATGATCAGCAGACACAGATCACATTTATCAGACATTTTATGTTTCTGCCAGTCTTTCTTTTCATTATATAGTTACAGCTCTTCTTTAAAGGTGCCCTAGAATCAAAAAATTGAATTTATCTTGGCATAGTTGAATAACAAGAATTCAGTACATGGAAATGACATACATTGAGTTTCAAACCCCATTGTTTCCTCCTTCTTATATAAATCTCATTTGTTTAAAAGACCTCTGAAAAACAGGCAGATCTCAACATAACACAGACTGTTACGTAACAGTCAGGATCATTAATATGTACGCCCCCAATATTTGCATATGCCAGTCCATGTTCAAGGCATTACACAAGGGCAGCCAGTATTAACGTCTGGATCTGTGCACAGCTGAATCAACAGACTAGGTAAGCAAGCAAAGAACAATAGCGAAAAATGGAAGATGGAGCGATAATAACTGACATGATCCATGATATTATCATGATATTTTTAGTGATATTTGTAAATTGTCTTTCTAATTGTTTCGTTAGCATGTTGCTAATGTACTGTTAAATGTGGTTAAAGTTACCATCGTTTCTTACTGTATTCACGGAGACAAGAGCCGTCGTTATTTTCATTTTTAAACACTTGCAGTCTGTATAATTCATAAACACAACTTCATTCTTTATAAATCTCTCCAACAGTGTGTAATGTTAGCTTTAGCCATGGAGCACCATCAAACTCATTCAGAATCAAATGTAAACATCCAAATAAACACTATACTCACATGATCTGATATGTTGCATGACGAACACTTTGTAAAGATCCATTTGAGGGTTATATTAGCTGTGTGAACTTTGTTTATGCACTGTATTATAGTCAAGAGCTTGGGGGCGGGGGAGCGCGAGATTTAAAGGGGCCTGAATCGGTGCATAGTTAATGATGCCCCAAAATAGGCAGTTAAAAAATGTATTTCTATGGGGTATCTATGGGGTATTTTGAGCTGAAACTTATTCAGGGGACACCTTAGACTTATATTACATATTGTGAAAGAATGTTCTAGGGCACCTTTAAACATGATCAGCCCTTCCTGTGGTTGTGAACTTCCTCTGATCTCACCAATGGAGTGTGTAGACCTGACACTATACACTCAAGTGCTTGCATGTGTGCGTAACCCAGCAATGAGGTTTGCTCTAGGCTGCATTCCAGTTCGGTTTTTAAATGCCCTTCCCTCGCTAACTTCCCTCGGTCTCGTTGACTCGGATGTACGTCATTGCTTACGTTGCACGAGTGCCCACTTCTGGCGGAACCTTTGTATGGGCTGAACTGGAACGTTTTAAGCCCTTGATCACTTGATATCCGCAATGGAACTGATTTATTATTTATTTTTTCCCCTTACAAAATTGTTTAATACAGCATTCTATATGTATATATGTGTGTTTTAAATGTTTAAAAAATAATTAATATATCATAGAGTTGTTTGTGGTGGGGTAAATTAAACGCGATATGCGGTGACGTCACAATTGTGTTGCATTGTGGGTTATGGAGCTGCCTGAAGTGTCCATATGAAGTAGACTCGCTCAGGGGCGCCTGCAGGATTTTATCTCAGGGTACGCACAGAACTAACCCCCCTTTTTTTTTTCTTTTTTTTTTCCTGTCCGCAAAAAAACTATTATATAAAATAAATCAGTGAGTTGGTGGGAACGATCTAATGCTGTACAAATCGAGTGATCGACAGTCTCTTTTATGTTCACCACCACTTAGAAAATTTGATGTAACTGCACTCTGATGTGCTTAATGCTTCTTTAATTTTTTGTTTTGTTTTGTTTTTACGTTGCCTCTGAGCAGCCTTGTCCGGAAATGTGGATATTGTTTTCAGAGAAACGAACATTTTTTTTTTCTAGTCAAGTGAAACTTCACTTTGCGTGTCAGAATTTTTTAACACATACCATATGGAAGTTCAAGTCCATTTACTAAATATTTTAAATATATAAGCCTGCAGCCTATACTACATCATCATATGTTCTGTCATATAAACAGTATTTACTATAAAATAACAGCACAATATTGCCTCAAACAACTCAGTATGCATTAGTATTAATATTATTATTAGAGGCCTAATTGTTTTTTGTTGATCCCATACATTTCATCTATTGCCAGACTTTAATATGTGAATTATATTATTGAAATAAACAGCGTCGTCAGGCTTTTGTTCGTGCTTATTGGATAAAACAACGGAATTGCGCCCTCAAGTTTATGGGTGCCGTACATTTTACCTGCCACATGATGGTGCTGTTTTCAACATTCTTGATGCTAACCTTTCCCTAAACATTTAGAGAAAAGCTTCAAAGATTTATTAGGTTTCATTTCTCCATACCTACTCAGTAGTTTTAGGCAAATGTTTAAGTCGAATTTAGCTGTTTTAGAGAGTGTTTACTCATTTTGAGCTTGTTTTTAAAAAAATTCCATGTGTTGGAAAAAAAAACGATGAAACTAAACCAGCCAATCAGATTTCTTTTCAGCCATATCCCCCAGGCCCACCCATGGATGCACATACACACGTTTGACTTTACAACATACAAACGCACACCTTTATTTATTTTCATTCTTTCTTGCTCTCTTAATGTTACACTCTCTTAATGAGTGTACGCAGATAGATTTTAATAATCAATTTAAAAATTATGTAAAATAAAAACGGCATTAATAGCGCCCTCTCAAGGTACGCACAGTGCATACAGCCGTACAGCTGCAGGCGCCACTGGACTCGCTGGAGGGAGCGAGGGTCTGTCCATATAAAACCCTCGTCCACTTCACGAAGTGGAACGCACTTCAAAATGGCGGCAGGGATTCCCCCGAGGGAAGTGTTTAGGGAAGTTCGCGAGTGCGTGTCTAAAACCGAACTGGAACGCAGCCCTAGTGTGTTTGAAATTACTTTGCAAATTTTTAAGCACTTCCTGTATGTTAGTGTAGCACAGGTGATTTAGCCACATAATAATTTAAAAAAGAGAAACGCAATACACATCAGTGCTTTCATTCATTTTATGTTGATTTTATTAGTTTCACAATTCATTTAATTATACAGCAAAAAAAAAAAAACAGGAGAAACTTTTTCTTTCTTTAATATTGTCTTTATTTCTGAGTGTAAAAAAATTAAAAAAAATTTGTACAGTGTGGGCGATTCAGAGCATGTGGGAAAGGCAACTGTGTGTAGAGCCGTTCGTACAGTGTGTCTGGCACTTAAACAGTTGTTACCCACGTTTGTACAGTTCCCTGGCCATAAACCTCTGCTTGTTATTAAAGACGAAAACCACAGAGTGGCAGGTTTGTCCTTTGTAGTAAAATATATGACGCATATTTAATATTTAGTCATATTATTAATATCTATACATGTATTCATTATGCACACACTTCATACTTCCATAACTTTCTGTTTCAGGGTTTCCAAATGTAATTGGGTGCATTGATGGCACTCACATTCCTTTTAAAGCTCCATCAATAAATGAGGGAGACTATGTTAATAGGAAATCTATTCATAGTATCAATGTGCAGGTAACAACTTAATTTTTTCCCCTTCTTAAAATCATCAAAGTCATTACTTTTTCCACTAACTATAGGTAATATGTGAGGCAACCCAAATCATCACCAATGTCGAGGCAAAATGGCCAGGATCTGTGCATGATGCCAGAATTTTCCGCGAGTCATCATTATGCCAGACATTTCAGCAGGGTATGATTTGCTTTATACAATTTTTGTTTTTTCGTTTTTACTATATTTGTGTTGTACACTTCAATCATTACAGGACAGTACAATGGTTACTTGCTGGGGGACAGAGGATAACCTTGTCTGCCCTATTTAATGACACCCTACCCTGAACCTGAGCCTGGACCACAGACACGGTTTAACCTGGCTCACAGCCGAACACGGGCCAAGGTGGAGATGACTATAGGGATCCTCAAATCTCGGTTTCAGTGTCTGCGTGGGCTCCGGGTTAGTCCAGAGAGGGCATGCGACATTATTGTGGCTTGTGTTGTGCTTCACAATATTGCCACTATAAGAGGAGAGAGCCACCCTCCTTGTATTGAGGGAAGATGGCCCAGAGGAACACCGACAGATTTTAGAGGCCAACAGAGACGGAAGACTTTTGAGAGACAGGATTTGTCAAAATTACTTTTATTAGTTTTTTTTTGCACTGGTCTGCCAGGCAGTTTATTTCTTCATTTCCTGAAAAACAAAAGTAAAATTCATTAAAATGTTTATATATATATATATATTAGTGCTGTCAATCGATTAAAAAAAATTAACTAATTAATCGCACAATTTTTTGAAATTAATCGCGATTAATCGCAATTAAAAGACTGAAACTTTTTGGATATGTAAATGTAAAATGTAAATAATTAATGTAAACTCAAGACAAAGAAACTATTTAAATTCAAAATATGATTGTTTATTGGAATTTTTGTTTAACTTGTAACACAGATTTTCTCATGTAAACAACATACCTGCAATAAACCATCAATATCCTCCAAATTAACTGTTGGCTTGAAAGCCATATTTATTACAGAAATAAAAACACAGGCATGTAAGTGCCATTTGAATTTCAAAACAATCAATGCCAATAAAAAACAAAAATGATTTCCATGTTGAATTCTAAGTGGACTGCAAAAAAATTCCAAAGTATAGTCATTGCAAATATGGAAATTGGAAAATAATAATAATAAAGGAATGAATACAAACAATTGTACTCATTGTAACGTTGTATTGCTGAGAGTTGAGAACATTAATTATAAAGTAGAAACTATTTTGCTTAGTCCTCCTTTACATTCAGCCAGTTGCTGAGACAGACCAGTCTTTGACATTATCAGGGGACAATGTGGCCCTTTCTTTTTGAATGATGTGACCTGAGAGTGAGAACAGTCTCTCACAAGGCACCGTTGTAGCAGGGGTTGACAGATACTTGCATGCTATTGGTGCCAGCCTTGCATGTGTTGCTTCTCTCTTTTTCCACCACTGTAGTGGACAACCCTCCATGTGCAATTTGGGCTCTGCTTTGTAGCGGTTAAGACACTGTTCTATGGACTCTTCCTCTTCATCTGACTCTGAATCAGAAGAAACCAGCAAGACGGAGATCCTTCTCTTCTTTGGTGGCTGTTGGTCTGTTGTCTCTTTAGACTCTTGTTTTCCAGGACTCTGTGCCATTAACAGCTTGCTTAGTGAAGCCCACACCTCATTCCTTTCATCTTTGGGAAGACACTTTAGGTCTTTAAACCTTGGGTCAATTGCAGTAGCGATCTTCAGCCATGTGAGATTAGTGCTGTCCTTCCTTTTAGATAGGTCTGAAGTAAAATCATTTTGAATTTAACTACATAGGCTGGATCATCCTCTGTGGACTCCATAATTTTGAACAAGTGGCACAAGGCTGGCAATACCACTGAGCAGGAGATGTACTGCTCTCCTCCCAGCAGTTCAGTTACATATCTGCAATGGAAAGCACAAGATGTTGCTATTAAATGCAAAGAAACTAATTTTGTGCCAGTATGTAACATGTACACTTACACTCTCACACTCACTCATTCTCTCTCTCTCTCTCTCTCTCTCTCTCTCTCACACACACACAACACACCACACACACACACATTGTATTTTATTTACATTACATTGTTCAACACCATATTTATTTCTTCTTCACCTTTTTAATAATGTAATAATGTCACACAGATTGGGGGATAGTGAAAACAGACAAGAGACGGAGAAAATAATATTAATCTACCTGCAAGGTTCAAGTAGTTCCTCCAGCTTTTGCAGTTTGGCGAGCTCCTGTGTAGTCAACATGGCAACATTGCTCTTTTGCTGAGCCAGGGTAGTGGTCAGTGGAGATTTGTTTCGCTGAATTCGCTTGACCATCTCTAGGGTAGAATTCCATCTAGTCGTAACGTCCTGAACGAGAGATTCTTGTTTCTGTCCACATGCAACTTGCTGTTCCATTAGTTCGTGAGCGTTGGATGGACTATGCTTAAAGTGCCCAACAATCTTGCGACATTTAGCTAGGACACTTTCAAATCCACTGCCGTGAATGGAAACTGTGACAGTTCGTTGCAAAATGTGGGCCGTGCAGGGCAGGTGTTCAAATGGAAGTAGTCTCGCGGCAGCAACCATATTACGAGCACTGTCAGTGCCAAGTGTGCTTAACTTGTCCTCGATTTTCCATTCTCTTGCCACATCGAGAAAATGATCCGCACATGCCTCAGCGTCGTTCCTCAGTTTTAGACACGGTTAGTGCGAATGAATGCAATTTCCATTCTTTATCAACGAAGTGTGCTGTGATGCCTAAGTAGTTGTCATTGCTCACAGAAGTCCAGTGATCCCCTGTCAGTGCGATGTGTGTCGCTTGCTGTAACGTGTTCATCCTCCGTGCCTTCTCATCGTCATACAAAGTGTGTATTTTTGACATGATGGTTCCTCTTGAGGGCATATTGTATGAGGCGTCTCCGGATGCAGTTCTAATGATGTCCCGCAGTCCATCGTCATCTACTATGTTAATGGGTCGGCAGTTTTTAGCTATCCAAATAACCAAAGCATTTATTACCTTATCACTTACAGATCTTGTCATTTTACCACGAACGCACTCCTGCAATTTACATTGGCGAGGCCCCGTAGAGATGGTTTCGGTGGGGTGTTTTGCTTTTAAGTGATATGCCAAAGACGAATTACTTCTGTGGTAATTAAATTCGGCTTTGCAAAATGCACAGATTACTTTTGTTTTATCCACAGAACCATCCGGCAGAGTTTTATACTGAAACTTTCCGTCTAAAAGTCCTTCCTTGGTCTTATCCATATTTCTTTGCACGTTGAACACACATGGGCCACAACCGGAAAAAAAAAAAAAACTGCAACCGCGTTAATTGCGTTAATTTTTTTTAACGCATTAAATATTTCAAATTAATCGCATGCGTTAACGCGCTAATTTTGACAGCACTAATAACAATATATTAAATAACAACAATAAAATATTGTTAAAAATATAGGTTGTTTTATAGGTGTATAGAGTCGAATTGACAGTGGTTTAATTGTTTTATTAACAAAGTTTGTTTGTAAAATTTACAATGTTTATAAAGAAAATTAAATGATCTGCCGAATAATCTCGAGAGAAGGCCTGTATTCAAAGCTGACTCACCTATGGTTTCTCAACAGTGTTTTGCATCTCTCCATCGTTATTCTCTTTTTGTGTGTTTCACAAGGTTTGGAAAAAAATATGATCATTTTGTGTGAACTATCCCTAGTATAAATATGTTAATATTTAACCTTAGTGCACTGATAGCTGCATTTATATTAACCATATAAACAACAAACAGTGAAAAAAAGAAAAAAAAAAAAGATTTTTTAAATAATCCTATTTATTTTTTGTACTATTGTTATTAGTGATGCACCTATTTTGATTTTTCATGGCCAATAGAAGCAAACTGGCCGATTCTGATATTGGTTGCATATTTATAAAGCAAATTTATTTGTTGTTTATTTGTTAAAAAAAATATGTGTAGCTCTTTGATATTAGAGGCAAACACTGGATTTTTATCACAATCCCAACAAAGATGTTATGAACATGAGCAGTTGTTTTTCATTTAAATTATTGTATAATTTCAAGATTAACAGCATGGTCTGACTTTAGCTTTGTGAAATTATGCTTCATAACAAAACAAAATCAGCAGATGGACTGAATGAAAATGTAAATTCACTCTCTGACAGTAGGCGGCGCTTATGGAACAGCAGCGATATAACGTTTCCATGGTTACCACTATACACAAAGCAGCGCTGTGCTGGAGATAAGAGGAAAAAGCCATCAAAACTTTTCTGAAGACAGTTCCCTTCAGAGATACATTCATATCAACCCCAATTTAACATTTATATTAATCTTCCTATATTTCGCGAGCAGTGAGCTTGTGCATGATGCAGTATTTTTTCTGTGGCGCGTCTGTTCTCCTCTTTGTGTCCGTATTCAGCGTGTGCCTGTGTTAACGTCCTGTTGACAAGCTTAGTAAATATTTCCTGACATTTTGGGAAATTATTATAAACCAGTTTGTTTGCAAGCCCGGAATAAAGATAGACCAAAATAAAACTAAAAAACTCTTGGATTTATGACCAGTGGACTACTGCATCTATTTTTGATCATGAACTCGCACACGCGCCATAATAACTAAACATTTGGATTTAATTATTAAAGATTTAAAGTTTGTCTGTAAAGTACACCAAGAAACTGGCTTTATAAAACATTATTTAACGTATATGATTAAGTGGATGTTAATTCTATTAGGATTTTGTGTTATTTTTCAAAGACCTAATAAATTATTATACATATTAAGCTAACCATACAAAGCTCAACTTACGAGTAAATAGGAAAATAAGGAGTAAATAAGTAAAATAACATTTTCGAAGACCAAGAACAGCTTAGGCCTACCTCAAGATGCTTTTTCAGATTAGATGTTGAATCCTTTGAAGCCGATAGAAGTTTTGTTGCAGGCAGACATAGCTTGCATTGCACTACTGTACGTCCTTTTTCATGTTCATAAGTAAAACTGAATTTCCACAAGAGAAATGCGTTATGCCCTGTTTTTTTTTTTTAAACAGAGTCGGAGAATCATCAACATTGGCTCGTTGGTTAAAAATCCTCAAACAGCTTATGTTAATAGCTTATTAAATTACATAAATGACATTAAAATTCAAAGTAATCACTTTGGTAATCTAAAATACTTTTTGAATGTAACTGTAATTTGATTACCATTTATTTAAAATGTAACAGTAACGAAATACAGTTACTCAAATTTTGTATAAATGTGTTTGAATGTTTAAATACGTAACGTCGTCACATGTATTTCGTTACTCCCCAGCCCTGTGTGTGTGTGTCATGATTCCAGCATTTGGAAAAATAATTTGAGCTATCAGATTTCATTAGTGATTTCAAAATATTAAATTTAATTGAAAGCTTTCGATATCGGCGTCGGTATCGGCGAGTACTTAAACTCGCGTACCGATCCGATACTATTTTCTTAAACTAGATCGAGTTGTGCCCGCTATCTTTGCTTAATGCAGCAAGAGAATTCGCAGCTCAGAATGCAAACACAGGAATTTGTGCTGTGTTGCCACAAGCAACCACTGACTTTGAAGACGCGTCACCCCGCGCAACACAATGGTTACAGAAAGGCTAGGACGGAGAAGGATTAGGCGCGCCAGAATCAACAATCTTTAGAAGATTCATTCAATCAAAGTTTTCAAAAGACAGCCAACGAGCGATAAAGATTACCGACAAAATTGCAAACTGATGTAGAGCCAGAGAAGCGTAAGGTGCATCAATAGCGTTAGCATTAGCAAACCCAATTTACAAGATGATAGAATTATTACGCTTCCGCGGTGTGTACAGAGCTGAAGTGTGGACTCATTTTGGCTATAAAGAAGCCAATAAGGAAATCAACAAGAGTCATTTTGTTTGCAAAATAGGCATGTTAATATCCAAAACTCAGGAAACGCAATGAATCTGAGAGCTCACTTAACGACGTCATCCACGCTGCAGAGAAGCTTTCGATAGAATATGAAGTATGTACTGCACGTTTTCCTCTCAGTAACTAAAATAAACACACAACCAAATTGACAGCGGTGGGCAGCAGAAAGAAAGCATCTGCTCATAGCGACTGGATATGGTTGCACCAGCTCTGCAGTTCAGTACTTTAAATAGCACTTTATAAAATAGACTGCTTTAAAGCAAACAGCTTTACAGTATTAAATATAAAACAGTCATTCAGTCGTGGAATGGGCTATGCTCTTTCTCTTGTTAAATAGTTCAAAAATTAAAAACTGCTATACTGTTAACCTTTAATACATACACATAAAGAATCCTGCAGTCACTTTACTATTTTCACTTAGATTGCACAAAATAGTGATTAGTGATATAAATGCAAATGATACTGTATTGATTAAAATAAGGTTGCTTGTCAGGTCTTATGCATATGGTTGAGTGTTCTTTATGACCATTTTTAAATGATATTTTTCTAAAAAACAACAAAAAAAGAGAAATATCGCAATATATCACAATATATCATATCATAATCCCTGTATCGTGATATGTCTTGTACAAGATTCTTGGCAATACACAAGCCCTAAAAATAATTATATAAATTCATACAGGTCTAGTAGTATACAGATACACATCCAGGTATCGGATCAGTACTCGTTATCGGCTGATACCCTGAGCTCAGGTATCGGAATCGGTATCGGGAATGGAAAAGGGGTATCGGAACATCTCTAAACATAATTATATGTCTGATGAAAGCTTTCCTTTCCCATGAGTCATGCTCAAAACTACTTTCACAGTTATGTTTGGGAGGTGTTTCGCTTTTAAGTAAAGAATGTAATAATACATTTATTCGTCAACTTTCTCAATCTCGAAACCCAATTTCTCCAAAAGGGAAGTTTTTTGGGGTTCTAAAATAGAAAACATTCAGTGGAGGAAAACATAGTTCCCATTCAGTCGGTCACGTTCGACGTACGTCGGACAGACCGACGAATAGGAATCTCGCCAGAGAGGCCAATCTAGTTCGAGTGTAACTAAACGAGCCAATGCACATTGGCATGCAATCATCTGCATCAGCTGCTCGCCTCGCAGCACGGGTATATAATGAGCAGCAGGTGCATTGCATCTTCAGCTTTTCGCTTCGGAGCCAGACTACTGAGCAAACACGGTGGTTTCTACGAGCGAATGTTTGAAGAACGGACTTCAACGAGCCAGCTCTCTCTCTGACTGCTCTTCTCGTCCGGTGCAGGAGGAACAGCACAGCAGCGGGGCCGATTTTTTCTTCTTTGCTTTGTGTTTTGCCTTTTTTATTTGAGCAAATAAGCTGTGTATCAGCGTGAAGGCCGTTTTCACGGCTGGTGACGGTGCGCTTTAAGAGCGCTAAAAAGCTGTTCTCACAGCTGGTAAGAGCAGCGTCTGCAAAGAGAGTGCACACGACAGGCTGCACATTCCCTGTCTGTGCTGCAGCGGCTATTCCCCTGCGTGCTTCAGCACCTAAAAGAGTCAGTCCTTGAAAGAGCTTACACGAGTAGTTCGCGTCTTTTTAAAGATGTCGTTCTACTTGTGTGCTGCTGGATGCGGTCGTTACCTGGCGCCTCGGGATGGTCACCAACGCTGTATCGCGTGCTTGGGCTTAAGGCACGCTGAGGCGGCGTTTGTGGACGAGTCATGTACCCATTGTGGGAAGATGACCGTCGCGGAGTTGCGGTCTAGACTCCAGTTCCTGCAAAGGGGTGGAGTCCCAGTGCCGTTGCCTCGTTCCAATCCTCCTCAGAGGGTTGCTTCGGGCAGCGGCACTGGTGACCTGAGGATCACGGTGAGCGCGCTTCCTTCGGGGAACCAACCCCCTAGGAACCCTCATCCCTCCTGCACTCCGCAGCCAGTAGAGCTGCCGGGGGAGCGCGGTGGACCACCCCAGAGGTGTGTACCATCCGTATCCTTCGGAGCTCCCCAGGACGACCGGATGTCGATCGCTGCATCGGAGGGTGAGCCTGATACTTACGCGGGTGACGATTCGGCGCAGCTGCCTCCCTCAGGAGTGACAACTGTGCCCGATTCAGACCCGGAAATGATGGCTATGCTTTCCCGGGCCGCCAACAGGGTCGGGCTCATGTGGAATCCTCCACCGTGTCCCGAACCCTCGAGGTTGGACGATTGGTATCTCGGGGTGGCAAGGGCTGGTTCTCAGCCCCCCACCCCAGTGCCTTTCTTCCCGGAGGTGCATGAAGAGCTCACTGGCACGTGGACGGCACCTTTTACTGCCCGAAACCGTATCGGTGGGTCCTCTTCCCTCACCACCCTTGACGGCGGGGCAGCGAAGGGTTATACGCGCATACCCCCTGTGGAACGGGCCGTTGCTATGCAACTGTGCCCTAACTCCACCTGGCGGGGGGAGCCGTCTCTCCCTTCCCGGGCCTGTAAGCACTCGTCGGATCTTATCGGCAAGGCTTACCAGGCCTGTGGGGAAGCTGCCTCTGCCCTACACGCTATGGCGTTGTTGCAGGTCCATCAGGCCAAGGCACTGAGGGATCTGCACGAGGGTGGTCATGACCCACAAGTTCTTCAGGAACTTTGTGCCGCGACGGACCTCGCGCTTCGTGCGACGAAGGTTACGGCGCGGTCAGTGGGTCGTGCGATGTCCACACTTGTGGTCCAGGAGCGCCATCTCTGGCTGTGTCTCGTGGACATGAGAGATACCGACAAGGTCAGGTTTCTTAATTCCCCCGTGTCCTAGACCGGCCTCTTCGGCGACGCGGTCGAGAACTTTGCCCAACAGTTCTCGACTGTACAGAAGCAGTCTGAGGCCATCAGTCATATCCTGCCGAGGCGGTCAGCTGCTGCTCCACCACCGCCCGCAGCACCTCAGACTGCTCGTCGCCGAGGGCGCCCCCCGACCCGGAGATGGAGAGGACTGCTCTACAGGAGGTGGTGACCGCACCGCTCCTTCCCCCGGAGGAGGGCAGAGTGGAGAATCTTTTGTTTCCTTCTGTTTTTGTTCCGCCGCTGGCCCAACAGCCAGCGGTACCCAAATTCTCAATAAAAGAGCAGTTTCCTCTATCTCCGGGTCCGAAGAGGGCTCGGAGAGCAGTGGGAGGGCAAGAACCTCACCACTCTCATCCCCCTCTTCTCTCGCCAGCGGACAGCAGCGAGCAGCAGGCAGTCAAAGCCTCGACTGCTCCCTCTGTCCACCCGTGGAAGCAGGTAAGTGTTGCACAGCACACTGTGACGCCGCGTCGGGCCGCCTCGCAGAGAGAGCCCCCCGGGCCGCGTCCCTGCGTTCCACCTCGCTGCCCCGCTGCGGGTGCGCCTGTGGTTCCTCTGGTCCTGCTGGTACGGTCTCAGTACGTTACGACCGATCCTGGATCTGCGCGTCTTGAATCGGAGCCTTCACAAGCTACCGTTCAAGATGCTCACGCAGAAACGCATTTTCGAATGCGTCCGTCCCCGGGATTGGTTTGCAGCGATCGACCTGAAGGACGCGTACTTTCATGTCTCGATCCTTCCGCGACACAGGCCTTTCCTGCGGTTCGCGTTCGAAGGTCGGGCATATCAGTACAGAGTCCTACCCTTCGGGCTGGCCCTGTCTCCCCGCGTCTTCACGAAAGTCGTGGAGGGAGCCCTTGTTCCCATGAGAGAACAGGGTGTTCGCATTCTCAACTATCTCGACGACTGGCTCATTTTAGCACAGTCCCGGGATCAGTTGTGCGAACACAGGGATTTGGTGCTCAGACACCTCAGCCAGTTGGGGCTTCAGGTCAACTGGGAAAAGAGCAAACTCGCCCTGGTGCAGAGGATCTCTTTTCTCAGTATGGAGTTGGATTCGGTCGAGCAGATAGCACGCCTCACAGAGGAACGTGCTCGGTCAGTGTTGAACTGCCTGAATACGTTCAACGGCAGGACAGCGGTCCCACTGAAGTTCTTTCAGAGGCTCCTGGGGCATATGGCGGCTGCTGCGGCTGTAACACCGCTCGGTCTGCTTCATATGAGACCGCTTCAGCACTGGCTTCACGGCCGAGTCCCGAGATGGGCGTGGCAGCGCGGTACGTTCCGGGTGCCAATCACTCAGGAGTGCCGCCGAACCTTCAGTCCGTGGTCGGACCCCTTGTTTCTTCGGGCAGGAGTGCCCCTAGAACAGGTGTCCCGGCATGCTGTGGTGTTCACAGATGCTTCTGCCATCGGCTGGGGTGCCACATACAACGGGCATGCAGTGTCAGGGGTTTGGACGGGACCCCATCTGCATTGGCACATCAACTGCCTCGAGTTGCTGGCAGTACGCCTTGCTCTGAGCCGCCTCAAAGGCCTGCTACGGGGCAAGCATGTACTGGTCCGTACGGACAACACTGCGACCGGTGCGTACATCAACCGTCAAGGTGGTCTACGCTCCCGTCGCATGTCGCAACTCGCCCGCCATCTCCTCCTGTGGAGTCGGAAGTTTCTGAGGTCGCTTCGCGCCATTCATGTCCCCCAGTGAGCCTACTTGCACAGACTCTGTGCAAAGTCAGGGAGGACGAGGAGCAGGTCTTGCTGATTGCGCCTTACTGGCCCAACCGGACCTGGTTCCCAGAATTCTCACTCCTCGCGACAGCCCCTCCCTGGCCCATTCCTCTGAGGAAGGACCTTCTTTCTCAGAGACGGGGCACTCTTTGGCACCCGCGTCCAGACCTCTGGAAACTCCATGTCTGGTCCCTGGACGGGACGCGGAGGTTCTAGGTGACTTACCCCCCGAGGTACTTAACACCATCACTTCGGCACGTGCACTGTCTACGAGACGTGCTTACACCTCGAAGTGGAACCTGTTCGTCGAGTGGTGCTCTTCTCGCCGAGAAGACCCCCGAAGATGCTCGATCGGTGTCGTGCTTTCCTTCTTGCAGCAAGGGTTGGAGCGTAGGCTGTCCCCCTCCACCCTCAAAGTCCATTCTGCTGCTATCTCCGCTTACCACGACCACATAGATGGCAAATCTGTTGGTCAGCACGACCTGGTCGTCAGGTTCCTTAGGGGGGCGAGACGGTTAAATCCTCCTCGTCCCCCCTCCATACCCTCTTGGGACCTTACTCTGGTGCTCAGAGCACTCCAGATTGCTCCCTTTGAGCCTTTGCTGTCAGCAGACTTAAATATTCTGTCTATGAAGACTTTGCTGCTGGTGGCATTGGCCTCCATCAAGAGGGTAGGGGACCTGCAGTCATTTTCGGTCGACGAATCGTGCCTGGAGGGCCGGGTGATAGCCACGTGGTACTAAGACCCCGGCCTGGCTATGTGCCCAAGGTTCCTACCACTCCCTTCAGGGATCAGGTGGTGAGCCTGCAAGCGCTGCCCTCGGAGGAGGCAGACCCAGCCCTGGCTTTGCTCTGTCCAGTCCGCGCCTTGCGACTGTACATAGACAGAACTCGAAGCTTCAGGACCTCAGACCAGCTCTTTGTCTGTTACGGAGGCCAGTAGAAGGGAAAGGCTGTCTCCAAGCAGAGGATGGCCCACTGGATAGTGGATGCCATCGCCCTGGCTTACCAAGCTCAGGGCGTGCCCTGCCCGCTCAGGTTGCACGCTCACTCCACGAGAGGTGTGGCATCCTCCTGGGCGCTGGCTCATGGCGCCTCGCTAACAGACATTTGTAGGGCTGCGGGCTGGGCGACACCCAACACGGTCTCCTCCCGTGTTCTCGCCTCGGGTCAGAGGCACGGAGAGGCCCCGGCTTAGTGTCGGCTTGCTGCGCTACATGCGCGTTCTATTCTCCAGAGAGTCCCTACGGGCAGACCCTGTTGAGTCCTCCGGTTATTCGGCAGCCGACGTGGCGGAGCGTCTGGCGCCAGGCCTATACTCCGTTGTATCCTTGAGAACCGGATTTAGGCTGGGTTCCATATGTGTGACCCTACGGGGATCCCATATGGCTTTTTCCACGGCTGCTCTTAAACGAAGCCCGTGTCTTCCCTCTGGGAGAACCCATCTCTATCGAGTTGGAGTCACCCCAGTTCTTCCATATGTAGCACAGCCCTACAGGGTTAGTCCATATGTACTTCCACATAACTCCTTCGGGGAAGGATGTGGCTTCCGCAGCGTTCCTTCAAACGAAGGTTACGCTTTCCCAGCATTATCCAATAGTCTCACTGAATGGGTTTTGGAACAACAGTGATCGACCCTCTCTGTGTGTTAGCCCTGTCCCACCGTCCGCAGGCAAGGGGGTTCAGGTGGCTTACAACAGAGCGCTGGAGGAGGGCAGCTCCTGTGGCGCTTTGGTAGGGATTCCTATTCGTCGGTCTGTCCGACGTACGTCGAACGTGACCGACTGAATGGGAACGTTTCGGTTACAAAGGTAACCCTCGTTCCCTGAAGGAGGGAACGGAGACGTACGTCCCGTCGCCACAGTTGTTGTCCTGCTGTGCTGCCGCCTGCTTGGTTCGGCTCCTCAGCGAAAACCTGAAGATGCAACGCACCTGCTGCTCATTATATACCCGCGCTGCGAGGCGAGCAGCTGATGCAGATGATTGCATGCCAATGTGCATTGGCTCGTTTAGTTACACTCGAAGTAGATTGGCCTCTCTGGCGAGATTCCTATTCGTCGGTCTGTCCGACGTACGTCTCCGTTCCCTCCTTCAGGGAACGAGGGTTACCTTTGTAACCGAGACGTTATTACCATATAAATACTGTATACCCAATAGAGTGAAAGAAGTGCATTTTAAAATGTTGCATAATATATACCCTTGTAATGCTCTTGTGTCAATTTTGTGACGTAGCTTGATATATGCTTGATATAAAAAAAGAAAGTGAAGATATTTGTCATTTATTTCTCTCATGTAATGTTTCATTACTTTTCTGGAAAGATGTGAGTTCCTATTGTTTTTCTAAAGTTAATATGAACTGTAATTTACACATGTTGTTTGCTTTTTTGAAAACCAAAACAAAGTTTTGATATTGCAGCTAACTTGTCTTGTTCTTTTCTTCTTCTACAGTACAACCTGATGGATATTTATTGAAATTAAATGATTTTTTAAATTAAAATAAGTTATTTAAATAAATAAATGAATTTATTTTTTAATTAATTGTATTCATTAAAATAATACATGTATTGAAATGAAATGATTGTAAATGAATTTTATGCAATGAATTTTATGTAATGAACTTATTTTAATTGTTTTTATTTGAATTAACTTTGTTTTAATTCAATTGTATTTATTATGTTTTTAATAAATTAATAAATTGTATTGATATTTAATTGTATATGTATTGAAATTAACTTTTTTTAATAAACCACATATTAGGGGAGAGTGGGGTAATGTGAGACATCGGGTAATGTGAGACACCCCTTGTATCTAGGCAACTGAACACATTTGTGGTCATGTGACAATTATGTTTTCAAGCCCCTCACATTTCCTCTTGGCCATGAAGGAGAGGACCTCATGGTGCTGTGCTAAGCATGTTTTTTTCACAAAAATATTTTTTTTGCATGTAAAAGTAAATTTTCTTGCCGTCAACTTAATCAACTGTTGTGCCAAAGGAAACTGATTCAGGTAGAAAAATTTATATCATACATGTTGATGGACTATCAACATATAAAACCATGTGATGATGCTAGCTGAAGATTAGCCTGAATTGCTAAGAGAGATTGTTTTTTTCTAAAATGTGGTGGTGGGGTAAAGAGAGACAAATGCTTTGGGGTAAAGTGAGACATGAGGCACAAGTTAAATTTAGTCTTAAACATATTTTAATGTAATTATTACATTACATATGTTTTTATTTTTAATGTCATAAACATTGTAGAAAAGCCATCATGCCAAGGCAAAACACCAGGAAGACAACCTCTGGGGCAAAACACCCCTAGAGGAGAATGATGTGGCACATGTTCCTAAAAGTGATGTGGTGAAGAAGCTGCCTCAACCTAAAAGGCCTGGAGAGATGGAGAGAGCAACTCCTCATCTTTCCCTGTAACCTTCAGGGCTGGAATGTAGAGTAGGTCTAGTTGTAGAGTATGACAGTAGGCTGATGTTCTAATACAGGTGGATTTAGTCCTGTGTTCTGAGTCCCAGGCTGTTCTAGCTGGTTCTGACTGTGCTTTGCTATGACACCCAGACACTAGCTGGCTCTAAGGGTGCGTTCACACTTGTAGTTTGGTTCGTTTGGTTATATTTGGTCCGGACCAAAGAAGAAGAAAAAACCATTTAGTCCTGGTCCAATTAGCGTTCAGATTGGCAATTTTATCACCGAACCAAAAGACACCGAACCTTGAGGCATAGGGATACATTCACAATGTGATTGGTCAGATTTTATGACATATTGCCTATTTTGAACTTGAACTTGATCTGGAACTTAACAAAAATCCCAAACAATGCTGTGTGCTGAGGTAAATGCGCTCCTTGTGTGTGCGTAGCAGTATGTAGCAGCACGTAGCCTGCGTGTGATAGTATTTTGGCCAGCTGGGAACTTGTGAAGAGCTCATAAAATGTGTAAAGTAGTCAAAACAGCGGCAAGAATCTAATTCTTTCTATCTGTCTTTCTATTGGTCCTATCTGTCATTTGAATGTTAATTAAAATATTTTGAATTATATTATGTTGTATTTGATTTTGTTCAGAGTTACTTTCAAGTGTTTAGAAAAAAATTTGCTTAATTGATCAATCCCCATGATTCTGTTACTAGTCCGACATTATTTCTGGAATGTGTGGTTGTCAAGCTAGCTGTCAGGATTCTAACTGTTACAACATGTGTTGTTATGTTAGTTTCAGAGTGGAAAAAAGTAAGTAGATCAGTTTACCCCCTTGATTTCTCTGGACTGTCTCAGTTTACCCCTAAGCTGGGGTAAAGTGAGACACACGATGACTTTTTTAAAAACCACTTTATTCACTTTACCCCACTCTCCCCCTACCAAACACATCTACATCCATTATCGGTGCGCAAAAAGCAGAAACTTGAATACCGGTGCGATAGCGAGAGATTGTACGGTAGTTCACGTTGACCAAAACACACAAGAAAAAGCGTTTTGGAAAAAACATTTTCGGAAATCACAGACATTCGCATTCGGACGGGATTAGATTTGTCTGAGGACGAAAAACAGTAGGTAATTTGCTCTGGAATTTTTACAGAGGTCGTGTGAGAAAAAGACAGACATGGCAGATTCGGACGGGATTAAAATCTCAAAGTACGTCTGTGAAACAGACATTTCTCTAACGTCCCCCTGTGAAACTAGTCTTGTCCGAATAGGGCTATAGTCACGAAATTTAATCCATTGATTTGTGTTCATGGACACAATTTTTTTTTTTCGTGTCACTCAGCTGGACTTTCGATCTAATGTTTCAATAGGAAGCATCTTTCGTGTCTGCATCACGTTTTTCTTTCTGCCAATCGGAAGCATTGTTTTTTCTCATTTGTTATTCATTTTTAAACTTTAAGCACTACATTACTCAACATTTATCCAGGAGATTTTATCCTTGTGTTTATTGCTTTATATTCTGTAGGCTACTAAACATTGTGCTACGGTTTCTTTTCTGAGAAAAGCTGTTTTTCCATCTATTTGGTGTGTCAAATCGAACAGTAAGCTAAATACTACAGTACCCATGAGCCTTATCTACTTTTACTATAGATCCTCATCTTTCTTTCAACCTATGCTTTCAACACATAAACACGAAAGTGTGCTTGATAATTCAACAATACGATGTCATGAGCATCCGTTTTATTTGATTCTCCTTCTATTGTGAGAACGGGGGATTAGTTGTGCTTATTAATTAAATTAAAATCAAATAAAAAATAAATTAATTAGTGGACGCTCGCATTACCCGTGAGCCTCAGCATCCGTTGCTATGGAGACAGAGCCAGTCCGCTTCGTAATAGGGTGATTTCTGCAGGCCGCGAATTCTCCTTCATTGCGCTCAAACCACTTCTCAGGTAAGCCACGAGACTTGAAAGTAATGATCAAACTTGATGCTAATTGATGCTTTTCTTTGCCATTAGACTCACATGGTTTACATGTTAGAGCAACGAATTAAAGGCCGACCAATTTCCATATTAACAGCAAAAAAGAAGAAAAAAAAGATGCGCCTTTTGTGCAGTCATACAGAAAATGGGAAAAACATGAATTTTATTGATTTATTTTAAGAAAAAAATATATTTTTATGAAAATTGGTATCTCTCACTATCGGGGTACACTGTTTAAACCTTTTTTCAACATATCTAGCCTACACTATAATTAATATTTCTGTTCTCCCTGCTGATCCTGTCAAACTTCACCTTCACCCTATAGATACACCTGATTCCCAAAACCCAAAGGCACTTTTAAGAGCCAACCTCTATCTCTATCAACCTCTGTCCATCTATTTTCTATCCATCTCTTCAATCTCTATCTGTTATCTATCTCAATTTCTCAATCTTTCCTCTCTTTCTGTCTTTGTCTACTTGTCTGTCTTATCTGTATCTGTGTGTTGCAATGGCCACCAGACATATCCTTGACTCACAGGACCCCCATTACCAAGAGGGAGATGCATGGCTCTTGAACTGAAACATGACCACGTTCTAGCTGAAGCCAGGGTTAGAGTTTTTATACACCTCAATAATTTTATTTACATTTACATTTAGTCATTTAGCAGATGCTTTTATCCAAAGCGACTTACAAATGAGAGTAGTAGAATCAATCAAATCAACATGAGAACAACAGTACATAAGTGCTGAGTGAAGTTATAGTTATGTCAGTAAAGTGCTCGTAGCAAGAATTTTTTATTTATTTTTATGTTTAAATAAAATAAATACAAAATAGATAGAAGAAGAATATTAGTCAAGGTAAGTGCTACTACTACTACTGGGTCAAGTGCTGACGAAAAAGATACGTCTTTAGCATTTTTTTTGAAAATGGCTAGAGACTCAGCTGCTCGGATAGAGCACGGCATGTCATTCTACCAGCCAGGGACAGACCCAGAGAAGGTCCATGAGAGTGATTTTGTGCCCCTATGTGATGGCACCACAAGGTGCCGTTCACTTGCAGAACGCAAGCTTCTGGAGGGCGCATAAGCCTGAAGTAGTGAGTTAAGGTATAGCGGTGCAGAGCCAGTGGTCGTTCTGTAGGCAAACATCAGAGCCTTGAATTGGATGCGAGCAGCTACTGGCAGCCAATGCAGACCGATGAAGAGAGGAGTGACGTGCGCTCTCTTCGGTTCGTTGAAGACCAGTCTTGCTGCAGCATTCTGGATCAGTTGAAGAGGCTTGGCAGTGCATGCTGGAAGGCCAGCCAAGAGAGCATTACAGTAGTCCAGTCTGGATAGAACAAGAGCTTGGACAAGAACTTGTGTGGAATGTTCCAATAGGAAGGGTCTAATCTTCCTGATGTTGTACAAGCAACATGATCTGTGAAGCTTAAACAATCATCCATCACCACTCCAAGGTTTCTGGCTGTCCTGGAAGGAGTAATGGTTGATGACCCAAGTTGAACTGAAAGGTTGTGATGAAGTGTTGGGTTGGCACCGACCACAAGCAGTTCCGTTTTTGCAAGGTTGAGTTGAAGGTGGTGGTCCTTCATCCAGGCAGAAATGGCTGTCAGGCAGGCTGCAATGCGACCAGCAACCGTCGGATCATCTGGTTGGAATGAGAGGTAGAGTTGTGTGTCATCAGCATAACAGTGATAGGAGAAACCATGATCCTGAATGACCGATCCTAGTGATGACATGTAGATGGAGAAGAGAAGCGGTCCAAGCACAGAGCCCTGAGGTACCCCAGTTGCAAGATGATGTGACTTGGACACCTCACCTCTCCAAGATACCCTGAAGGACCTACCTGAGAGGTAAGACTTGAACCACTGGAGTGCAGTTCCCGAGATGCCCTTCGACATGAGGGTTGACAGGAGGATCTGGTGGTTCACTGTGTCAAAGGCAGCAGACAGGTCCAGCAAGATGAGTACTGATGATTTTGAAGTCGCTCGTGCCAGTCTCAAGGCTTCAGTGACTGAGAGCAGGGCAGTCTCAGTTGAGTGGCCACTCTTGAAACCAGACTGGTGGTTGTTTTGTGTAAGATAAGTAGATAGTTGGTTGAATACAACTCTCTCAAGTGTCTTAGCAATGAAAGGAAGAAGGGATACTGGTCTGTAGTTTTCTAAAAGTGCTGGATTCAGAGTGGGTTTCTTAAGCAGTGGGGTAATCCTAACCTGCTTAAAAGCTGTGGGAAATGTTCCAGTGTGAAGGGAAGAATTGATTATGTGAGTGAGTGCAGGTAGAATTGAGAAGGAGATGGCCTGAAGAAGATGAGTGGGGATAGGGTCTAGCGGACAGGTAGTGGGGTGATTGGAAAGGATGAGTTTGGAAACATCTGCCTCAGATAGCATGGAGAAGGAGGGCAGAGTTTATGTGTTTTCAATTAAGTTTATTATCAGTGTGTGGTGTGGAGAATTGGCCGCTGATAGTTGTTATTTTATGTGTGAAGAAAGTGGCAAAGTCATCAGATGTAAGAGCTGATGTGGAAGGGAGGGGAGGAGGGCAAAGAAGAGAAGAGAAGATTTTGGAAAAGTGTGCGGGAATCATTTGAGTTGTTAATTTTAGTGTGATAGTAAGATGTTTTAGCATTGGAGACATCAGTAGAGAAAGAAGTGACTGATATAAGCTTAGGTCAATAGGATTTTTAGATTTGCGCCACTTCCTCTCTGCAGCCCTGAGTCTAGACCGATGCTCACAGAGAACATCAGAGAGCCAGGGGGCAGGGGGGGCGCGAGAACCTCAGAGAGCCAGGGGCAGGGGGTGGCGCGGGCTGGTCTGGTTAAAAGGGGGCAGAAGTCATCTAAGCAAGATGTTAGAGTGGTGCAGAGAGTGTCAGTAGTTAGTGTCCAATTTTATACATATATAACATACAGATGGGGGACAAATTGAAGTAAAAACAAGAAAGTGAATGAATGGAACTCCATCCCCCTGAGTTACAGAGACTTCTATGCCAAGGCTCATTCAAGCAGTTGACACCTTACTAACACACTATGTTGTGTTTTCTTTTCACTAGTTACATTTCTTTTGGTTCCAGTACGTTTAACATCATCAGTCTTACAAGAAATATTCACTCCAACACACAGAGAGCAGCTGTGGAAAGGAAACGGTCAGGCTCTGGAGGAGACCCTCCACGGACCTCTAAAAGGGTCTTTGTAGGTCATGGCAAGCCGAGGGGAAGGCGAGGAGGGCGACGCCAAGCCTCAGCCACAGGTTATACGTGAATTATTTGACGTTTGTTGGAATTTACTATGTAAATGGTGGACCAACTGAAATTAGATCACTGTAATTGATTGTTGAGAATTTAAAATAGTCCAATATCCAAAAAGACATTTAAAAGTTCATAAACCTTTTTGTGGCACTATTATAGAAGACATTACCAAGTACTTAACAGAAATATGTCTGATTTCAAAAATTGATCAGTATATACAGTAGGTTGAAAAAAAAAGAAAGAACATGAATGCAGTTATAGCCTAACCTGTTGTTATTCTTCTGTGTTTTACAGTCACATACCCCCCGGTTGAGTGTTCCCTGTCATCCAGTGTGGAGGTTCCCTAAGATTTCCTAAATCCTCAAGAGGAATTTGTTAAATAACAGTGATGAATTTAAGTTTAAATCTAAAATTCATGTAAAAGTAAAGTAATTAAAGACAAAACCCTTAGACAAAACTGACAGTGCAGTAGATGGATTAAGAACACAATGTAGTAAAGATTTGGTCCAGTTTGATACTGAATTATGAAAGTTTATTCAAAATATTGATCAGTTGACTTTTAATTGGTCCACATCTATATCGTCTTTTACAGCTTTATTTTGTATTTTCTTTACAGAGAAAAATGCCTACAATGCCTTATCGCAAAGGAGGCTGTTGGTCATCCCTCGTGTTGCCTTTTTCAATAAAATTAAACTTTAATTACCCAGGGTCGGTTTGCTGAGAATTAATGCTCAGTGCTTTATAAGCTAAGATGCATGTCTTGTGGAATGGTAGAAAACTTGGATACCCAGATGAAAACCACATTAATGAGAAAAGTAAATCTAGGAACGTTGTGCTGTGAGGTGATAGTGCTAAACACTGAGCTAATGTGCAGTCCTATAAAATCAGATAGGAACTAATCAAAGTACATTTGCAATAGCTTAAATTATTCCCCTGAAATAATGTATTATATTAGAATGTTTTTTTTTATTTTCTCTCTAGGTGCAGAGAGTGTCTTCCTGAGGATTGGTTCTGGTGGGACTGTGATGTATTGCATCTCAAAAAACAGCCACTCCACAACAGGGAAAGTGTGATTCATGGGTTTTTTTTAAATTCCTCCAACTTCATGCATCATTAAAGGAGATGGTGGATATTGAACTTGTGAGCAAGGTACGTTCTCATGAAAGTCCTAATTTTGCTGTTCATGCATGTCAGCAGCCAGTTACAGTTAATCTAAAATAGTGGTTTTCTTTCTTTTTCCCAGCATTTTGCCAACTGTGTCTCACTTGAGTAGCCACATACAAGAGGGGCTGACTGTAACTTGTCCCTTTGATGGATGTTCTGAAACTTTCAGTGTAAAAACATCCTTTTCATCTCATATCCCAGATATCACAGAAGCTGGAATGTCACTCAGATAGCACCGGTTCATCTATGTGAAGTTGTAGAGTAGTCCTATGCAGGTGAGGGAGCACATGTTGGTGAAGGTGTACCTGAAGAAATTTGATGTGGTTAATGCAGGCCAAAATAAGAATGGAGTGCAAGATGCCTACACAGTATGAAAAACATTATGCATGAATACAGAAATAAATGTACATATTTGTAGTAATCAAATCCCCTCAGTCTGTTGACAGCAATGAAATGAGCTTTAAGTGTCAATTTACAGCAGATCTGAAGACATCAGCATAATAAATGAGGTGAAAACAGGAACTATTGACATGAAATAAAGAGTGAGATGATCTGCTGATGATCTGAATGTCTTGTTGAATGAGTGTTGATAGTCTGAGGATCATCAATACTTTATTCTGAGTGTTTGCTATTAGAAACTGATTATTGGAGTCAGGATGTATGAGAAATCCTATAAACTGCTCTAGTGAAAGACAATACTGTTATTTCTCACAATATGACATTAATAACACAAAACAAACACACTCACCATCACCAACCACTAAAGATGAATAACAACAGCAATATGATAGATATGAACTGAAAGTTTGATTTTCTAATAAGTACATTGATTGCAGTAGTGAAATTAGGCCAGAAGAGACAATGATCACAAACCTTTCGAAATAAAGAGCAGCACAAAGTAGAGTTAATAATACAGAATCATCTCATATTTAAGATATCAAAGCAGTGATCTGTATTAAATCCAGTATAATCACCAGTATAGGCTACATGTAGATTAGAGAGGAAGATTAAAGTGTGAACTCAATGTAAATGAAATACACTAAAATGAGTTTTCAGAAATGTAAGAGTCTGAGGAGTGAAATGTTTCCTCAGATGAACTGCATTAAGTGAAGATTAAAGAGCTTTTTAGCTGAAGATGATTTAAGTTTTATCTGCTTTGTATCGTCGTGACCAATAAAAAGTGTTTTTATTGTTATGACCGTCTCCTGTGAGACTTTCCTTAAACTGAGCCTCAAAACAGAAGCACAAGAGAGTCTTCTCCATCATTGCTGAAGATCTTCAGCTGCAGCGGGTGAGAACTTTATGATTGAAGTAGATCTGACTATCCTGACCCTACCTGAATAATCACAGGGTTAAAGCTGAATGATAAAAAGACACAGTGACTCTATTTCTTATATATATATTATTAAATACAGGTCAAAATAACTGATTCATTTTTTGCATGAAATATATCTGTTACACTAAATGATGATGGCACATTAAAACATTTTGTTTTCACAAAAGTACTTTAAAACATTAAAATAGACATTTCATTTAGTGGGTTTTCAATGTAAAATCACTTTTGTCCATTTAATTTGATGCAGACAGTTTGATTTCTGGACTTTAACCCTATAAAAAACACAGTAACTGATTTATTTTTGATTTGGGCAGATCTCCTCCTCCAACCAGTCTGCAGTTCAGTCAACAAAGCCCCGCCCACTGCAATTCACTTAATGAAGCTCCTCCCATAGCAGTCACATCATCAGTAAAGCTCCTCCCAATGCAGTTGATCAATAAATGCTGAAATATTCCCATCAGACGAGCACTGAAGCATCAGGAAGAGCTGAAAACTGCCAAGAACATGAGTGATCCAGAACCCTGCAGAATGAAACACACTGAAGATACTGAAGAACAAAGAGGTTGGTGTTTATTCTTCATTCATTCATAACTTTGGTAACAGGGTTGATGAATGCAGTCATTAATTTGTGTAAAAACTGAGACAATGGATTGAGATTATTTTCTTGTCCTCCCATCATGCTGTAGAAAAGAGCCCAGATGATGTCACTTCCTGGGTGTTTTTGAAAGGAGGAAAATCATATCAGAAGTAACAGGGTTGAGTGAATCATGTAGGACACTGATAATAACACATTTAAAGATGCAGTCAGTCTTGATTTTGAGCATGTGAACTTTCTACAGAGACGGCAACGGTCAAGATAGGACATGATATTTTCTTTAAAACAGAAATCTTCTTTCTTTTAAACATAAATAACAAATAATAATCACCCCAAAATCTACTCTACTTTACTGCAAAATTCACATGATCTTGTGTTTCTGGTGTCCCACATTCACATGTGTATGAATGGAAGTCAGAGGAAGGAAAAGTCTAGCGTGAACGGCCCCTAATAGTTACACAGTTTTAGGAAAATAAATTAAATACTACAGAAATATGCTCTAATGTTTCAAATTAAAATAAATTGTGTAAGACTTTATTTTCCTGCTAAAACAAAAGCTGAGATCAAACACCCTGCAATAAAACAACGAAACACCCCCTGGAGAGAAGATATTTTCTCCTTGTTTATCTGTGCAAAATAAAGTGTTATACTTGATTCATTCTGGACTCTGCATCAAAATGATCTGAATATTTTAAAGCAGTTGTCTATCACAACAAGCCTCAATTTTATGACCTTTCACTTCATATTTCTCTCTTTAAATTATTTGATGTACTGAAAATTAAATGAATATTTTTTTCTCTCATTTCAGACCTGATGGAAGAAAGTGAGGAGAGTGAAGAACTAAAGACATTTCTAAAGAAAAGAGCCAAGAAATCTTTCACCTGCACTCAGTGTGGAAAGAGTTTCTCAACCAAACAACATCTTAAGGATCACATGAGAGTTCATACAGGAGAGAAGCCGTTCACATGTGATCAGTGTGGGAAGAGCTACAGTCAATCATCACACCTTAAAGCACACATGAGGATCCACACTGGAGTGAGACCGTTCACATGTGATCAATGTGACAAAACATTTTGTGTGGAATCAACCTTCAAGAAACACCTTCAAGTTCATACAAAGGAGAAGCCACATTCATGTTCTGTGTGTGGAAAGAGTTTTTCACAGCTGCATTATTTACATAAACATGAGAAAACACACACTGGTGTGAGAGAGTACATGTGCTTTGAGTGTGAGAAGACTTTTACTACAGCAAACCATTTAAAACAGCACCAGAGAATTCACACTGGAGAAAAACCTTACAAGTGTTCACACTGTGACAAGAGATTCCGTCAGTCATCAACTCTGAAATCACATGAGAGGATCCACACTGGAGAAAAACCTTACAAGTGTTCACACTGTGACAAGAGATTCAATCAGTCATCAAATCTGAAAACACATGAGAGGATCCACACTGGAGAGAAGCCACACACGTGTGATCAGTGTGGAAAGAGTTTCTCTTTTAAAAATCACCTGAAGATACACATGAAGATCCATGCAGTGAAGGGCCACATCACCACAGTCTGAAATCATGATAAGAAGTTCATCTTATGTGCTGATAAAAAAATGTCTCTGTGTAAGTTAGATACACCCAAATCTCTCCTCTCTACCTATAGTTGGTGCTGTTGCTCTGTGGCTGCTGTTGAATTATCCAGGTTGTGGATGAGGAGCGACCCCGAAATGCCTCATTCATTCATTCATTCATTCATAGTTAGCCATTTATCAATATGTGCTCTTGTCTGTACTTGTGTGAAACGTCATCAGTCACTGCCCAAGTACAGTTCCAATTCAAAGTTCACATCAAGCCAAGTACAGTTCAAATCCTTGGATGTGTTCTCAATCCGCCCCTTTTATCAAGGATGCATCGAGAGGTGACTTGAGACAGCCAGGTGCATTGTGCACTGACCAGCAAGTGTCATTAGTAAAGCAGAAAATTCTGCTGTCTACCAAAAAATCCTGAAGGACAATGTCCGGCCATCTGTTCGTGACCTCAAGCTGAAGTGAACTTGGGATCTGCAGCAGGACAGTGATCCAAAACACACCAGCAAGTCCTCCTCTGAATGGCTGAAGAAAAACAAAATGAAGACTTTGGAGTGGCCTAGTCAATGTCCTGACCTCAATCCTATTGAGATGCTGTGGCATGACCTTAAAAAGGCAGTTCACGCTCTAAAAACCCTCCAATGCGGCTGAATTAAAACAATTCTAAAAAGATGAGTGGGGCCAAAAATCCTCCACAGCGCTGTAACAGACTCATTGCAAGTTATCATAAACGCTTGATTGCAGTTGTTGCTGCTAGGGGTGGCCCAACCAGTTATTAGGTTTAGGGGGCAAACACTTTTTCACACAGGGCCATTTGTGTTTGGATTTGGATTTAGTTTTCCCTTTATAAAAACCTTCATTTAAATACTGCATGTTGTGTTTATTTGTGTTATTTTGATTAATACTTAAATTAGTTTGATGATCTAAAACAAAGTAAAAAAAACATTAAAAAATCAGGAAGGGAGCAAGCACTTTTTTCACACCACTGTATGTGTGTGTGCAAGATTGTCCTTTTAAGTCGTTTTGAGTGCGGGAGCACTTAATTGCACTAAACGACTTAATTGTACTTGTTTAAAATATTGAGGAACAGCACTGTCCTGTGACAAAGTCCAAGGCAAAATAATTCCACCAGGTTGGATATTTCCACAAGGATAAAAAAAAAGCAATTACAGACAAAAACAGGGAGTGAGAATGGCGCAATCATGTTTAATTATCCAAAGAGAGCATTTTGAGTGTTGCTCCAGAACGCCGGTAAGTCCACTTCTTTTATGGGAAATGTCATGATCCTGATTGCATCATAGGGATTCCCTGATGCGTTGTGGTGGAACTATTGCAAGACAAAAAAAGGAGCTCCTTAAAATAGTTTAAAACATTTCATAAATGCATTCATTCATTCATTCATTCAAGTGTAGGGAGATTTAGAAGTACTAGAAAGTTTTAAAATGCCCTCTCTGAGCACTGGCAGCTAATAGCGTCAGCGTTCACTCGTAAGTCATGGACTTCTCCTGTGCTGAATGAAGAAACGAATCACAAACTTGCATGGTTAGTGTGACTCTTGTAGTAGGGAAGAGTTCTTTCTCTCTTCTAGGTAAGCACATGGGGTGCAGGTTGAGGCTTGGCCAGGAAGCACCCAGCAGATGTGGAGTGTTGGCCGGAGGAGGCAAGAGAGGGAGGGGGAGCTGTGTGTCACTATTTAAAGTCTGGGAGAAGTTACACCTCTTAGGGTCAACCTGATCAATAAGTAAATTCCTCTGTGGGGGAGTTTATGGCTCTTGTTTTTAAGCATGATTAAACTGGGCCTGGGATTGTGTTCATTTATACTCCAGTTAATACAGCAAACACAAACTGCATCCTATGAGGAAGTTGAAATGTAAGTCATGAAAGTGTAAGTCATGAAATGAGCATTAATTTGACTGGAGACACAATATATGTGAGGTTACATGAACTAGTAGTTCGAACATAAGACATGCATAAAAAAATACAAAACAAAAGACACTTTACAAGACAGTTATAATCATACGCACAATGTCCTGGGGTGCATGTTCATTTATAGAACAATTTGTCTATAAATTGAGGCAAGAGTGTTTTTACAGGCTTATGTCTTCCCTATGCCTAGTGATTCAAAGTTAGTTTAATGCCTACAAAAATGACTGGTTTGGACTACAACAAGCTTCTTCCTGGGTTGGTGACATCATAAACCCTGTAAAACACGCCCCCGGGAACACGCAACAAAGTGGGCGAGGCCATGTGGCGCAGCATAATGGAAGCAGAAGAGTTGTGTACACCAGACGCGAGTGGCGCAACAAAAGATACAGAACCCATTATAATCTGTGATATTTTCTACACTGGATGCGACGCTGAAGACAGTTTCCAGAAACTACATGAGTTCAATGCTGGGTTTGCTGCTGTTTATTGGCTTCAAACTGTAAGTACGTTTTAAGGTTTGTACATGTCTTTTAAACATATTGTTCTGTTGCTATTTTTGGTTGCATCAAGGACGTAAACAAAGACCAATGTGTTTTTGCTCTGCTAGCCAGTTAGCTAAATTCTACAAACACCAACAAACTTCTATGTTCACTGATAAACAGTTGTTCATGCTATAAATTAAACACTACCTTTACAAAAATGTGACTACTCAGTCATGTATTCGGCTACAGTAAAGCTTTAATCAGGATAAAACTGTATATTGAAAGCTAACAAACAGCAGTGACAGCATATCTAAACACTTTGACACAAATGCTAAGTCAAGTCAAGTCACCTTTATTTATATAGTGCTTTTTACAATGCAGATTGTGTCAAAGCAACTTTACATTGATAACTGGTACATAATTTTGGCTGCACAGCAGCTCTTAAAGAATAGTGTCAATGCAGGCAGATCAGAATTAATGTCAAGAATACTGTTGAATATCAAATGTCAAGTGTCCCCAACTAAGCAAGCCAAAGGCGACAGCGGCAAGGAACCCAAACTCCATAAGGTGGCAAACAAGTGGAAAATAGGTGTTAAATGGAGAAAAAAACCTTGGTAGAAACCAGGCTTAGTCGGGGGCCAGTTCTCCTCTGGCGAAAAGTGCTTTGTTACAATCAGGTTGCTATCATAAGTCTGATAGGATCGCAACAATCAAAGTGTTTATTTCAGTTCCATCCAGTTGAGGATCGTATTCATCACGCCGGTATGGACGGTTTGTTGAGGAACTGTGCCACTGGCTGTCGTGTCGATGAGACCTTCACAATGGATGAGCTAAATGAAATGCCATTCATAAACATCTTTAAAAGCAGCGATTGCAGAGGTTCTGCCTGACCCTCTTCATCTGGGTCTGATTCGGCTCAATTTGATACAGCAATATAGACGCCATTATTTACATTTCCACTGAAGCACATGTAACGGCTCTGGTAACAACGAATGGTTAGGGGCGTGGCGTTTCCGGACACTTCAGCGAATCACGATACACTGGGCCAGCTAACCAATCTGAGCACATTGAGTATGTTGGAGGGAGTGGCTTCATAGAAGCAGGAAGTCAAACGAGCCATTCAAATGACATTGGAAAAAAGAGGTGTAGAATAAAGGTAAAATATATGGAAAATACAGCTTTTTAAAAAAAAACAAAGCATTAAGACATGTTAAACTGTGCCCCAAAAACACAATCAAGCCTAGAAAAAAAAAAACACTGAACCACCCTTTTAAAATGTCTTAAAAATGCACATATGTACACCAGGGAAATCTAAATTTTCTAGGGGACCCTGCCCCCGTACTCCCCAAACAAACAACATTTTCTGACCAGGGTAATTATGAAACCCTGCGTACGCCCGGCTTATATTCTGTCTAATGAAATCTGAGGTAAATGTGTTTTTCTACAAATGTGCGCACTTTTGGACTAAAAGTTTGTATGTGTTTGCACTGTGATCAAAAGTAAATGGGGCCAAACACGACTGAATTTAAAGGTTTGTGTCTCGTTATTCCGTTAATAGCTGACTATTGATTTTGCATTTCTATCAGAAATTAAGAATTATTAGTGTCATTGTAGATAGTGTTGCAAATATCTAAGCTATCTAATACTTCAAATCTCAAGGTTAAATCTTTTTAGATTTTTTTTTTAAAAAATGTTTAAAAAATAGTATATAGCTCCACTGTAGTTAACAAATTCTCAAAAAACAAAACTTTTCAAAACATCCCTTCTTCTGTTTCTTTTTACCCTGTATATATATATTATATATATATATATTATATATATATATATACACACACACACACACACAGAGTGTGATTTGTGAAAAAAAAAAAAAATTATATATAATTATTATTATTATTAAACATTGTTTTTACCATATTTGTCACTGTTTTAATTTTATTATACAAAAAATATTTCAATGCACTTCTGTGATTGTAGACAATGCATGACTTTTATTTTGGAGTGATGACATGATGTCATAAGACTGCGCCGTGCTCCTGCATCTACTGTGATTCTGCTAAAGAAAGGTTCGTTTTAAGAATTTAAGCTGTTTTAATCAACAGAAACAGTTTTGTAGTTTTTATAGTTTTACCTATGGAAGCATATGTGTAGCAATATTCAATTTGAAATGCAATATGTAAAATGGCAATGCATTTCTGTTTAAATTTACATTTTCCATTCCATATATGCAATGTTTGGAGCAAAATGATAATTCAAATTCAATAATAGAATTTACATTTGCCATTTCCTACACTATGTTTAACAAATAATTTAAACATATATTTTAATGCTTTATAAGTTGCAAAATTAAAATGAAAATGTATTAAAGAAATGATTATATATGTTTAACACGGTCAAGCCAAAATTGTAGCAAAATGATCATTTAAAGGTGCCCACGAACGTTTTTTTACAAGATGTAATATAAATCTAAGGTGTCTGCTGAATGTGTCTGTGAAGTTTCAGCTCAAAATACCCCATAGATTTTTTTAAATTAATTTTTTTAACTGCCTATTTTGGGGCACCATTAACTATGCACTGATTTCACTCGACGCCGCCCCTTTAAGACGCGAGCTTCCTGTCACACGAGCTGTCAACTATATTACAGCGCATTTACAAAGTTCACACAGCTAATATAACCCTCAAATGATCTTTACAAGATGTTCGTCATGCATGCTGTATGCATGCTTCGAATTATGTGAGTAAAGTATTTATTTTGATGTTAAAAGTTTAATTCTGAGTGAATCTGAGGCTGGGCTCCGTGGCTAACGGCTAATCCTACACTGTTGGAGAGATTTAAAGAATGAAGTTGTGTTTATATTATACAGACTGCAAGTGTTTAAAAAATGAAATAACGACAGTCTTGTCTCCGTGAATACAGTAAGAAACGATGGTAACTTTAACCGCATTTAACAGTACATTATCAACATGCTAGCGAAACATTTAGAAAGACAATTTACAAATATCACTAAAAATATCATGATATCATGGATCATGTCAGTTATTATTGCTCAATCTGCCATTTTTCACTGTTGTTCTTGCTTACCATGTCTGATGATTCGGCTGTGTGCAGATCCAGACGTTAACTGGCTGCCCTTGTGTAATGCCTTTGATAATTGTTGGGAACGTGGGCTGGCATTATGCAAATATTGGGGCGTACACCCCGACTGTTACGTAACAGTCGGTATTATGTTGAGATTCGCCTGTTCTTCGGAGGTCTTTTAAACAAATGAGATTTATATAAGAAGGAGGAAACAATGGAGTTTGAGACTCACTGTATGTCTTTTCCATGTACTGAACTCTTGTTATTTAACTATGCCAGGGTAAATTCAATTTTTGAGTCAAGGGCACCTTTAAATGTTATTTTTCTTAATTGCATTTACACTCACAGTGCGATTGCATTTTCATTAAATGCCCCGCAATGAAGTAGCAAAATTCAATGTGGATTTGAAAATGCATTTCCAGCCGATCAAGTCCCCGCCCCGCCCTGTCAATCACTTCATTAAGGCGGGGCCAGGTGTTGGAAACATGGCGGCAGCAGAGTTATGAAGAGCGAGGCATAAACTGGCAGATGATGCTGATCAAGAACAGAGAAATGTCAATGTTCCTGCAGATGATGCGCTTCTGTCAGTCATAGAGCCAGTACCTTATTAGAAGCATAGATATTTATGGTTAGGCGTCTCGCAGTGAACGCGCCTGATGCTCGTGAGGTGAGCGCGCTCGCGCAGCTCGAAGTGCTGAAACAGACGCGTCGAGTGAGCGGTGCTTTACAACAGGTTCCTTTACTCATAGAAATAATCTTAAACAAGATGTCCGAGATTATTGCTTGCTCTATCAGTATGATGTCTGTTTTTCTCTGTTTATCGTTCTGATTGTTTATGCATCATTTATAATAATAAAACTATAGTCCATCTGGATGGTAATGTGTTGTTTATAATAATAATAATAATAATAATAATAATAATTTCTATTCGAAAAAACAATGTTTAAACCTCTCTTTCACACACTAGAAAGCACCCCATCCAGCCCATCTCTAATGCTCCTAAAATTCACTCAGGTTGATATCTTGTCTCTCTGGACAGCTACACAGAGTCATTCTTCTCGGTCTGAGCAATGAGTTTTTGTCTTTTTTAAATCTTTTTATTTTTTTTCTTCTATGAAAATTTCATTTTCAGCCATCATGCCACAAAACTCCAGTTCCAGCACATCCCAAAGGCACTACTGGATTTGTAAAACTGAATGTTTCAAGATGTTGGAAATACAACATTTGATAGAAAACTATCAGTTAAAAATAAAAATCACATCAATTACCACTTTTCCAGCAGATGGCGGCAAAGGACCATTATTGACTCATTTAAGACATTTCCTGTAATATTTTTTTCATGTTTCGCTTTTGAATAAATATTAAACATTATGAAATCAATCGGTTTAAAAATAAACGTTGTCAAGGTGATGTATGAAGTACTCACAAAGTCTCATGAAAAACAATAACTTTCTTGAGCATGAATTACACAGAAAGTGCTCTCCCTTTATACTCACAGCAGCTGTCAGTCAGTGCAGCTCAAGATCAATGAATTCAGCACACTTGTGAAAACTCTTATTTTGTTCAATGAATCTGTGCATAATAAATCCTTAATTTACAGTGTGTTGATGCTTTAGTATTTAAGTGACTATATTCTGATTATAAACTAAGTATTACACTATTAAAGCTGTTAAAGCTACCACAGGACATTAAAGATAGCGACACACCAACAAGTGATATTTCACCAGAAGTTTTCCAGCTAGTTTGTATTATTGCGGACATTCTAAAGAACGCTTCATGCATATGGTCCATTAAAGGGCCCAAACTGTGCTAAGAAAATATCCTCAACATTATCACCTGTTCACATGTGCTTTAGTGTGTGAAAGATGGGTTTAGACATGACCAGTTATTTTTGGGAATATAAAATTATTATTACTATAATTATTATTATTATTATTACAAATAACACTCATTAGCATCCAGATAGACTACACATCGTTTTATGAATTAAATGATGCATAAACCATAATCGGAACGATAAAAAGAGAAAAATAGACAACATGCTGATAGAGCAAGCAATAATCTCGGACATCTTGTTTAAGATTATTTCTATGAGTAAAGGAACCTGTTGTAAAGCACCGCTCACTCGACGCGTCTGTTTCAGCCCCGCCTTAATGAAGTGATTGGCAGGGCAGGGCGGGGCGGGGCGGGGCGGGGCAGGAACTTGATCGGCTGGAAATGCATTTTCAAATCCACATTGAATTTTGCTACTTCATTGCGGGGCATTTAATGAAAATACAATCGCACTGTGAGTGCAAATGCAATTAAGAAAAAATAACATTTAAATGATCATTTTGCTACAATTTTGGCTTGACCGTGTTAAACATATATAATCATTTCTTTAATACATTTTCATTTTAATTTTGCAACTTATAAAGCATTAAAATATATGTTTAAATTATTTGTTAAACATAGTGTAGGAAATGGCAAATGTAAATTCTATTATTGAATTTGAATTATCATTTTGCTCCAAACATTGCATATATGGAATGGAAAATGTAAATTTAAACAGAAATGCATTGCCATTTTACATATTGCATTGCTATTTTGCATATTACATTTCAAATTGAATATTGCTACACATTTGCTTCCATATTTACCAGCAATGTTAAAATAGTTTATTTACTATCTAATGTAACATTGTGATTCTTTATCTAACTGTAATGAAGGATATTTGTGTGAGTAAAGCTCATATCCACTGATGAGAAACAGTAAACCTGCGTCTCATTTCTCTCTCTCTCTCCAATATATATATATATATATATATATATATATATATATATATATATATATATATATATATATATAAATAATCAGGGCTTGACATTAATTTTTTTGCTCACCATTTTTTTGCTCACCAGCCACTGTGGCTAGTGGTTTTCCAAAATTACTAGCCACTCAGCATTTTCACTGGCCACAATTTTGCTGTTGAGAAATTACATTTTATATGATTAAAGTTGACTTAGGCATGCTTAAATTACTTGATTTTGAGTCATTTTACTTGATTTACAAGATTTAAAACCCTTTCAAAATTTCAAATGCAGAGTGACCACCCAAATCAAGACTTCATTGTATATCGGCTGGTATGTACAGGTGGCCAATATGAGCATATGAGAAATTTTAGTTATTTTTGTTAGGCTATCTAAAAAGAACAAAGAAGCAAATTACAAATACAAAAAAATATATTTTTTTTTTCAGATACATAGGTTTATTTAACATGTATACATTTTAGTGGTGGGCATAGATTAATTTTTTTAATCTAGATTTATTTTGGAATTAATCTAGATTAATCTAGATTAAAATGGCTCATTTGAATTCTGCCGAAGACATTCAGAATAAGTGAGATACCCAAATTGTCCCTGCGTCCCAATGTCCGTACTATCCATCCTAAATAGTATGTGAGATTAAAATAAGTGTGTCCCAAAGTATAGTATGTTGAAAAGAGTATGCCAAAAGACCCTGGATGGTCCACTATTTCCGGTAGATTTTCGAAGTGTGGATCCGTGCACACTATAAAGGCTAATATTGCCCACAACCCATTGCGCGTTGGATGAGGATTCAGTTCAGAACTACAAACGAGTAAAAAGTGTTAAAAAACTACAAAACATGGCAAATATGCACGATCGACGCTGAGAGGTTGTTTGAGTGACTAATAATCAGTTCAAACTGATAGAAAATATTTATTTAATGTTATATGTGTTATTTTTCATCTGCAAATACCAATGTGGACTTTTATAAAGATCTGATTGGCCATTAACTTTTAAATGCATCATTATGCATTAATATGAGGAAAGTTCTCCACATGAAAGACTCGCGACTGCAGATCAACGTGCTGCATTTCTCTCCGATACGGTAGGAAATGAGCTAAATGAAATGTGGAGGATGTAAGATAGGATGTACGACGTGATAGTATGTCCCAAAGCTTGTCTACTCTTTTGCTACACACTCAAAAGTAAGTACTTTTTGTTCACAGAAAGAGTACATACTTTTAGGGTGTAGTATAAGTAGGCGAATTGGGACGCAGCAAATGACTAAAAGTAATCTGCCATTTTGTCCGACAAAGCAGATAGGAGTTAGAAGATTAACCTAGGTGGAGTTAAACTTTTGTATATTATATTTTGTATATTGACATCTTTCCGCGTTTGAAACAAGCGGGAAGGAAGTCGACCGGAAGTTGAAGTCGGCCGCGTGCCGGCATCTTGTAGCAGAACTTCACTTGCGTTAGCATCCCATTGACTCCCATTCATTTTGGCGTCACTTTGACAGCGAATAACTTTACATCTGAGGCGTTTAAAGACTCCATCTGTCCATTATTTATTTCTAAAGATACACAACAATGTATAAAGGGCTCCATTACCTTCTATGTTACATTATGGCCCCGTAGAAACAGTTTTTGTAAAAATAGGCTAACGATTGCGTCATAACCACTCGACTCTGTCACACAGTAGAGAAATTACCGTACAGACAGGAGGAGAAGCTCGCAGACAATCGGGGAGACGTCAAGAGAGAAGCCCATAGATATAGAGTCCATAAAAGCAACGGGACAAAATATTTCAACAACGTTTTTGGGGAATTGGAAATAATTCGGTACGTGGCAAGTGAATACATATGAAGTAGCTTTTATCCACGAACTTTAATAATTTATCTACTTCATTAAATAATGAAGTATGGGTAACGGCCGGTATATTGACGGGGAATGGAGAAATTATCAGAAATTATACAGGCAGTGTAAGAAAAATCTCAATGTCAATCGCGGTTAACGTTCCTTTATTTATTTACAGATCTTATTACAGTAATACTTTTTTTTAAAAAATCCTGATCCCCTCTCTAGCTACATTCGTCGTGGGGAAGAAAAGTGAGAGGCCATGGGTGGATGGCCAGGGTGATACATGAATGGCACGGAGGGGAGAAAGAAGGGTGGGGGGAGAAGAGCAGTGACTATTGAACAGTGTTATGTCTACCAATGTGAACATGTATTAAACTAAAGACAAAAGGCACATACACAACCCCAAAACAAATTACTAATCCTCAACATGCTGAGAGGTTTAATCCAGCATCACCCCTACTGGATTAAGACTCGCAAGCCTTCAGCTAAATTATTTAAAAAAATATCATTACCCCTAGGTGATAAATGAACTTCGTCCCTTAAAAAAAGTTGAGGCTTGTTAAGTAAAATTTGAGGGTGATGCACAATAGCCCCCTGCATTCCCAAGACAAAGGTAGCCATGACACTGTTCACCCATTTACGGGACTTGTCAATTTTCCCCGGAAGGCCCGATCTCCACCGACGTCTCTGGGTGATGTCAGAGAGCACAATGGTCATCTGAGGGAAACGCCGATAGAGATTTTACAGATCCTGCTTCATCGCTGCGACGAGATCGATGCTCTTCCTGCATCCCAAGTCGTTCCCGCCGCAGTGAATCAGCAGGACATCCGGGGCTGCTCTTCCTCTGAGGGACCGGTAGAAGAAAGGAAGGAGTCCGTGCCATCGAAGTCCCCCCCAGCCAAACCAGTAAACCTTGGCCGCTAGGCCAAGATTGGCCCCGATGGTCTCTCTGGCCCTCTCTTCCCCACGACGAATGTAGCTACTCCCGATGATCCAAATCACTGGACCTGTTAACAGCATACAGCAATCACAATCAAAACACTGTTTTGTCAGTATGAGTAAACAGATTTTAACACACAAGTAACTTGTCTCTGGCCATTGATTTATTTATATCCGAACAAAACAGAAAAAAAGTCTATGCAAATATACAATAAAACACAAATTAATTGCTCTTATCTGTTCATTGAAATAATAATAACAATATAGGTATTACACAAGGTTAATTTATTATTGTATTCTCTCTTACAGTGTTGCTTTCCATATTTTATACTATATATTCTAAATGATACTATATTAATATGGCTAACCTTTGTTGGTAGCGTAGTTAGCCATGGTTTTAGTTTTTTTTCTTTCTTCTTTTTCTGGTGTTAGCAGAAGAAAAGTTTGTATTTTTACCTATGAGGAAAGAAAAATGAAAAGGGCAACCATTAGTTATAGATGTTATTGATGACATTCGTTTTTGTCCATTTATTATCTATATGTTATTTAACAGGCCAAAGCAGACGCTTTTGTCCAAGCGATTTACTGAAATAACTGTTTTATATGTGTTATGACAGAGACACCGGAGGCAGAGATAAAAGCAATGATGCAGTTTATTGAGGTGATCAGCAGAGACACAGGTGAGTAGACTGGTGAATACGAAGATTATGACTGAGAATGATGGATAATACTGTCCTTGTTCTTTGTGCAGGTGATCTTGGAGGAAGACGCTGGAGCTGGCAGACGAACACACTCACACACAGGAAGGTAAGCACACAGGGAGACCAGGAGACGATGGAGACGAAGGAGATAATGGAGACAGGTAAGTATCACTTTTGGAGTCCTTGAAGGTAAGCATACAACAGGTTGTATCACAAACGAGACCGGACGATGTGTGTGTGTGAGTGTGTGGCTTTTATCCTGTGGTTGATGACTGCGGTGATGATGTGCAGGTGGCGGTGATTAGTAGGCTGGTGATTGAGTGCGTGGGTAAGGAAGTGAGGTGGAACCTGACGTGTCTGTGACAATATGACTGATTCGTCCATTTCTCTTGCGATGTAGATGTGTAGATAACAGTTAACGCCATTTTGTGGTTATATTCGGCGCCAATTAACGTTATACAACATCATGTGCATCAAAAATTAAATTATATTTAAAATATTCGATCCCTGGGCCGTTAAATAACTATTGGGTATGAATTCATATCAGTTCTTGAACATAATTTTACATAACTTCTTAATAGTATGCATTGACTTAATATGGCGTACTGGCATTACATTTTAAAATACTATACAAAATAATTAATCAGAATACTTACTCCTGCTCACTCACGCCAAAGAACTCCCCGCTCAAGCTCGCCGTCTCTGCAAGATTAACGATGGCAGTTTGCACGCACAGCTACTAGAAGATTTACATCTGTCAGACAGGTTGCTGACGTCATCAAGCTTAGTTTGAGTCTGCGCGTCAGAAACGGAAGTGCTAAAAATCGCTAAAAATGGGCTTCACTTGTCTCAATTGAGTTCCAATGGGGTCGCTGTGTCCATTTCTTTTACTGTCTATGGTCACGAGTTACGGTTCCCCATAGCGGTAAACACAGAGTCTCGTTCCCTGTTCTCAGGGAACCATGATTACATGTGTAACCTGAGACGTTTTCAATATAAATGAATTCTGAAATATTGTTTATCGCTTAATAATAAATAGTTTAACACTTATTTTTTCTCAAAATATGTTCAAAAGAATGTTAATTATAATATTAGAGAATAAAATGTTTTAAAATGTTGTTAAAGGCATTGCCAACAAGAATTCTGTTTTCGGTGAATGTATAACCCTAAACTGGCAAAGTATTCTGTGGGATACAAACATTAAAATCAAAATTAAGTCATCAAGTTTTATTATTTTTGTCCCAATAAGATGGAAAATAGCAATAAATTAATTTATTTTTGGGGTTAAGTAATTTGAGCGACAACTGGACAAACTGCAATGGTCTTTACTAATTCAATAAAAGAGAGCCATTAAAATCACGGAGCACAGACTGTATCAGTATTTTAAAAAGATAAAGAATATTTACAAATCAAAACAAAATAACTATTTACAAATAAAAACAATAAACTAGATATATTGCGTGTGGCACTTATTCCAGCAGCAAATGCCTTTTCTGCTTTGAATCGGTGGAACCCCTCAGCTTTTTTGAGAATAAGAATGGTAATCTATAATCAAGGAAAAACACTCATTACAATTGTATCACATATTATAAATTGTGCATTAAATGTAGAATTGATAACTGTATAATGCACTCAAATTTAAAATATATATCATTAGCTCATAAATTAGTATTATCTTCTTCACAAAACATACCATACCTCAGGTGTCATGACTTACATGCATAAGAAGGGCTTGATAAGTCTGATTTTTGCAATTCCAAAACATGATATACTTTGTCAAAGATACCCTCAGTCTATGACAAACAACAATGCAGATATTTCACTTATCAGTGTTTCAAATAAATCCACCATTACATTCCAATTTCAGATTATAATAAATGATAAGATATTGAGAATCTGTGGTGAAAAAGTACTGTGAAGCTATAAAAACAAGTAATTGTGGTATATTATTGTACCTGTTCTAAGTCAAAGACAGAAATCCGGAGGTTTCACAGAGTTTTCAATTTGGGTGCATAATTCGGATTCTTGTTTAAAAATATTCTTTGAGACTTAACTGCTCCAGACATGAGGTCACGATGGATTTTCTACAAAAGAAAATATTAGTATTTATCAATTTGCTAAATATGTTCATCTTGATTACGTCATACAGCATATATGTGGCATTTTATTTTTAAAGGCTGTCATAACAATTACCATGATTTCTTCATCTTCACCACTGTGTCGACCAAAAGCCCGTCTTTCAAAGCTGTGAGGTGCTGTAAGGTATAAATACATTACAAATAGTTTAGTGACCTTTTGTTTTCTGTTGCTAACCTTTGAAAGGAAAATGGCTGTTCTTGATCACATCCACAGCTGAAGGGTTTTCTTTGCAAATAGTTGAAGGGTCTATGCCAGCGCAATCGGTGTGTAACCATTTGTTGCACAGGTCACACTGATCCCACTGCATAAGTTCGCTGTGTGGATGCAGAGTTCTGAAAACATAAACATTATTGTAATTTTAAAAGCAGCACAATTCATTTACAACATGATAAAGTGTATTATGCTATACTACGTACTTTTTTCCTGTCTTTTGATAAACACAGGCTTTTATGTCCTGGGCCATGCAGGAGTTGGTCATGCATCTTTCATCTTTTCTATATATCATTCATATGTTTTTAAAATAATTAATGTTTTTATATACCCTGATACAGATTACAAATGTATTACCTCAGAATCTCCAGGTCATTCCTTTCTATAGAATTGTAGATCCTCAGTGAATCGTAAATGCGCACTTGTTTTGCAGGGACATCGAAAACCTGAGAAATGAGAAAAGTTACAGTCAGCATATCTAGACACTGTACAGCACTACAGTTTCTTGCAGACATTACCCAGAGTATAAAGTGGTTTCCTAGTTCTGGTGTGTTACCCCCAACAATTCTTGGGAGCAGGAACATTTGAGCATTCTACCGGGAAAAACGCACACACATGTATATATGAAGAGTTTGGTTCTGAAATGCAATAACTCCATTTTGATTAATTTGAGTAAAAGGTGTTTTCTTTACAAAGAAAGTGGCAAGATGAAAACAACTATTTTCTGTTTAAAGGGGTGGTTCAGTGTTTTTTTCTAGGCTTGATTGTGTTTTTTGGGGCACAGTTTAACATGTCTTAATGCTTTGTTTTTTTTTTTAAAAAAGCTGTATTTTTCATATATTTTACCTTTATTACACCTCTGTATCCACTGTCATATGAATGGCTCATTTGACTTCCTGCTTCTATGAAGCCACTCCCTCCAAGATACGCAATGAGCTCAGATTGGTTAGCAGGCCCAGTGTATCCAGAGCCATCGTGATTCGATGAAGCATCTGGAAACGCCTCGCCCCTTACCATTTTAGTTGTTACCGGTTACGTGGTCTTTGAAAATGTAAATAATGGCGTCTATATTGCTGTATCAAATTGAGCCCGAATCAGACCCAGATGAAGAAGGTCAATCGCAATCACTGCTTTTGAAGGACGTTTATGAATGGTATTTTTTTATTAGTATTGTGTCAAAGTGTTTAGATATGCTGTCACTGCTGTTTGTTAGCTTTCAATATACAGTTTTATCCTGATTAACTCCCTGAGGTCTGATAACGCACCGGCGCGTTTTCAGGTTTTTTTTCACATTGCAGCAAAACATGCTTAAAATACTCCGTAATTTTTTGTCATAGAGGCATAAGTAATATATCAATTGAAACTATAGAATATCTTCTTTTATTTGTGTACACTCAGAGTAAAAACAAAATGTTGTGCTTTTTGCAAAATAAAGAAAACTAAAATGATGCATGATTTGTCCTCTCCCTCTGAACAAAGTTTAATGTGATAGTTCTCAGAAAATGAACTATAACTTAAGTCTAATTTTTTTGTGATTAGTATTCACTATGTTTTAAGAAACATTGAAATGTAAGGTTTTACATCATGTAAGTCATATCGAAAACAAAAAGAGAGCCATGTCAGAAGTCCATGATTTAGCTCATTATCCGCTAATGCGGCCACGCCCACGGAGCCAGCGCCATTCAGACGCAAATTCTCAAGTCAATACATGCATTCGTCATCTCAATCATGTATTTATTGTCTTGAAAAGTGTTTATCTGTATGAAAAAGCCATGGTTAGCTACCTCTGGAAGACATGTCGTTACTTCCTGAAATTTCTCTTCTCTCTGTGCACATTTGTGGACTAAATGAGCACAGAGCGCCCTCCGGCTGCAAGTATGAATTAAAAACACCATTCCTGAAATGCCCTCTTCTTCTTTAGAATAATTTGTGGACTAAAGGTGTACAGAGCGCCCTCCGGCTGCAAGTATGACAGTAATAATTAAATGCATATAACTCCTCTGTGTAGAAAATTGACATAAATATACGAGAATCCAATATTTCTCCAAATGTACATGCTTTTAAACCAAAAGCCTATATTCAGACTCTTTGCATCACAGAAATACATTATATTTTAAAGTATATAATATAAAACCATTATTTTATATTGTAATTTTGTATTTTTCTGTTTCATATACACCATGAGCTTGAGACATCACAGAAGGATTTTTTCACAGCCTACCTGACTGAAAGGTCTCATTAATATGCAGCACCATTAGAGGTTCTTTATGCAATTCTTTTGTCTTCTCAGGTGAGAATCACCCATTATTCATGATGAGTCACGCCTCCACGCATACTGTGTTTCTTGACAAAAAGTGTCTTACAAAAACTAATCAATATATTGTGTTATATGAACAAGTAGGCATTATAATTTTTACATAATTTTGAAGCAAAAACTCTAGTCTACAACCTCCAATACCAGAAGTCTTGTGAACACAGATTTAATATACTTTTTTTGGCCTTATTTCAGTGACTTTGTTCAGTTTTTTGTTTTTTCAATAACCACGCATAAACATTATTCCTTCAAAAACACAAACATGTACATACATGTTCCTCACATATTATTGTAGCCTAGTTTGTGCTGAATACAGTGTAATGACACTTTTGTCATTAATATGTTTATAAACAACTGAAAAAAGCACAAATGTCAGGGCATGTCAAAACTTCTCCAGGCCCCCAAATCAGCATCAGACTCGAGAGGGTTAAAGCTTTACTCTAGCCGAATACATGACTGAGTAGAAGCATTTTTGTAAAGGTAGTGTTTAATTTATAGCATGAACAACTGTTTGTCTATGAACATAGAAGTTTGTTGGTGTTTGGAGAATTTAGCTAACTGGCTAGCGAAGTAAAAACGCGTTGGTCTTTTGTTTACGTCATTGATGCAACCAAAAAATAGCAACAGAACTATAAGTTTAAAAGACATGTACAAACAATAAAACCTACTTACAGTTTGAACCCAATAAACAGCAGCTTCTGCTTTTAAAGTGGGAACTTCATCTTTCAGTAAAAGCATTTGAGCAAATCCAGCATTGAACTCGTGTATAATCTGTAAATAATCTGTCTTCAGTGGCACATCCAGTGTAGAAAATATCACAGATTATAATGGGTTCTATTATCTTTTGATGCGTTGCGCCGCTCACGTCCGGTGTACAAAACTCTTCCGCTTCCATTATGCTGCGCCACATGGCCTCTCCCACTTTGTTGGGTGTTCCCAGGGGCATGTTTTGTAGGGTTTATGATGTCACCAACCCGGGAAGAAGCTCGTTGTAGTCCAAAACGGCCGTTTTTGTAGGCATTAAAGTGCCATAACTTTAAAAGACAATATCTCCGTTTGCATTGAACTTTCAGCACTGTAACTTTGCAGATACTGTTTATGCTCAAGCAGCAACATTGAAAAAGTGAAATCACAATGAACCACCCCTTTAAAGAAGCATTTAAGTGAAATGAGCAACTGAATTGCATGACCAAAGAAACACTAAAGTATAGTTATGGAGAGAGGGTGTGTTGGTCAATCAGTTTTAATAAAGTAAGCTACAAAAGCATAAGATTTATGAGACAGTGTCAGAGTGAATGGAAAAAGTCAAATAAGACTTTTAAAGTCATTACTATTTAAAGGTGCCCAAGAACCCTTTTTCACAAGATGATGTAATATAAGTGTACATGTATAAGGTATAAGGTGTCTCCTAAATGTGACTGAAGTTTCAGCTCAAAATACCCCATAGATTTTTTTTATTATTAAATTTTTTAACTGCCTATTTTGGGGCATAATTAGAAATGTGCCGTTTCTCAGCGCATCCCCTTTAAATGCTCACGCTCCCCGCCCCCAAACTTGCAACTCTATAATACATTGCATAAACAAAGTTCATACAGCTAATATAATCCTCAAAATGGATCTTTACAAAGTGTTCATCATGCAGCATGTCGCATCATGTAACTAGATAAAAAAGTTTGAAGACAAACTTTAAGTTGGCTTGAAAAAGCCAGTCCAGAAAGTTTGAAGTAGTTTTAAAAGTTTGAAGTTTAAGTTTTAGTTTAATAGATAGATCGATAGATAGATAGATAATGAGCTACTACAAGTTATTTATATATAATTGTATGTTACACATACAGCCTCAATGATTCATTTTTTTATTAGAATATTTTAAAATCTTAATCATAACATCTGTAGCAACAATTTGTAATAAGTAAATTATTTTGTAAGAACATCTGTGGTGATGTCACAGTTACTAGGTGAAGGTGATGAGGAAATTAAAGACACAAAAGACACTACATTTGAAGACACAATTGCACTGCTTCCTCCAAAATGATAAAAAAAATATATATATATAAAAATAAAAATGGCATACAAGATTACCTTACATACTCTTTTTTTTCCCCCCTTAGTGTTGAGCATTACAACCAATCACACACATCTCTGCTGAGCTCATGATGCAATAACCAATCAGATGAGTTTAGATCAGTTACCTGTGAAGTAAAAATCTGCTGATATCGCGTTCTCACCATGTGCTCAGTCAGTGACGCGCTTTCTGAGGGGAAATTTCAGTCAGTGTGTGACGCACTCTGAAAACTCTGGATGCAGATGCGATACAAGTAAGATATTACTTTATAATCCTTTTGTTTTTTATGCTACTTTTTTTTAAAAGTAAAAATGATTTTCTAATGCGTACAAAGTAATTAACTAGCCAATTCATAAATGGTTCTCCTCTGTGTGGCATACAAATGACCTTTTCATCCCCACACAAAAACGCTCAATGTATTTTTTAATCGACATTATTACAATATCACGAGTAAAATTACGACATTAGTTATGAGGAAAAAAGTTGCTGTTATTACAGCTTCAACCTTTCTGGATGCATCATATTTTGTGTCAAATTCTGACATTTAATCAATAAATTAAATGAGTAACAATACAAAATAACAGACGAAAACTAGCTGACGAATTAACTGTCAACATTCATCTTTGCAATGCTGAGGAAATAGATGCAGCATCTGAAATAGCATTGTTTAATGCACACAGGGGATCAACAATGACTTAATTAATGGCTAATTCGAAAAAGACAAATGCTTTGATTCAAACAATGTTGAAGAGTTTTTTTTTTATAATAATAGTTTATAATGGTTTCAAAATTGAATCTACTTTAAATGTGAAATTAAGACCGCCACTAGGTGGCAGCAAGTCACCTTTATTGAGTGAGTCATTGAAATTCAACAGATTCATTTGGCTTGTTCATTCAGGAACGAAGCGTTATAATGTACATCAACCAATTCGTTCTGATAGATAGATAGATAGATAGATAGAATATTTATATTATGTATTTATTTTATTTTATTTTATTTTAATTGTAGTCTTGAAAAAAAAGTGACTATACACTAATAACATTAACATCAGAACAAATAAGAACAAATCAAACAGAACAAAAGTAACTGCACACACACACATTTATATATAAGTAAATAACATTTTATGAACAACATTTAAACAGTTATGGCAGTAACTATTAAACAGTTACAACTCTTCCATTTCGTCGACAGGCTGTATGTCTGGATGTCCCACACTTACTCTAGGTTGGCAGACTGCACGACTGCAAATCATCTTCTGCAATGACCGTTGCCACAGCAACGGGGACTATGTATTCATCAAAGGTGTCAGATAAAAGCACCGTTCCATCTCCATCTTCATCTTTTAAAATCCCCTCAATGACCATCTCCTCCATGGTGGATTATTGTCCCAGAACCTTAATTTTTAAACGATGAAAACTGAGTGAAAATTTAATCTGGAATTAAATCTGGGGTTGAGAATCACTGGTCTAATATGTTGCACTTAGGCCCAATCTCATTTACACCTCTTACCCCTACTTGTTTGAAGTGGGGTCCCAAAAAATCTTTGTTTAAAGGGCTAAAACTCAAACTAAAGGAGAATTGAGACATGTGAATGTGCACAGTGGAGGGGTAGAAGTGTCTCAATTCTCCTTTAGTTGGAGTTTTAGCCCTTTAAATAAAGATTTTTTTGGGACCCCACTTCAAATGAAGGGGAAGGACACTTCCCTGCATATGTTTGTAGGTGACAATCTACAGCAGCAACACAGCTGTCCAAGCGGACAAGAAGACCCATAAATGTAAGTATGTTTTGGCAATAAGGATTTTATCCACAAATAATCATTTGTTGTATGTTATATTCAATCTTGTTCATAATTATAAGTGGGATTGGGCCTTTGTTATGTACCTTGATGGATGAAAAGGAAGACGAATGGAACTTGCTGTGTCCATTTTCCCTGATTGTGTCCTTCAGATGTGACACCTCAACTTAGACTCCCAAATGAAGCTCGGCTAAGGCTTCGTCCCGCCAGAGAGAGATGTTGGCTATCCTCTATCCACATTTTAAGGACACATCAAGCATTGGCACATTCCCATCTTTAACCGTATTCATTCGGACCATCTGTAACTACAGTTAAATATAACATTGTTTTAAATATATTTCATTACCAGCAATTGCATACAATTGCAAAGGCTAGATGAACACTTTCCCCTCCAGTTTTTTTTTTTTTTTTTTACATAATTTATCAAAATAAAGAACAGAACCTCTGATTGGGAAGAATCTTAAAAAATGTAAAATCTTATCATGGCAGTTAAATTCAGCAACGGGTGTGTATATTAAAGGAGGACCTATTATTCATTAAACAAAATATTCTAGGGGCCATAAAAATTGTGAATCTTAAACGCTAGCAACATAAAAAAAAGAGAAAAGAGTTAATCAAAGTGATAGAATTTCAATTATCAAAATAAGTAAATGCATTAAAATTTCAAGATCCATAAAGCTATTAAAAACATTTTCAAAACAGTTCATGTGAGTTCAGTGGTTCTATCTTAATATTATAAAGCGACGAGATAGCGACTTTTAGAAACTCAAAATAGTGACTTTTCAACAATATAGTGATTTTAAAACACTGCTTCTGAGCTTCACTGAGCCACTGGATTTCATCAAAATATCTTAATTTGTGTTCTGTAGAATGACATGAGGGTGAGTAATAAATTGCATTCTTTTTTATTTTTGGGTGAACTAACCCTTTAATCTCAAACCACTTACCTTTTCAATTCTGCCTTTAAGGGACACACACCCTCCCTGGGTAAACGGGTCGTCTTCATCTCCGGTCATATACACACAGGGAGGATTGAGGATTTCCTGAGCGGATCCTCCATTACTGCAAGAGGGCCACATACAAACTTCTTGGAGGTAGCTCCCAAGAAAATGCACTCTCTGCTGAGGGCACTAATGGTGTTTTTTTGCATGTGGCGACCTGTATTTTGCCACTAGCAGTTTCATAGCTGGCAGCACGACAATTACTGGTGGTTCTCCACACAAGGAAACGAGTGGGAGGGGGGCGGGAGTATGGAGATGCCATTCTAAAGGTGAAGCAAAATAATCACAAAATTACTCAATAATCTCATTTGAATAAACTATACTGAAGACGTAGCATGACTCAAAGCTGCTTCTGTGTGTGGTTCTGCACATAAATATATCTCCCGCACTGAGCCTACATACACTGAATAAAATTATAAACGCAACACTTGTTTTTGCCCCATTTTTCATGAGCTGAACTCAAAGATATAAGACTTTTTCTATGTACACAAAAGGCCTATTTCTCTCAAATATTCTTCACAAATCTGTCTAAATTTAAAGTTAGTGCGCACTTCTCCTTTGCCGAGATAATCCATCCACCTCACAGGTGTGGCATATAAAGATGCTGATTAAACAGCATGATTCTCTTCACGGATGAATCCTGGTTTTCACTGTACAGGGCAGATGGCAGACAGCGTGTATGGCGTCGTGTGGGTGAGCAGTTTGCTGATGTTAACGTTAGGTGCACTTTATTGATACAGAGATACTGTGACGAGATCCTGTTGTGCCATTCATCCACAACCATCACCTCATGTTGCAGCATGATAATGCACGGCCAAATCTGGGAAAACATCCCAGTTCTTGTATGGCCAGCATACTCACCGGACATGTCACCCAATGAGCATGTTTAGGATGCTCTGGATCGGCGTATATGACAGCGTGTTCCAGTTCCTGCCAATATCCAGCAACTTCGCACAGCCATTGAAGAGGAGTGGACCAACGATCCACAGGCCACAATCAACAACCTGATCAACTCTATGTGAAGGAGATGTGTTGCACTGCATGAGGCAAATGGTGGTCACACCAGATACTGTCAGATACCACCCCCCATTTTCCCAAATTCCTTATCTTAAAAAAAAGAAAATTATTTTTTATTTTGGGTGAACTAACACTTTAATCTCAAACCACTTACCTTTTTTTAATTCTGCCTTTAAAGCTGCAGTCCGTGATTTTTCCTCTTTGTTGCCATCTCTGTTTGAAATCTGCAATTGCAGTCATATGCGGAATAGTTACTGTTACGTGCGTTGTGCCTCGGCTCAGCGCGGATGAATCTAATGTTTGCTGTCAGTCACAGCACTGGTGTGGATACTGAACTTCAGAATCACAGATTCTATGTCTTGAAAGTGTGACCAATATAAGAATTTTCACTGGAAAATATAATCTGAACAAGTAAGTAACCTTTCTCCCACTTTTGTTCTGACCAACTGAGGAAAAAAGCATTAGGCCTACAATAAATCACGCTGCCAATGATTATTTAATCTAATGATCGCTTAGCTCGGATCAAGCCAAACTGTGCAAATTATTATTACTGTTATATTGTTCTCAAATTGTTATTGTTAACAACATAAGCATTGCGTGACTATGTGTATTTAGTGTATATTAGCGTTACCTGTAGATTTGAATTTCTGTAGCCACTCCGCAGTCCAAAGTCTCTTGCTTTTTGACTACAGCTGAATGTCCAGTTGTCACTGATGATTGTCATTTGGATCTTTCTGGATTACAATCCACCATCAAAATGATAAGTTTAATTATTTCAGCTGCTGGGAGAACAGGCTATAAATGATCCGCTACCAGCAGCATCCTTGCATGATAAAACCGACTCCTTCCTTTCTGTTTACGGGCGTGACGTAATGACGCACAGACGAACTGCTGAATGCTCGAATTTCCAGCGGAAATCCACCAGGTTGCTCTTATTATAAAACATTATTACAAGCTTACTGTTGTGAATCAAACTAATATAAGGAGATAGTTTTGAACACTGGCTAGTTATGTACTTGCTCAAAAATTGATTTTGGATATTTTTTAACCAAAAAAGTTACGGACTGCAGCTTTAATAACCTATTTTTTCACTGCAAGTTTTCTACATCTATAAGCTTTAAATGTTCAATAGATATTTCGTTTTCATTCATTAGCATTGTGTGCTTATTTCACTGGAGTAAAGTTGTTAAGATTGCATTTTTTAAATAAATCCTTAACAAATTGTAGAAAAGTAGAATATGCTTAAATAATTTTAACCCCTTACCAGTCACCCCCATTTTTGGCCAGGTAGTGAAAAATTACATACCCAAAATAAAATGTTTGCTGCGAACAAGTCCTCCGGACTACACACAAAACCAAGGTATCATTTGAAAGCTGACACTTGACAGTTTACTATGAAAGACTCAGAATTACTCTAGCAATTAGTAATAGAGAGAGAAAAAAGCTCAAACACAATGGATAATTTTTTTTTTCATAATAATTGTTTATGGATATTAAAAATGCAAAAGGCAGATACATAGGGGCCTGGAAACATAAGCAAACTAAAGCCATATGTCTAATCAATATATGTTTAAAATTTGAAGGTGATACGAGCAAAAATGAACTTTTTACAGCCATTTATTTCAGTGCATGTCTAGGCACCTTTCCAAAAAGGCCACTTGGAGATGCCAAAGGGACACTTGGTAACCACCTTTTACTGTGAAGTATAAGAAGTCTATTTGATCATTTCCAAACATTTTATTATTACAATATGACAAAGCACAATTTATATACTATATCTGGTATATTTTTTTCCTCTTAAAAGTTTAGAAAAATGCAAGTATGTTCATTTTTTGAAAGAGCTCCAAAAAGACCCCAAAGTAACACTTGGTAACTTGCTAATGTAAAGAATGTAACAAAGTCTTTGTTCACTTACAGTTTTTTAATGGTTTAGAAAGACACATTATTTAGCAAATAAAGTTTAAATACAAAAATTAAATAAAAAGTCTATAAATAAAATAAAGTCTATAAAATTAGGAACAGTTGTTCATAGCTATATACTAAGTTATAAGCAATCAACACAGTGATAAACATTTACCCAAAAATATGTATGTTTTGTATAAAACATAAAAAAACTAATACATATATAAAAAAATAAATATATACCTATACTTTGCATAAATGCTGTACATATACTCTGAACATAATCTGAATGCAGCGGTACAAAAAGACAGGACATGAGGGACATTCAGGGCAAACAGAACAACTTAGACAAAGTGCATGTAAACATATGCATTACCATGGTGAGTCTGGGTATCAGTCTGAATGGTAAAGTGTCCAGTATGCATGGGGAAAAAGTATTACCACTGGATTAGATGGTTTCTTCAGCCCACTCATCCACCTGTACATACATGTAGTCTCTTTCCTCTGCCCTGGAACTTCTGAAGGCAGCTGAAGATGCTGCAGCCAGTGAAGGACACTTTGCCTGCTGTCCAGAGGCATGTGGTGCCCAGTCATCATCTGACATTCCATCACTGTTGAATTACACAAGTGGATTAGAAATTCACCCAACACAACAGATAATCTTGCACAAAGTATAAATATTTTTGCCTTTTCAAACCTGAAATTAAAATCATCATTCACAAAGCAATGTGCCTTCCCATAGGAAAACTGTGTTGCTCATCTGTTGTTCAATCTCATCTCTTGAGATCAATTTGAGCTTCTCATATTCATATCATTCTGTGATCATTTGTTTCTGAGTTACTTCTCCTAAGGGTCCCTTAGGAGCAAGACATAAGCTAAAAAGAGACAAGACACCAGTAAGACAAAGGAGGTTAAATTGAGAAAACCATTTGAGCAATACTTGAGAAGTGGGATAAACAGCGGAGATCTCATAATTGTATACGCCTGATCTCAATTATGTCTTGGTTATTTGAAGGAGAATTAAAGAGAATAACATGAGATGAATCTGAGACTTCTGTAAGACAAATCTGAGAATTATGAGCCTTAAAAGAGATCTTATTGTGTGTCCAACGTCTCTTCCATCTCTTGATTATTTCTCTTTAATGTCTTACTGAAGCTATATATGAGAATGATATCCGAGGTATATTTGAGAAATACAAGAACAAATTGAGAATGCAATTTAAAGATTAATTATCTTTATTAATTAGAAATAACTGTAAAACAATACTCAATATTGAAAAGTTGAAAACTATTTGTGTACCAGTACAAGTACATTAGTACCAGTACATTAACACCAGTACAACACTTCAAGACAAAAAACACTGACCAGCAAGTGGAACGTGGGATACGTGGAACAACAATGTTAGGCTCACACATGGAAAGTATGGTGGCCTGGAGGTGCAAACCAACATGAAAAGATTACAGGGTTTGGTTAGAATGCTAACTATAGTAAGGCACACTTGTACCAACTCAGCTCACTCAGATGTAGGTGCTAGAGTGTGGGGACATCACTAGTACAGTACAACACTTCCAGATTGTAAAAATAAAACACTGACTAGCACATGGAACAATAATGTTTGGCTCACACACACACATGAAAAGTACGGTGGCCTGGAGGTGCAAACTAACATTACAAAATCTGAAACACTTTTACAGAGCTTGAGACCAATTTAAATTTTAGAAAACACATTTTTACATATCATAAAACAAATTACATTACCATAACACATTTACAAGTCCCGAAACAAATTTAAATTTCAGAAAACAAATTACCAAGAACACACTTTTACAAACACCAAGACAAATTTACAAATATCAACAACCGGAAAGGGAATGTACCAACTCCGAGGTTGAACCGGAGGTGAATGGCCAATAGGAGTTGTTGTCGTTGATGGTGTTCATTCCGACCCGATCGGTGCTGTTACCGGTGGTATGCCATGGTCATTACCGGTCTGGTGGTCTCGTTGCCTACTACTACTAACTATATTAACATATTAACATGAAAATGAATAAGAAAAATAAAAGAAGGGGTAGAGAGAGAGATAGCAGTCCACATAGGACAGGCTATATCAGTGGCCTACTCCTTGGAGCCTGCTCTGGCCCTACATTTGTTCACAAAGGCTTTCTTGAGCTTGGCCTCCTCAATTGGTTCCCAGTCCGGTAGAGTTGCACATCTCAGGACATAAGCTGTAAGACAAGAGCATTAAAATCTGTTATGAGTAATTTGACAAAAAAAAATTACCACATAGACCATATACAACTGCACTTCAGGTTAAAAGGAAATAACACACACAGTGAGACGTCCATTTCAGTTCAGAGAACTGCAAATCAGCAAGTAAGATTTTTTTGGCCAATGATGAATAAATATAAAACAACAGTGTTATCCTTAAAGGTGCTATTAAGTGATACTGGATAAAACTTAATTTCTGGTTTTAAACTTCTATTCTGACAGTTTAGTCAGACAACTCTGAAATTAGAACAAATAATTTATAAGCATTGCAAGCTGAAGCACAGCATCCTTGAGCATGGATGCAGCAGGTTTGGCATCAGGCTCTGACTCAGTAATTTGTTCCCTGAATGATCTGCTTTGCAAGACATTTCAGGGAATGAAGCAGACCCCCTGCAAAGGATCATGAAGACAGAGCTCAAAGGTGGATGCTGGGGAGGAGGTGGGTTTGCAAAACCTAATCAGTCCCTCCAGGATTTCGCGATCGCAACTATTAACGCAAATTCAAAGGGCGAAAAAGGGCGTTGTCATACGTTAGCAGACTCACTTCCTTGTTTTGTTCAGAAGATGCCGCAGACATGTATGTGTGCTACCAATGTCTCACATTTGCCTACAAAAATAACAGCAAAAGGCGGTGAAAAACAGTATCCAGGGGGCTATTGCACAAATGTAGAATTTAACAAATCCAGGATAACTGAAAAAGCAAGGCTTGACCAAGTTTAGTAGTATGTGCATCTTGGCTTGGTCACAACTTTAAATAGTAATAGTGCTTAACTGAACATCAATTATGCACCTATTGTATTTTAATACAGGCTGATAACAATAAGATAAAACTACTGCTGAGTGAACAGAAAAGGCCCCAGGATTAATAAATCCTGGCTGTTAGCCTGGTCTGGAGCAGGCTAGCTGCACAGAATAAATCTCCATGTAACTAAGGTGCCTCTGCTTTTGTGCAAACAAGTCAAGACTAAATGGATAACCGGAAAATCCCAGCTTAATCCCTTATCCTAGTTTTGTGCAATACCCCCAGGAGTTCTTTACGAAAGTGGGGGTAAACTGTTTTGAAAGATGTGCAATATAGTTGTCAAACAAACAGAAATCAACAATTAAAAAACACTTTGCCACGACTAAATATACACGGAGAATTCATTAGTTGTCAGTTATAATCATCAAAATTAAAAGAAATAAAACACTTGATATATATCAGTCTGTGTGGAATGAATGTATACATTATACAAGTTTCATTTTTTGAATGGAACTACTGATATAAATTAAATTTTTGATATTCTAATTATATGACCAGCACCTGTATATCACAATAAAGGAAAGTGAAAGATACAAAAAGCATAATTTGAGCACTTTAGGTAAAAGGGGGGGTTTAAATAGCCCGCCCTATTTGGATGAGGAGGGCATGTGACTGATCAGCTGATCAGCATGGGCGCAGCTTGAGTTGTCTGCCAGAAGTAGTTTCGCAGACTTTGCATCAATCATTGCTACACTGTCATGATTGGATATAATCATTCCCACTATCCTGGCCTAAAAACACACAGAGCCTAATTTTGAAAAAACGTACTTAGGATTCCATCAACTTTTTTACGGTCAAGGACCTGCTTTCCTTCCTTTCCTGAGGGGTTGTTGCCAGGGCGACCAAAGGGCACTGCATTTTGACACTCCTCAACAGTAAAGAAATTATCAAAAAGTGCATGAAACAGACGCATGCAATTTGGTTTTGATGCGTGATTCATGGCAGCCAGGCGGAATGATGAGATGAATATGCCGCTCCCAGGAAACAGCTCCTGCTGGCCTGATGGTGAAGCTGGGCTGCCACAATATCTCTCTCCAATTAAGTCGCAGAGTCTGAAGCTCTCTGACCTGGCCTGGATCTGAAAGGGAAAAATAGTACAAACAATACAGGAGTGAGAAAATACCAAGCTAGATACCAGAATAAACCAGCTCCTTGGTTTCCTTTCTTCTATTATTGGACAAACTGATTAATTCAGGTGTGTCGGATTAGTGTTTCTGTGACTACATAGGTCAGGCACACCTGGATTAATCAGTCTGTCCAATAATAGCAGACAGGAAATTAAGGAGCTGACTGAGGCGGGAGGACCCAGCGGGAGAATCGCGGGGTCGAGGTCGGTGGACGCTACACGGTTGGCAAACGGCTGGATTGTGACTGGTGTACGGATGGTAGGAACTGACGTAGATTCCGGAAGTGATCCGGAAATGGAGGATGATAGGTTTGAGGAAGACAGTGGAGGGAATTCAAGTTTAGGCTGGAATGTAGTTAAAACAAAGAAAATGAAGAAAAGTCGTGATTTAATGTCAGACACGGAAAGCGACAAGGGAAGTCAACTGGCACAAAGGAAAAAGAAGGAGTATAAAGTAATGATAAAGTTTGCTACCGACTCTGTGAGTAACATCAACCCTTTGAAACTTACAAAAGCAATCAAAGAAAGTTTAGGGACTGTAGAGAATATTAAAACTTTGAAGGATGGAAGACTGTTGTTGTTTTGTAAAGATATTAAGCAACAAAAAGAAACTTTGAAAATTAAGTCAATGATCGGACATAAAATAGAATGCTCAATTCCAGAAGAGAGAAACTGGATTAGAGGGGTAATATATGGAATTCCTTTGGATGTTTCAGATGAGATGATCAAAAGTAATATAAGGGGAGCGGTAGTTAAGGAAGTAAGACGCTTGAAATGTTTCAGAAACAATGAGAAAACGGATAGTCTTTCAGTTATGTTGGTCTTTGATGAGGTCAAACTACCAGAAAAAGTATATTTGGGATTTGTCAGCTACGGAGTCAGAGTGTACATTCCTCCTCCATTGAGGTGTTTCAAATGCCAAAAATACGGACATGTGGCTGCTGTATGTAGAGGCAAACAAAGATGCGCAAGATGTGGAGGTGACCATGAGTATGGTAAATGCGGACAAGGTAAAGCACCAAAATGCTGCAATTGTGGGGGTGAGCACAGTGCAGCTTATGGAGGTTGTGTAGCAAGGAAAGATGCAAGTAAGGTTCAAAACGTGAGAATGGAAGAAGGAATATCATATGCTGAAGCACTTAAAAAAGTAAAACAAACCCCCAAAGTAAGCATAGTAGAGGAGGCCCCTGTTAGGAAACAACCACAACCAAGTAAGATACCAACACAAAGAAAAATGACTGAATTGATTGAAGACAAAGTTGCAATCATAGCTTTTGTTGCAGAAGTGGTCAATTGTTCAGCGCAGACTGAAAGTAGATCTGAAAGGATTAAGATAATCATAAGAGCTGCAGAAAAATATTTGGAATTGACAAACATATCTGTAGACATGATAAATGAAAGACTCTTGATACAAGCAACAAACAGTCAGACATCATGTGGGGGCTCATAATGGTCTCTGTAATCTTGCAGTGGAATGCAAGAAGTTTAATTGCAAATGGGCAAGAATTTAAGCATTTTATAGCAAATTGTGAGATGTCCCCAGATATTATTTGTGTTCAGGAAACGTGGCTTAAACCACAGTTAAATTTTTTGATTAGTGGGTATGAGACAATTAGGAAAGATAGGAAAAAGGAAATGGTGGTGGAGTAGCAACTTTTATTAAACAAGGTATAGGGTTTAGGAAAATTGAAGACAATAATGAGTATGAGGCTGTGGTAGTGGAGGTATGGGAAGGAAATCAGAGTATTAGGATAATAAATTTTTATAATCCATGTGACAAGCTAACTAAGGATATGATGGAAAATATTGGAGAAATTGGGGATTATAAAATGGTGTGGTGTGGTGATTTTAATGCTCACAGTACTCTTTGGGGGAGTTCTAATACTGATTATAATGGATTGATTATAGAAGATATGCTGGACTGGGGAGGGTTAGTTTGCATTAATGATGGAAGCTACACAAGAGTTAATTTATCACAATGTAAATACTCTGTGTTAGATTTGACAATAGTGTCTGAAAATTTAGCTCAAAGATGTGATTGGAAAGTATTGAATGAAAGCTCTATTGGTAGCGATCATTTTCCTGTTTATAGTACTATTGGAGTTGACTTAACAAAAACAGTTCTGGAAAGAATTCCTAGGTGGAATTTTAAATCAGGAGACTGGGAGTTGTATAGTGAGATTTGCCAAAACAAAATGACTAAAATCAATGATGATGATATAGAAGATATTGAAGTTTTAAATTCAAAAATCAGTGCGGTTCTTAGGAACACAGCAGAAGAAGTATTTGGTAGAAAGAAGGCATGTAGTAGGAAGAAAATGGTTCCGTGGTGGAATGAAGAATGCAATAAGGCAATTAAAGAAAGAAACAAAACACTTAAAAAAGTAAGAAGATCTTTTAGCTATGATGATTTTATTGTTTATAAAAAAGCTCAGGCAATTGTGAGGAGGGTTAGCAGGACAGCAAAAAGAAATTATTGGAGAGAGTTTTGTAATAATATTGGTGGAAACATTGAAATTAATGAGGTTTGGAATATGATTAAAAAAGATGGGAGGAAAACAAAGAAATAATAGTATTCCGACGATAATTCATAATGAGGAAGTAGTTGTGTCTGATTGCAGGAAGGCAGAGATTCTTGCACAAACTTTTGTGAAAGTCCATAGTAATGGAAATATATCAAATGAGTTGATGAAGATAAGGGAACAGAGTGTGAGGGAGAATCCACATATATTGGAAGTTAAGGAGTCAACTGGAGATCCACTGGATTATGAGCTAACTATGTATGAGTTAAAAAGAGCAATAGCTGGGACCAAAGAGACTTCTCCTGGGAGGGATGAGATATGCTATGAAATGTTCAAGCATTTATCAGACCCTTCATTAAATGTAATTTTAAATCTTTTTAATAAGGTATGGAATTCAGGAAAGCTTCCAATAGAATGGAAACATGGAGTAATTATCCCAGTAGCAAAACCAGGTAAAGATCATACGCAACCTATTAATTATAGGCCTATAGCTCTAACCTCAAATTTATGCAAGATTATGGAACGTATGATAATGAGTAGGCTGGTATATGTTATTGAGAGGAGGAATATCTTCTCCCCTTACCAAAGTGGCTTCAGAAAAGGGAGAAACACTATGGATTCTGTGATATGTTTAGAAGCTGACATAAGAAAGGCTCAGGTAAATAAAGAGGTTTTGGTAGGTGTCTTTCTGGATGTTGAAAAGGCATATGATATGTTGTGGAAGGAGGGACTTTTAATTAAGCTGGAAAAGATGGGAATAAAAGGTAAAATGTATAACTGGGTTATGAACTTTCTGTTAAATAGAACTATTCAAGTCAGAGTGGGATGTTCGTATTCTTCGAGTTATTCAGTTGAGAATGGAACTCCTCAAGGTAGTGTTAGTAGTCCTATTTTGTTTAATTTAATGATTAATGACATTTTTTCTCAGATTGAGCCTGGGATAGGGAAATCCTTATATGCTGATGATGCTGCAATATGGAAAAGAGGTAGGAATGTTAAGTTTGTACAGGAAAAGGTTCAAAATGCTGTCAATTTGATAGAAAACTGGGCAAATAAATGGGGCTTTAGACTTTCTATGGCAAAATCACAAGTAATTTGTTTTTCAAAAAAGAAAACTAACCCTACTATAAATATCAAAATGTATAGAGAAACAATGGAGCAGACATCAGTTGTTAGGTTTTTAGGAATATGGATGGACTCAAAATTAAATTTCAGAGTACATATACAGAAAATAATAGATAAATGTAAAAAAGTGATAAATATAATGAGATGTCTAGCTGGAGCTGAATGGGGAGCACATCGCCAATCGCTTAAAAATATTTATGTGGCACTAATTGGAGCAACTATAGATTATGGTAGCATGGTATATAGTTCTGCATCAAAAACTCAACTTGCTAAGATTGAGGCAATTCAGAATCAAGCATTAAGGATAGTGTGTGGAGCAATAAGATCATCACCAGTGTCCTCACTTAATGTTGAGACAGGAGTAATGCCACTAGAAATGAGAAGGAGTAAGTTAAGAATGAGATACTGGGCAAACATAAAAGGTCAATCGGAAAATCATCCAGTTAAGAATGTTTTAAGTGACTGTTGGGAATATAACCATAAAAAATAACAAGTTTCGGATGGTTTATTAATGAGGAGGCAAGAGACATGAGGATTAGTGATGTTAATATTGCCTCATGTGTGGTTCTGCCAGCAGTTCCTCCTTGGTTTTTTCCCATGCCTTTTATTGATACCCAGTTACACAAAGACAAGCATAATGAGGAGAGTATCCTGGATAGTGTAACAGTACAAGATTATATAGATCATGTATATTATAGTGCCGTCCAGATATATACTGATGGTTCAAAGGATCCTGATTCTGGTACAACATCTGCAGCAGTGTTTATACCTCAATTTAAAGTCAACATTTTAAAAAGAACATCAGATCACATTTCAGTATTTACATCAGAACTAATAGCAATTATATTAGCATTACAGTGGGTTGAAGAAGTTCAGCCAATTAGATCGGTTATATGCACAGACTCTTTATCTGCAATTGAAAGTCTAGCAAGTGGTATCTCTACAGCTAGGCAGGACTTAATTTATGAAATATTGCAAAGTCTTTTTAGAACCAGGTTCTTGGGAATCGGGATTCTTTTTCTTTGGATACCAGCTCATATGGGGGTGGCAGGAAATGAAGAGGTGGATAGGTTAGCCAAACAGGCCATAAAATTTCCAGAAGTTGACATTAAAATTGCATTGAGTAAGACTGAGATAAAAAGTATAATAGCAAAGGAAATTAGGACGAAATGGCAGAAGGAGTGGGACAGTGGAAATAAGGGTCGACATCTATACAATATTCAAAGAATAGTTGGTTCAGAAAGGAAAAGTATTGGAAACAGACGGAAGGATGTGTTAATTTCAAGAATGCGCATTGGCCATTGTTTACTAAATCATAGTATGGTCAGGATTGGGAAACACCAGACTGGATATTGTGACAAATGTAGATCAGAAAATATAGAAACAGTAGAACATGTATTATTAAAATGTGAGGCATATGATAGAGAAAGATTTAAATTATTTCAAGCATTAAGAGAAATGGAAATGGAAGTTTTTTCTATTAAAGCATTATTAGGTAATGGTCCAAAGCAATTTAAAATATATGAAGAAGTATTTAATTTCTTAAAAGATACACATTTAATTAACAGGATTTAGGTCACTACTACCATAATGTTATCCACACTCCAATCCAGTAGGTGGCGGTAATGCACCATTTTAGTTTGGTTTGCCAACTGCCATAAAACTTAAAAGAAGAAGAAGAAGAAGGAGCTGACTGAAGTCCAGGAAGTAGTGAAGCTGTGCATAGAGCCTATTGGGGAAGCTGAGCACATATTACGGAGCGTACTGGGTGAAACGGAATGGTATTCCACACTGAGTTGTTGGCAGCCACCACAGGTGGATCTTAATTAGCTAGGGTGAGTTCATGTTACGCTCGGGACTGGAGCGAATGGAACGAAACAGAATGGTATTGCATACTGGTAGGGCTGGGATAAATGATTATTTTTTAAATGATTAATCTAACGATTCATTTTTTTGGACCGATTCGATTTCGATTATCTCCATTAATTGACTAACAATTTATACATGTTGATTTACATATCTGAATGAAAAAAACATGAAATCCTTAACATTGCAATATGTTTATTGCTCTTAAAATTACAAAATAAAAGACTGACTAAGAATGCATTACTTTGCACTTGTATAGAGATAGCATTCAATAAAACCTTGAAGCCTTGAAAACACATAGCTTACTGAAACAAGCTTACTGAACACATAGGGCCTAGCTTACTGAAAAAAAGTTCTTCTTTCAGATGAAAATAACAACTTGATGTCTAGCATTCAATAAAAAAGGTCACCCAAAATACTTGTTTAGAGCAATTGAAAGAATACAGTAACCAATGTAAACTTGAGGGCTTTAAGCTAATACAGTGTTTTTTCAAAAAAAAAAAAAAATGACAGTGGGAGCCAGCAGCCTGTCATGGAGAAATGTTTTTTTTTTTTTCGAATGCTCCACGTGAAACTTTGGCGTTCCGCCCTTTTTCTATCGTGTTTAATGATGATTAATATGCACGAGGGAGAGAGAGAGAGAGAGACAGCGCTCGTGTAGTTTGAAGACTGTGAGTGCGCGCGCGCAGCCGGGGCTCTCTCTCGTACGCGCCCTGTCAGGCGCACCAGTCATTCTATTCTACATCACTCACCCATCAAATAAGGCTTTGACAGCCGCAAAAAAAAAAAAAAAAAGATCAATGCAGAAAAACACACCTGGATTGGTTATATAACGTTGGACAGAATGTTGATCCGGCCATCGCGTATATTCAGTGCAAATAAGGTAAACGTTTTGAAAACGTTTTTTGAAGAAATAAAAACAGGTCGACGAATCGATGCGCATATTTTGCGTCGACCTGTTTTTTGCGTCGACGTCATCGATGACCTCGACGCGTTGTCCCAGCCCTACATACTGGGTTTTGTGCGTTGCGGCCCGTTCCATAAGCTCCAGTCCCGAGCGTAACATGAACCCGCCCTAGCAAATTAAGATCTACCGGCCGCAGCTGCCACCAACTCAGCGTGCGACACCATCCTGTTTCTCCCAGTCCAGTCATTAATATGAGCTCAGCTTCCCCAATTAAGATCCACCGATCGCCAGTTCTCAAACTGTTTTCATTTCAAGGACCCCCAGTTTGATGCGTAGAACCTAACATTAGCCGTTAGCTAACGTTAACATTAGTTAACTTAGCCAACAATCCCATTTTCGACGGTCTGAATACAGTTCGGAGTTTCTTTGTCAATTACTTGTTGGACAGACACCTAACTACCTAATCCCCACCTTCCATTATTATGATAATGTCAAAAGAATTTCATTCTTACCTCTTCGGCGTGGCAGGGGCAAAAGCCAACAGGTGCAGCAGCAATGACCAACGCCCTTCTCTCACCCCCAGCGAAATTACGAATTGGCGCCAAGACCCGCCCTCCAATCTCTGACGGTTGACAACTTGTTGTTGTATTACCGCCACCGCTGGACTGGAGTATACCCACAGATTATATTTCCTTTATACTATTAAATTCTTTTTAAAAGCCCTGTATTCTTTAAAAAAGATAAAAATTTTATTTGTTCAGGTCCTATCCCCTGACCAATCCGCTATCCTAACCTTAACCACTCGAGGTGAAAAGTCTAATCAATCGTGAGCCATGCAATGAGCTGCTTCGTAGGGCGGGTCTTGGCGCTACCGGTCACGTCTCCCGCACGTGCAACGTTCAGCTTCTTCTTTTTTCGGCGGTTACTGCACTGCCCGCTGTGGAATGTGGGGCAGAAATGGCTCGAGTTTGGAAGAAACAGCAAAGCTCTCTGTAAAGGATAACGACTAACGGTAAGTAATAGTAGTGGTAATAGTAATAACGGACACTTTTATCACACATGAGGTATGATTCTTGGAGTAACGTCACCGTATTGCAAATGCCACATTCAAGGGGCTACCACTAGCTATGCTAACGTTACTTTAGCTACACCTAGCTAATAGGCCTACTGTGAATGTTTGTCTACAGAACTCTAGTCTGACTATCACCAGACCAACTTCAAGAATCAAATCGCCGGCAGAGAGGGCAGGGTTTACCCAGACTAGCAGAACTTTATTCTTTATTAAAATAATTACAACTAGCTATATCTATGGTTACAAATCTCCTAGACTTCAGAGTCTTCAGAAATGTCAAAACATACGAGAAATACACGTGTGTATTTGTGGAATTATTTGGCACAAAACATGTCTTAGTGACATTGAAACTCTGGTATTTATTCAATGGTGATCATAAGCCGAGCTGTATTTGTTCTTGATCATTTATATTTCATGCTACTACATAATTAATAGATTATTTGTAAAAAATATCAGGAGGTATAATTTACATGAGTTAGTAATACAAATAACTTGCATTAAATTTACATTTTGGTGATCAATACTTTTGGTACTTAAAGGGCACCTATTATGCAAAATTCACTTTTACATGGTGTTTGACCATAAATGTGTGTTGGCAGTGTGGGAGCAAAACCACCCTAGAATGAGAAAAATCCACCCAGTGTTTTTTTTACAATCTCAATAATTCATAAGCACTGTCTCAGAACGCCCTGTTCTAAGATTGCTCTCACTGTGACGTAGAATTGCGCTAAGCCCCACCCACGTGGTTTGATTGACAATCTGGTTTTGGCATAGACCCTGCCGTCGGTGATCTGTCAACCATCCTCCATTGTTTCAACGACAGCCGGTAATGTCTCCTAAGAAACATAAGTGTTCTGTTGTGGGATGTAATAATGAACATAGTAGTTTTCACTTACTTCCGACATCAGAGCCACTGAAAACGCAGTGGATGGATTTTATTTACGAAGGAAAGGCGCCACTCAAAATTCCAAAATACGTTTATGTTTACGCGAATCATTTTTTGACTGACTGATTTGAGAACGAGGGTCAATTCAAAGCAGGTCTTGCTTCAAAGTTAATCCTCAAGTGTGGATCGTTGCCTACTGTTCGCGATCCAACGTCACCTCCAGAAGAAGTAAGTGTATTTAATGTTTTTTGAGCAAATAGTCATTTCAGTCGATGTCAGCCAATTCAATAACAAATGCGTCTAAAGTTGTTGTCGTCGTCGTAGAATGTCTGTGTATATAATTTAAACCTTGTTTGTATAGTGTGTATCTAACGTACTTAGCAAACGTTATCACAGTATTTGTGTTTGTAGTTTCAAAAAATTGCACGAACGTTATCACAGTGTGTGGTGTGTGTGTGTGTGTGTGTGTTGCACATCCATAATTGCAAAGGGGACGCGATTAAAACTATAAGTACATAAATGTATCAAATAACCATTCAGAGACGTCCTGCTCCATTCTCAATTGTGTTTCTTCTGCCGGAGTCTCTTCATCATCTGGGTCCTATTCCGGTTCAAACATGTACGGCTGAATGCCATACAAAACAGCGGGTCTCTCATTCTCAGCCATTCTGCTTCTACCGACTGTTTATTGCCATAAGTATGCAAGTTACGCCCTCATCCAAAGGCAGGGCGGGGATATGCAGCTCATTTATATTTAAGGTGGTACACACCAAAACAGCTCTTTTTAAAACAGGCCCCAAAAATGACATTTTCAAATGGTTATAATAAATTAACTGTGGGGTATTTTGTGCTGAAACTTCACAAATACATTCTGGGGACACCCAAGACCAATATTACATCTTGTAAAAAGGGGCATAATAGGTGCCCTTTAAAGAATATGATGTTAATAATTATTTTGTAGTTTGACTTAAGATTTTGAAATTGTGGTACATAACAGTGCAGTAGCCAAGTATTAATAAAACAGCTCTATAAGAAATGTATTTCTGTTTACTAAAGAGCTGATTAGATGTAAACCTCTGTTACTGAATAAACACTTCATCAGAATATAGAGTTTTACTTTTACAAAAAAGTTCCACTGTATATTCCATCAACTTGGGTCTGTATTTATATAGTATTGGAGTGTCAAAATGACCAGACGAAAACCTGGAAAACGATGGAGAAGGACTGGTAATGAAGAAGACCCAAATAAACGACCAAGACGGGCTGCACAATTGGTGAGTAGCCTGGCATAGTTGTGTTGCAGTAAATTTGCAGCATATAGGATATTTAATGCCTTATTTTCCTCCCTGCAGTCATCCCTCCCTGCAGCCGCCAGTGTTCATGTGGAGACTGATCAGCAATATTTAGGTAACTTATGAAATGTGTTGGTGTGTGTTTAATGTTCAAAAGCCACACCCAGTCCCATGTGCAGAGGAGAGAGAGATCCTGAACAGAATTAGTTCTGATTAAGAATCTCAGGCCCTGTAAATAGATAGATTAGTAGATAGAATGCAGTCTACAGTTGGTCAAACCAAGCATGGCAAAATAGCTTTCTCTTATTCTTCTTTTTTTTTATCTTTTGAGTTTCTTAAAAGAAGGTTTCTCACCCGAAATCTGTTTCGGGTGAGAAATCTGAAAAATGTAATTTAAGCAAAATGAGACTCTAATATTGATCTAGAAAAAAGGTGTGAACCACTGATGTGTCCTCTTGTCTGTGTCAGGAGGTAGCAGCAGCGGAACACAGCAGGGGGGGGTGCCTCCTGGAGGAACCCAAAACGCACTTCAAGGGGAACACGCCCAACATCCAGGTGTCCATGCAGGATGTACCGCACTCACTCTCGGACATCAAGTCTCTCACCACCTGCCAGGTACACACACCCTGTCTGTCTTGTCTGTAATGATGTACAGTATATTTTGTCACTGAGCAGGGGTCTCATTTATAAAGCGTGCTTACGCACAAAAAAGGCCTTGAAACAGGCGTACGCCACTTTCGGCGCATAAGTTGTATTTATAAAAACAAACTTGATGGGATAATTTGCGCACCTGCACGCAAACTCTGACCCATGCGTACGAAGTTTTGGAGACGGCACAGTTTGGCGACACCAATGGTGAGCTGGAGTTAAATGTCTTTTTGGTCACTTTTAGGCAGAAAATCAAAGAAAATTATACTGCTACAGAAAGATAATACAAATATAATTTCACTCACCAAGCATATCACTTGAAGCAAATATCCATCCATTCTTAAATGTCCGCGTCATCGAGCGCGTTGGGCCGTTTAGTGAAACTGACGCTTAATATAGCCTGACGTAAAACCGTAAATCTTCATTATGAGTAGTAATCATAAATAGGCTACAGTGCATGTTCACAATAACAGTTTAAATAAATTAATTAATAATTTACTAAACTATATGTTTTACTTCTAATATTAAACATTTAGATTGAACCATTCTCATTGGATTTAAACACTTAAAATAGGCCTACATGAAATCATTACGTCGCCAGACAAGTTCATTTGATCTTGGTCTGTAGAGAGAGAGAAATAGTCTGCGAACATAGATTAAAATGCACATAATCTTAGAATAATTTCTTAATGCGCATGTGAACGCCATCAGAGTTTATCACAGGTTCGCATTAAAGTCTGTGTAGAGAAAACGGTGTCGTCTTAGCGGCCCCTAATTCACAACTAATGAACGTTGCGACGGAAGTGAATTAATCACAACTAACTTTAGCTAGAAAAAGCTAGATAAATAGCTAGATAATACCAAGTATTATCCATTTGTCTCTGTAAAACTGCTTTGAAACAGCCTACACTGTTAAAAGCGCTATATAAATGAGGATAACTTGACTTGACAATTTAAATATTCAATAAATAGAAATATTTGTTGTGGATGCAATGCTTTTGAACACTTTTCTTCTGGCATGCTGTGCTTTAATGTTTTAACTATAATTGCTTATTATAGCTGAATATTAAATGAATAGATGAATAATTGTCTGAGAAAATAGCTTTGTGCAAATAATGCACAACATGGTCTAAATCTGTTCCAATTAAAAATACGATTTTGCCCGTGGAAAAGATTGAGAAAAATAAATGTATTTTACACTATTTCATTTATTTATTTAAAAAAAAGGCAAACTAAATTATTTTTATTAATGTGACGTGACGCACATCCATATTTCATATTGACTAATGTCTTGTAGGCTACCTACCGGTAAACATGTTAGATGATCACGTGGATGAATAATCATATGCAAATGATATGCAGATGAGGATATGCATAGTAAATCTAGGCATTGTAAGCTCCTTATATGGTTATTTCGGGGAGGAGACGCATGTGCGCACAATCTTCCGCTGACTCTGGCTGACTGGGATTTATAAAGTGAATGTTGCGCAGGTTTTGGCGTACGCACGGTTTTATAAGTCTGAATATTTTTTTACGCACGCTATTTTTGGCTTTCAGGCGCACATACACTTTTAGTAAGGATCCTACGCAGAGTTTTATAAATGAGACCCCAGATCCTGCTAAAATATGACACAATAATCTGAGTGTAAGAAAGTGATATACAGGTTGAGACGATATAGGTTTTGTGTTGTGACAAGATTTTTTTGACCCTTAATGATTTTATTCTATTTTATTACCAGCACAAGGTAGCGTGGCACAAGAGTGTATTTCAACTGTTAACTCTATCGAAGACAATGAAGAACCATCTTCCAGATCAGCCTTCAGAGATCCTCCTGATGACCTAACAACTGAACTACATGGCAATGCTGAGTATGATCCATCTCAATTATTTGAGGAAGCTCTCCCTGATGTGGGGGATTGGACATATGATGATGGACATTTGTTCAATGAGGGATTTGAAGAGGGTTTGAGTGAGGACTGTGCAGAAGAGTCCAATTTCAAGGACACAGCACACAAACCATTATATGACAACGCATCAATAACTGTTGCAGAGAGCCTTCTGATCATCATGGCTTACGTAAGCCGTCATAAAGTAACTGATAAGGCCCTTAGTGATTTGCTTAAAATGTTTAAGTTGGTTTGTCCTGATAGTCTGAATACAGACTGCTTAAACAGTGTACAGAAGTTAAAAGACATTTTTTCTCACATGCTGCTTCATCTCCTATTGTATTGCATAAATATTGCAGTACTTGTTTTGGGTCATTAGAAGGTGAACAATTACAATGTCTATCTTGTGGGACCAGTGTGTCAGAAGAAAGATCCTCATCCTTCATAGAGGTTCCAATTGATGCTCAAATAAGGTCATTGTTTCTCAAGCCAGGTTTTCAGGAGAAACTTAACTTTAGATTAAGCAGGAAGAAGACAGATCCTAACAACATTGAAGATATATATGATGCAGAAATTTACAAACAGCTTGTAGATGGGGGTGGTCCTCTTAGTGACCCTAAAAACATCTCACTTACTTGGACGATTTGAAAATAGGTACCCCATCTGTGTTCCAAGTTTTCAGTGTGGCCTTTTTATTGCATCATCAATGAACTGAGTTTCATGGAACGCACAAAAAGAGAGAATATGATATTTGCTGGACTTTGGTATGGGGACTCAAAACCATCCATGGTTACATTCCTTAGACCACTAGGTGACACACTGAGTAAACTTGCAGATGATGGAATTCTTGTGCAACCTGCAGAGTTGACATCTGAACCTTTTGTGTGTAAAGTGCTCACCATTGCTGGAACATGCGACTTACCTGCTAAAGCATTGGTCCTTAATTCAGTGCAATGCAACGGGAAATTTGGATGTCATAAATGTGAGCAGCCAGGAGAGACTGTAAAGACAGGGGAAAGGGGACATGTTCATGCATTTCCATACCAACATAGAGATCCAAAAGGCCCACTGCGCACAAATGAAAAGTTTGCTCTGGATATGAAAATCTCAAATGAGACCAAAACCCCCGTTAAAGGGGTGAAGGGTCCCTGTTGGCTTAGCAAACTTAAATGTTATAACCTTATCAAAGGCACTGCCATAGATTACATGCACTCAGTCCTTCTTGGAGTAATGCGCCTTTTCTCGTCAGCCCTTCAGCATGGCAAAAAATGCAAAGGAAATTGACAGGCGATTTCAGGATATCTCTCCTCCATCCTTCACTCGATATCCTCGATTAGTAACATCTCACAGAATGTTTTTTAAAGCATCAGAATATCGGGATATTTTGCTCTTCTATGGACCTGTTGTTTTCCGTGGAATTCTTGCAACACTGTACTACAAGCACTTCCTTCTACTAAGTGAAGCCATTTTCATTTTGTTGATGGAATCCATATCAGTTGAACAGATTGATCATGCAGAGAAACTACTGTGGAACTTTTGTTCCCAAATGGCTAATCTATATGGTGAGCGGTACGAAACTGCAAATGTACACCTCTTGTGCACCTAGCAGACAGTGTGAAGGCCCTTGGTCCATTATGGACTCATTCGTGTTTCCATTTTGAGGACAAGAATGGCTATTTGTTAAGGCTCATACATGGCACTCAAAATATACCTATGCAGATGGTCCATGCAGTCAAACTGCAGTCTATTCCTGTTATTTCACAAACCATAAAACCAGGGAATGCCATAGCTGAATTTTACACACGGATGACTAAAGATGATAGTTTCTGTCAGGAAAACAATGATTTGTCTAGGACCAAACTATATGGAGCATCTAGTGAACTTCAACTGGACACAGTTCAACTCTCTACATTGGAAAGACATACTGGTCATTGCATCAGTTCTAAAAACAGTAAGGATCTTTCACAGGGCACACGTTAAGAGAATTATCTCACATCAAAACACTATGGGAAAGGCAATAGAAGAAACAATTTTACAGTCGTTTTTCTAGTGATGGACAAAGAAAGTATGGACAGATTGAGTACTTCTTTACCTCAGAACATTCATATGCCAAATGGGCCCTTGTTCATGAATTCAAAGTTGCTGGTTTTCTTTGCTGCATGATAGTGTAACAAATGGTACATGCAGTCATGTTGTTCCCCTATTGGAAACCTCTGTTAATACAGTAGTTTCCTTGGATCATATATTGGGTAAAGTTGTTTTCTTTGACTTGACATCTATGCCTGGCATTGTTTTTGCAGCTAATTTCCCAAACACACTTGAAAAGTTTTAACCCTTAATATTGGGTTTATACTGGATGCAACAGTGGGTGGTCAGGGTGGTGGCAAGATGAATTGCCTCTATTGTATTATCAGGGTGCTTGAATGAATTGAATTAAAACAGCATGTGCTCTATTATGTGTTACACACTCTTTTACTGCTCTATACAATAGAGCTTTGCTGTGAATTCTGTCAAAACAGCACAATGTCAACATTTAATTAGAAAGTTCACAAATGTGTCTTTTGAGCACATCATGGCTTATGTTTTGATGGGTTACGTTTTGGAACTCAAAATTGTAATTAATGAATTGTATGGCTTGTGTCAGAAATCAACACATTTTGTAAGTTGAACATTATGTAAACCATCTCAAATTATTTGCCTGAATTGATTACTTCTTTTCTTAAATTTTGCGCTGAGATAAATTGAGATATGATTGAGCTATAATATTAAATAATGTCTCATATTGAGACTTATTTGAGAGCTTGCACTACTCTATTTTTTCTTTTTGCTGAAACACTAGAAAGAGACAACTGTAAGAGAATCTGAGAACTCAAATAGTGAGCAGTACGAGACATATTTCTCACTGAGATATAACTGAGATCAAATTGAGACATATTTGAAAGCGGCACAGTTTGTCTCATTTTTCTCTTAGTTGAGATCAGGAAAAGAGACAGCTGTGAGAGAATTTAGAGAACTTGCACTGTGCTCAATGTGAGACTTAATTCTCAGGAGAGACATTTGAGAAGAATGAGAAAACCACTTTGGTCTCAATTAGTGCTCATTTATATCTAGGAGATGTAAATGTGACATAAAGGAGATCTCATCTTCAATTTTGCTTTGCTATGGGTATTCTCTATTTCTGTAGAGCTGGACATTTTAATAATGATCAAATGACGGAGTTCAGCTGTGAGAATAAAACCAACCTGTTTGTTCCTCAATATCTTCATGTTTCACACTGAATGTTTCTTCAATCTTTATTTCTTCAAACTCCTCTTTAATAAACTCAGTCTTTATGTCTTCAGTCACATCTTTAATAATCACAGTCTTTATGTCTTCACTCTCCTCCTCTTTAATAAATGCCATCTTTATGTCCTCCTCAGTCTCCTTTTTATTAAAACTCCATCTTCAAGTCTTCAGTCTCCTTCTCTTTTAATAAACGGTATTCAATGACCTGTTGGACACAAAAAAAAACACTCAAAACTAACGCTGAAAATTAATAAACTTCATATTTAGACATTTATGATCTACATTTGGCATTTAAATAACTATAGATTATATTTAAATGATTACTCTTTTTATGAAAACACGATTAGTTAGTTTGTTAGTGTTTGTTGTTGTCGTTCATGTTCACTGTTTGAGCAGCACGTGATTCACTGAATCATTTCTCAAAGTGTTTGATTCAATTGACTCGGAGTTGAAAAGTTCAGTTTCTCCATCATTACTCTCCAGAGACTGAACTGTGTTCATGATAAACTTATTTATGATTTATAGAGAGAGAGAAATGAGACGCAGGTTTACTGTTTCTCATCAGTTGATATGAGTTTTACTCACACAAATATCCTTCATTAGAGTTAGATAAAGAATCACAATGTTACATTAGATAGTAAATAAACTATTTCAACATTGCTGGTAAAATTATTAAAACTACAAAACTTTCTGTCGATTAAAACAGCTTAAATTCTTAAAACAAACCTTTATTCAGCAGAATCACAGCAGGAGCGCGGCGCAGGCTTATGACATCATGTCGTCACTCCAAAATAAAAGTAATGCATTGTCTACAATCACAGGAGTGCATAGAAATCCTAGCCTGGTAATACCAGACTCTGCTACTTCACTTTGCTTCGTAGACAGAGTCTGGAATGGCATAATAGAGAAGTGTTTTCTCTCTCGCCAGGGGGCGCTTGTCTGAAGTTTAAAATCATTGGTTACCCGTAAGCCAATCAGATACGTTTAGTTATGACGTATGTTATGTGCCTGTACAGCCGCATCGAAGCACAGACATCATGCATCGAACTCAAATCTATGATTGAACTTCCACTGTAAACCTGTTGTAAACACATGAAAAAACAAATGTTTATCAAACACTCTTCTTGTTCTGGCTTCAGTTTGAAAAAGAGTTGAATGTTCTCCATAACAGAGCGAATTGCATCCCGTGTCTCGTTTCCCATTTCCGCGGTCGTTTCGGTTTTCGATTTCTCTAACCTACAATGTAAAACTCGGCGCTTAGCATCTACGTCACGGCTCTCAGCCCGCCCTCTGTTCGTTGATTGGCCCGGCTGTTTCCAGACCGGTGGCAAACAGAAAGCTCTGACGCTGTCTCAGACTGAGTACAGAAGCGAAATGAAATTGAGTGGAAGTAGGAAGTCTGACGTAGTCAGGCTATAGAATTCCAACTATTTTTCCAGATAATTTTTATATATTAAAATTAAAACAGTGACAAATATGGTACAATGTTTATACACACACATATATATATATTATATATATTATATATATATATATATTTACAGGGTGTGATTTGAGAAAAAAAAACAGAAGGGATGTTTTGAAAAGTTTTTTTTAATCTAATTTGAAGTATTAGATAGCTTAGATATTTGCAACACTATCTACAATGACACTAATAATTCTTAATTTCTGATAGAAATGCAAAATCAATCTGTAGTTATTAATAGAATAACGAGACACAAACCTTTACATTCAATCGCGTTTGGCCCCATTTATTTTTAATCAAAGTGCACACACATACAAACTTTTAGACCAAAATTGCGCACATTTGTAGAAAAACACGTTCACCTCAGATTTCATTCGATAGAATATAAGCCGGGCCGTACGCAGGGTTTCATAATTAGCCTGGTCAGAAAATGTTGTTTGTTTGGGGGGTACAGTGTTTTTTTCTAGGCTTGATTGTGTTTTTGGGGTACAGTTTAACATGTCTTAATGCTTCGTTTTTTTTAAAAAATCCGTATTTTCCATATATTTTACCTTTATTCTACACCTCTGTTTCCAATGTCATTTTTTTTTTATGTGTATACGATCCTCCTTCCGCACATTTGTAATTTTTTTTAATTTTTTTTTTTTTTTTTTTTAAACAGCATACAGGGGATACATGAAATAGATTTGAAACAAAATACAAAAAAAGAGCGCATAAACAAGGAAGCGAGAGAAAAAAAAATTAACACATCTAAGCCTGTTTCCAATGTCATTTGAACGGCTCGTTTGACTTCCTGCTCCTATGAAGCCGCTCCCTCTGAAATACACAATGAGCTCAGATTGGTTAGCTGGCCCAGTGTATTGTGATTCGCTGAAGCGTCCGGAAACGCTACGCCCTTACCATTTTTTGTTACATGTGCTTCATTGGAAATGGAAATAATGGCGTCTATATTGCTGTATCAAATTGAGCTGAATCAGACCCAGATGAAGAGGGTGAAGCAGAACCTCTGCATTCGCGGCTTTTAAAGGACGTTTATGAATGGTATTTCATTTAGTATTTGTGTCAAAGTGTTTAGATATGCTGTCACTGCTGTTTGTTAGTTTTCAATATACAGTTTTATCCTGATTAAAGCTTTACTGTAGCCGAATACATGACTGAGTAATCACATTTTTGTAAAGGTAGTGTTTATTTTATAGCATGAACAACTGTTTGTCTGTGAACATAGAAGTTTGTTGGTGTTTGTAGAATTTTGCTAACTGGCTAGAGAAGCAAAAATGTGTTGGTTTTTGTTTACGTCCTTGATCTAACCAAAAATAGCAACAGAACTACATGTTTAAAAGACATGTACAAACAATAAAACGTACTTAGAGTTTGAAGCCAATAAACAGCAGCTTCTGCTTTTAAAGTGGGAACTGCTTCATCTTTCAGTAAAAGCCTTTGTGGCAAATCCAGCATTGAACTCGAGTAGATTCTGGAAGCTTCTTCAGCGTCGCATCCAGTGTAGAAAATATCACAGATTATAATGAGTTCCATATCTTTTGATGCGTCGCGTCACACAGCTCGCGTCCGTTGTACACAACTCTTCCGCTTTCATTATGCTGAGCGACATGGCCTCGCCCACTTTGTTGCGTGTTCCCGGGGGCGTGTTTTGCGGGGTTTATGATGTCATTAACCCGGGAAGAAGCTCGTTGTAGTCCAAACCGCCCGTTTTTTGTAGGCAAAAAAAACTGCCATAACTTTAAAAGACAATATCTCCGTGTGCATTGAACTTTCAGCACTGTAACTTTGCAGATGCTGTTTATGCTCAAGCAGCAACATTACACACTAACTAAAGTTAAAAAAGTGAAATCGCATGTAACCACCCCTTTAAGACTAAATCAAAAAATGGCTGCCAAAATTAACACTGGTACAGTACATTGCATACACCCAAGTGCTTGCATGTGTGCATAACCCACCAATGAGGTTTGCTCTAGTGTGTTTGAACTTACTTTTAACAAAATTAAGCACTTCCTGTATGTTAGCCAATGTTTACAATGTGAATAAAAGACTAAAATGAAATCTGTCAATCTTATGAAGTAATCATGTCTCTTCAGAAGACTTACATTCGTGTTTTAATATGGTGACATTTTTTTTAATCTAGAAAGTTTTGTTTTATCTCAACTGTCAATGGAGTAACCGAAATCTCTCAGATTTCATTAAAAATATCTTAACCCTTGTGTACTGTTGCGATTGTATAACTGTGATTGATTTTTGAGTTGTCTGAACTATCAGTTAACCTGTTTTTTTGTTTTGTTTTTGTCTTCAAATGCAAATTTTCTCATTTAGGGTAATAAACATGCATGCATGCAAAGTTTCAACACACTGATGTGTTTTGACATATACACAAATTTTGTTAATTTGGTGATGTTTGCGGGTCAATTTGATAGCCACATTGTTTAAAAAGCAAATGCATTTGCACCCATGAGCATGCTGGTCTGAAAACGAGGCGCGTTAACAGTATGTGTTCACTGGTGTGGTGTGGGCGGAGCAGAGCAAGCATTTTCAATTAATTTCTATGGAAGCAGGGCTCTACAGTGCGAGTATTTCACTTGCATTTATGCCTAAAAATAGATATGTGTGAACTGGAAAAATAATTTACGAGCACAGTGTGCGAGTGACGAGCTGTTCTCAATACATTCGGAACGACAGCGCGATAAAGCAAAGCACACCATTGGAAAGGAAGCAAGAGGACGTGAAGTTGTCGGGGTCGACGTGTTAACTTTATGCAAATGAGAGCGATGATTTGCAACCAATAAGCCAATCACTGAAATAGTGTGGGAATGTGCGGGAACTGCTGGATTTTAAGTGAGAGATTCAAGTGTCAAGTGACAGAAAGATAAAAAAATGAAAAAGAAGCACATTAATTTTGAAAATGAAGCACAATTTTATTTTGAGCAAAAAAGAGGAATTCGGTGAGGTTCATTTAACAAGGTTTTTTCACAAGAGCGAACCTACGGTGAACTCTCAACCTCAAAATCCACTGGAGCTGGCAGAGGTACATTTAATGCCATTTGGCTAAAAAAAATTTCCATGGCTGGTTTTGGTGTAAACTACTCAGTCTAGGACCCTGATTAATGCAAATTCCAATTGTGAAGTCATGTTTCCATTTGAAAGAAGTTACTGTCTTGGTCTGAGTATTTAAAGAGATGTTGCAGGAGGCTTAGGGCTCAATCCTGTCATCAGATCAGATCAGCCCACATTGCTGGGTGTCCTTCAGACACTCAGCAATGTGTATTTTTCTAATGTCAGGTATGCATCTTTTTAGTCTTTGTCTGAGCATTTGATGTTTGTATTGATCATCTTTGAATTGATTATGTAATTGGCATGATGCATTTACCTGACTAATAAATTGTTACATTTGGCTTTATTCTGACTTACTCTGAAATTATTGACTTCAGTAGATTACGATGTATCCGTTGTTACCGCAAATCTATGACCAGGGTTAAGTACATACTAGATCTCGGATTGTATGGAGCATGGGGCACATCTGGCGAGATACTAGGTTTCTGACTAACTGCTTGACTTTAACTAAGTTGTTATGCAGTCGCATTCACTATATGGGGCTAGACAAAGGTGTACTGGTCATAACCTCTGGTCATTGCCTCTGCTTTAATTAAGTTGTTATATATAGTTATTTTATTAACTATATGGGGCCAGATAAATTACTATTGAGGGGCGAATAATCAAATGCCTATATAAATTATTGTATAAATTGTAGTGGTGGGCATAGATTATTTTTTTTTAATCTAGATTAATCTAGATTAATTTTGGAATTAATCTAGATTAATCTAGATTAAAATGGCTCATTTGAATTCTGCCGAAGACATTCAGAATATGTGAGATACCCAAATTGTCCCTGCGTCCCAATGTCCGTACTATCCATCCTAAATAGTATGTGAGATTAAAATAAAGTGTGTCCCAAAGCATAGTATGTTGAAAAGAGTATGCCAAAAGACCCTGGATGGTCTACTATTTCCGGTAGATTTTCGAAGTGTGGATCCGTGCACACTATAAAGGCTAATTGTGGTAAGGTTCGTAGTTGTGGGAGGAAAGAGGACAGGGATCGGCTTTAGCTGCTGACAGTCGCTTTATTCTTTCTCAAAGAGAAAATGTCACACAAAGAACACAACAAAACAAAAGCTCGGTGCAACGCACACTTCAATTCTCCACATCCGAAGACGGGCTTCACTCCAATATTCCAGACGGCACACACGACTGTCAGCAGGCTCTCTCTCTCCTCCACTCCTGCTTCTCCTGGCGTTTTATCCTGTCTCCACGCCAATTACTGGAACGAGAAACAGGTGTTCGTAATTTGCATCCAACCCGTTCAATCACCGCGCCTCCCCTGACGCTCCCTCCTGTTGCAGAACCCGCTAAACCACGCCCCCCTCGCCACACTAATATTGCCCACAACCCATTGCGCGTTGGACGAGGATTCAGTTCAGAACTACAAACACGAGTAAAAAGTGTTAAAAACTACAAAACATGGCGAATATGCACGATGGACGCTGAGAGGTTGTTTGAGTGACTAATAATCAGTTCAAACTGATAGAAAATATTTATTTAATGTTATATGTGTTATTTTTCATCTGCAAATACAAATGTGGACTTTTATAAAGATCTGATTGGCCATTAACTTTTAAATGCATCATTATGCATTAATATGAGAAGAGTTCTCCACATGAAAGACTCGCGACTGCAGATCAACGTGCTGCATTTCTCTCCAATACAGTAGGAAATTAGCTAAATGAAATGCGGAGGATGTAAGATGATTGACAGGGAAGTTTACGGTGACTGGATGCGACAGAGAGAAAAGATGCGATTGTATGACGTGATCGTATGTCCCAAAGCTTGTCTCTTTTGCTACACACTCAAAAGTAAGTACTTTTTGTTCACAGAAAGAGTACATACTTTTAGGGCGTAGTATAAGTAGGCGAATTGGGACGCAGCAAATGACTAAAAATAATCCGCCATTTTGTCCGACAAAGCAGATAGGAGTTAGAAGATTAACCTCGGTGGAGTTAAACTTTTGTATATTATATTTTGTATATTGATATCTTTCCACGTTTGAAACAACATTGATTCTCATGTTCATTCATGTTTATTTGATGCTATAAATGGACTCGTAGTAAGAGATGATCGGTTTACGAGCCTCTTGGGTTGAGGCATTACAGCAATCTGTCACGACCATGGTCACGCACATTAAAGAAAACTGGTTTTATTGTTTGAATTTCTTAAAAAACTACACAGTTTTAAAGTTGGGACTTTGTTAAATATCATAAGTAACCTGCTCTGTCTTGTCTGTCGACGTGTTGTCAGTGTCCTCTTTGCTCCGTGATGCATTTATTACTGTGTGTAGCGTGACAATGCCACAGCTTGTCGGACAAAGCAACAGTAAATAAGGGGGGCGGGTCTTTGCGAAGGGTCAGTTCGGCTAGGTATACATCCTAAAATATCATGGTGAAAGTCATCATAGCTTGCGTAGTATAGACCCAGCTCCCAACCCAACTTTGAGAATATTAACGCGCCGATAACGACCCACCACTAATAAATTGTCAATAATCAATTGGCATTCTAACCTAAATTCGAGGTCATAATAAAATGGAGTCAGATAAACGTTTAATTGGAATTAAACTATTTTGCCACACTGAAAAGACCGAGCGCACAAGAAACCTTCCCCGCCCGGTGGGAAACCGCTGTTGGCCTATTGGGCGGGCCTTATAATATCATGTTATCATGGATCATGTCAGTTATTATCACTCCATCAAGTCTACAAGTTTACAACTCTTGTGGTGACAGACATGCTAGCGTTATCTTTTTGTAATAATTTAATTTCATAACAGTGATTACAGACCCCCGACAAATGTCATCCGACAGTGACCATGGCCCAGTTCCAATCTGGCAACCCAGTAACATGAACTCTTCTCAATGTAAAAGAGATGATATGGTGTATTTGAAAATCACTGACTCAAGCATTTCTGATTATATTTGTTAGACATGTGTGACTAACATCAATAAATGATTTCTTATTTGAAGGCATGGCATCAAATTTGAGGCAAGATTTGGAGGCCAGACCAGAGACAGGCTGTTGTCAAAGGCCAGCTTATATTGAACGTAAGTATCTTTCAGAAATTCTAGCCAGTAGGCCTTTGTTTGAACTTAACCTAACTTGTGCAGAGTTATTAGATTATTTATGGAGATGTGCCACCAAAACTAAATTTCTCTGCCTATATCGATCGTCGATTATTTTCAATGATCTTCCGATACTAACAGAAAGAAAAACTCTCCTAAATAGTGCTGCACACTAACTATACAGGGAACCCTCTCATTTGGTACACTATAATATTAGAGATTTTATATTCAGCTGCTGTTTATTTTCAGATATATTAATTACACTCAAATAAAAACTAAAATGTTTGTATAAAACCCAGCTGCACTAATAATTAACTAATTAATTAACAGTAAATAAGCTAATAAACAGTAAAAAGAAATAATCAGCGGTTCAGATCACATATAATAAAGCCACATGAACTATTAACATTGCGAAACACTTATGACGGAACAAAGCCTGTTGGTAAGACCGACTTACTTTAGGTGACATTTTGTCAATACCTCCCTTCATGTATAATAAACAATAAACAATTATGTTCAGGGGGAAAAAAATCACAGTAATTCACCAAAAGTTTTTGTTGTTGTTCCAAAGGTTGTAGTAGTGACCAGACTGACTTACTACAGGTGAAATTATTAAATGCCAATAACTTTTTATGTACAGTACACAATTTGTTTACATAGATTTTTTTTTACTGTATTTTCACTTAAAGAGTTTTTTCGTGTTCTAAAGCTTGTAGTAGTTTCGCTTCACATGTTTTGAAGATCATCAACATCTGCAAGGGTGACAATGACCCCCACAGTCCCACAGTGGGGATTTTCATGGAAGGAACCAAAGCTACAGATGTGTCTGATGTTCCCCAAGCATGTGCATACCTCATGGGACAGGTATATGCTTTAAACCTGAGGTACACCAAAGATACATCTTGAATTAGATGTTTTAACATTGTTCAAAACACTGTTTTAAGTAACTAACTGAATGTGAATAAATCTTTTGTAAATTGAGATGCTTGTTTACCGTTTTGTGGCACTTACGAAAAAATAGAAATATTTAAATAGAAATAGAAGTAACTTGGAGAAAGTAACTTAATTTGTGGCTTACAAGGTTACATTTGTAAATATTACTTAAAGGTTTATGTTGGATATACTTAAAATTTATACTTTATAAATTGATAAAATTGTCGCTCTCTGAAGAGGGCTTGGACACCCCCACTGCTCTACTCATGAAAGACACACCATCGTAGGCTTGTGCTACACACATAAGATCACCCAAACTGTGCATCTGTAGCACTTCCTCTATCGCATCTGCAATGGATCAAAGCTCTGAAGTTTCTGCAGCCCAAGGAAACACTTGTGCACCGAACCTTCTTGTGTAACAAACCGCACACAGACAGCAAGTGCGTCTGTCTCTGGCTTCATCTGCCATCACAGAGTACATCTTTGAGATCTTCATTTGCTTGATGATGTCTTCTGTGATCTCTTGTGAAATGCTATTTATCATTTCATTTTGGGAGAAATGAGAGAGGTGAAAAGGGGGAGTATATTTTTGTAAAAATGGGTCAAATGCCTTGCACCTTGCAAAAGTGTTATTAATTTTACATTACAACAATACCTAATTTTTCTTGTAAATATTTTTGTTACAATTATACTGTTTAAAAAATTAGTTATGCTGTTAGTGTACTTTTGGAAAGTATTTAATATGGGGGAAAAACACATAGCATTCATAAAATGCATGTAAAATACTGCAGATTGAATGGGTTTTCCCCTCTGCTTTTCCACCTTAACATTCTTCAGTATCTGTCCATTGTCTGGTTCGCAACTGTACAAGATGCAACGAGCAATCTGATTGTCAACACCAGATGTGACAGCCTTACAAAACGCACACAAATCAAAAATCACAGCCAATCAGAACAGCATGTGGGCGGAGTATCTCTGCAACGAATGAACAAACTAATTAATGTATATGAAACAATTTAAGAATTGTTAACAATATATACTGAGTAACTAATACAATTTTTGCCATGGAATATACTTATGTGTTCACAGTTTCACTATCCATCTTTTCTTTATCCATTTTTCAATATTTGAGGGTAAATCCTAATGAACCAAAACACTTAAAGGGTTAGTTCACCCAAAAATGAAAATTCTGTCATTTATTACTCACCCTCATGTCGTTCCACACCCGTAAGACCTTCGTTCATCAGCATAAATGAATCAGTGAGTCGAATCATGATTTGGATTGTGTGTCAAACTGCCAACGGCTGAAATCACGTGACTTTGGCGCTCTGAACAGCAAATTCGACACACTGAATTCATTTATGCTCTGAAGCTTCCTGAAGCAGTGTTTTGAAATCGGCCATCACTTTATAAGTCGTTATTTTGGTTTTTTTGGCGCACCAAAAATATTCTTGTGGCTTTATAATATTAATATTGAACCACTGTACCCACATGAACTGATTTTTTTAGTACATTTGATTTTTTTAGTGGGGGTTATTTTGTAGAAATCTGTGGAGTATAAAACAATCGCGTGAGTGTAAGTGAAGTCAAAGTTGTCTTAATATACAGTGGGGAAAATAAGTATTTGAACACTCTGCTATTTTGCAAGTTCTCCCACTTAGAAATCATGGAGGGGTCTGAAATTGTCATCGTAGGTGCATGTCCACTGTGAGAGACATAATCTAAAAAAAAATCCAGAAATCACAATGTATGATTTTTTTTTTTTTTACTTGTATGATACAGCTGCAAATAAGTATTTGAACACCTGTCTATCAGCTAGAATTCTGACCCTCAAAGTCCTGTTAGTCTGCCTTTAAAATGTCCACCTCCACTCCATTTATTATCCTAAATTAGATGCACCTGTTTGAGGTCGTTAGCTGCATAAAGACACCTGTCCACCCCATACAATCAGTAAGAATCCAACTACTAACATGGCCAAGACCAAAGAGCTGTCAAAAGACACTAGAGACAAAATTGTACACCTCCACAAGGCTGGAAAGGGCTACGGGGAAATCTCATAGCATCAGTTGTCCTAGTTAACCGGTGCTGTGATGTTACTGTTCGGTATCTTCAGGTCACACGCTGAATCACGCATGTGCAGTATCATCAGTTCATCGGTTCTCAAATCGGACACGTCCGAAAGAAGCGGTTCTTCGGTTGTGTACTAATGATCCGAAAACCGTTGCAACCGATTCTACTCGAGAACGAGATTGAGATTCGAGAACCGCAAGAGCGATTCAAAAGGATCGCTTGTTTGCTCTCGCTGTAGTTTGATTACGTCATTTTTTTTCTTTATATCACCTTGTTTAGAAATTAAATAAGCTGTCCATGGATTATTTATGAAACAAATAAATGTTTAGTTTGATAAATCTAATTGTTGATTAGATTAGATGTTTGTTGCTTGCTGCCAAGATGGGTCCTCAATAAAGAAGCCCATTAAGAAGTTCAGTTCTCTGGAGTTTTTTTCTATTGTATTCAAGATACAACATATGGCGACGAGGATGAAAGTCGGAATGTTGAAGCAGCTATTTTCTGAGTGCAAGTAAAAGAAACAGGACGTCGGCTGGGTGAGCTGAAGAAAGTTAATAGCTACCACCTGAAGTACTGATTGAATGGAACGATGGCTGGCATGGTGGGATCCGTGGTATCATTTGACAATAAGATACAATCTTATTGTAGTATTGGGAGGAGTACTGTGAAATATTAAACCATTTCTTCGTGTGGCAAATGATGTTGAGGAACCAGAGAAAAAACGAGCCATATTGTTGAGCTGTGTTGGAGCGCAGACTTATACGCTAATGAGGAATTTATTGAGCCCTGAAAGACCGGGAGCAAAGAGTTTTGAGAAACTGGTGAGTTTGCTGAAAAATCACTTTAATCCGAAGCCCAGTGAAATAGTGCAAAGGTGGAAGTTTAATTCACGAAACAGACATCCTGATGAAAGCATAGTAGAATATGTGGCTGAACTGAGAAAGCTTGCACAAGATTGTAATTTTGGAGATACACTCACAGTTATGCTGAGAGATCGATTAGTGTGTGGTGTTAATGATGACAGCATACAACGGAGATTATTATCTGAGGATGGACTGACGTTTGAGACAGCGTTAAGGAAAGCTCAGGCTATTGAAGCTACTAATAAGGATTTGGCTGATTTGCATAAAGATAAAGGAAATCGACTAAGTACCACTGTCTTTAAGATGGATACAGGAGAACAATGCAAGGCAGGTGTTACAGGAATGTGCTATCGATGTGGTGGAAGTAACCATGGACCAAAAGACTGTCGATTTGCAAAAGAAAAGTGTTACAATTGTGGTAAAATTGGGCATGTGAAAAGAGTATGTAGAATGAAACCACAAGAAACTTGTGCTGATAGCAACAGGAATGCATGGAAATGGGGAAATGGGGGAGAGGAAAACAATTAAAAAGGGCAAATTACCTTCAAGAGGAGGAGGAGGAGGATGAACAGAAGCCTGAAGAAGTTTTCACCATGTACAGTATAGAGACACCACAGCCGCAGGTACCCCCAATCACACAGATGCTGCTTGTAAATGAATGCCCTGTGAAGTTTGAGATTGACACGGTATGTAGTGTGACCGTATTATCACAGGTGGAATATGACAAAATGGAAGCTAAAAAGAAACTGCCTGAACTGAAAACAAGTTCTTTAAGTTTAAAAACCTACACAGGACAGTCAGTGAATGTTTTGGGTACCACCAAAGTTAAAGTTAAGCACAAAGGCCTTACCAAAGAACTCACAGCCGTGGTAGTGGCAGGAGCTGGTCCTAACTTATTAGGACGATCATGGCTCACAGAGTTGAAACTCAGCTGGGAAAATGTGAGTAAAATTAAAGAGAGCTTAGAGTTGCTGCAGGACATTTTAAGGAGGAACTTGGAACATTAAAAGGAGCCACTGCTAAGATTCACGTACCAAGTGATGCAAAGCCTCATTTCTTTAAATCAAGGTCACTGACTTTTGCTATAAGAGGGAAAGTTGAAGCTGAACTTGATCGTCTGCTTAAAGATAATATAATTGAGCATGTGAAATTCTCAGAGTGGGCCGCACCTGTGGTGCCTGTGTTAAAACCAGATGGAGCAGTGAGACTGTGTGGAGATTACAGGGTAACTATTAACAGAGAATCGTCCCTGGAGCAATATCCCATTCCTCGAATGGAGGATATGTTTGCCATCTTAGCTGGCGGAGAAAAATACAGTAAATTAGATATGAGTCACGCATACCAACAGATTCTGTTAGATGAAACCTCGAAACAATATGTGACCGTGAATACCCATAAAGGTCTGTTCACCTACACCCGATTACCTTTTGGGGTTAGTTTGAGTCCAGCAATCTTCCAGAGGACTATGGAAGGGGTCCTGAAAGGCATTTCAAAGGTAACGGTCTATCTGGATGATATCTTGCTGACAGGACGAGATGATGAGGAGCATTTGAGAACTTTGGATCAAGTGTTACAACGGTTGGAAGAGTGTGGCTTGCGATTGAAAAGGGGAAAGTGTAAGTTCTTTGAAAAGGAAGTAATTTTCCTAGGACATAAAGTGGATGCCACTGGTATTCATCCAGTTCCTGAAAAAGTCCAAGCAGTACAAGAGGCACCAACACCAACATCAGTAACAGAGCTGAAAGCCTATCTGGGACTGCTGAATTTTTATAACAGGTTCCTGCCAAATCTTTCCACACTGCTTGCGTCCTTGCACAAACCTTTGAAAAAGGACGTCCCCTGGTCTTGGGGAAAGGAACGAGAAAAAGCCTTTAGAAAATCTAAAGAGTTACTTCAGTCTAACCGTGTGTTAGTACACTATGATGAAAAAAAAGACTTGATACTTTCCTGTGATGCTTCAGCGTATGGTGTGGGAGCTGTACTGGCACATCGTATGGCAGACGGAACTGAGAGACCCATCGGGTTTGTATCACGCACACTCTCAGTAGCAGAAAAAAATTACTCACAGCTTGAAAAGGAAGGTTTAGCTGTAATTTTTGGTGTGAAAAAATTCCATAAATACCTCTATGGCCGTAAATTTGTGATTTGTACAGACCATAAACCTTTACTCAGTTTATTAAATGAAATGAAAGCTGTGCCACAGATGGCCTCTCAAAGGATCATAAGATGGGCAGTGATGTTGGGGGCATTTGAATATGTCATTTCTTACAGAGCAGGCAAGGACAATGGAAATGCCGATGCCCTCAGTCGTTTCCCTGTTCCAGAGATTCCTGCGAAAGAACTGAAGGAGGAGCATGTCTTCATGGTGGACAGCATTGTTGGTCCTCTGACGACCTCAGAGCAAATTAAGCATTGGACTACCCGCGATCCTGTTCTCTCTAGAGTGCATAAGTATGTGCTTAAAGGTTGGCCTGATCACAGTAATTTAATTGAATTTGCACCTTATAAACAGAGACAGCAAGAGCTCAGTGTTCAAGATGGATGTGTGCTGTGGGGAGCCCGTATTGTCATTCCAGAGCAAGGACGTTCGGGATTGTTGGAACAGCTCCATCAGTCTCATCCAGGTATGTCAAGGATGAAAGGCCTGGCTAGAAGTTAAATCCCAATTTAGATGCTGACATTGAGACCAGAGTAAAAGATTGTACTGTGTGTCAAGAACAGAGAAAAGCCCCTGTGTGTGCACCCCTTCATCTGTGGGAGTGGCCACGACAGCCTTGGAGAAGAGTGCATATGGACTATGCGGGTCCATTCCATGGGAAAATGTTTTTAATCTTAGTTGATGCCCATTCTAAGTGGATTGATGCCTATCCGGTAAATTCAGCAACAACAGCTACTACTCTGGAGTGCCTTAGAAACAGTTTCAGTACCCATGGCATTCCTGAAATGATGGTGTCTGATAATGCTCCGTGTTTTGTGAGTGAAGCGAGCAAAGAATTCATGGCTAGGAATGGAATAATGCATGTCACCTCTGCACCGTATCATCCCTCATCGAATGGCCTTGCTGAACGGGCAGTGCAAACTTTTAAGGAACTCATGAAAAAAAGTGCTGGGAATACTGTTGAAACCAAGGTGCACAGAGCTTTGTTTAGTTATCGTATTACACCTCAGTCTACAACAGGACTGTCACCTGCAGAAATGATGATGGGAAGGAAATTGCGGTGCACCTTAGACAAAATCCATCCTGACTTCACTAGCAAAACTGAAGCCAAACAACAAGTTCAAAAGGAGCACCATGACCAACATGCTAGGTCCCGCTATTTTGAAGTAGGAGACATTGTGTACACCCGAAATTTTGGGTATGGACCAAAATGGGTCCAGGGAGTCATTCAGGACATCACAGGGCCTGTATCATATAAAGTAGCATTAGGAAGTGCTCAAGTAGTACGACGTCATGTTGATCAATTATTCAGGCGACACCAAAAAGATGACTAAAGATTGTCAAACTGCCTTGGGTGCTGACCCTTATGATACTGATGTAGTGTCAGTGGATGCTGATATGAAAGTACCAGAAGCTTTCAGTACTTCAACAAACCTTGAATTGATTCCCACTGGAGATAGTTGGGAGCCTGAAAGTTTGCAAACTGAATGTCAAAGAAATCATTTGCCAGATTCCCCCAGTGTTCAAATATTGCCTGAAATGACTCAAAGTGTGGAAAGGAGAAAGGAGTCTGAGAAAGATGCTTTCTGGATGTCTCCGACGTTCAGTCAGAGAGAGGAAACCACCAGCATATCTTAAAGACTTTGTGACATAAACAGTGTACCCTAAAGACTTTTGAAAAAAAAAAAAAAAGTTGGGGATGAATTCTGAATGTTATGAAGTGTAAGTTTTTTTATAAAAAAAACAAACAAAAAAATTTGTAAAATTGTTCCAGAAGAATTTGTTTCTTGGGGAAGGATTTCCTCTAACTTAAGTGGGAGGGAATGTTGTATGTTAAAGGTAGTATTGTATTGTGTTTGTCCAGTAGGGGGCGGTGATGCATTGTGTGGTGGGCTGTAGCACTGTTAAAAGCAGAGAAGAGCGCGTAGTTTGAGCGCACTGGTGTGTTTGTTGCTTGTTGCCAAGATGGGTCCTCAATGAAGAAGCCCATTAAGAAGTTCAGTTCTCTGGAGTTTTTTTCTATTGTATTCAAGATACAACACAACACATGACTATAGATCCACGAGGTCGCCATTACGTTGCCACGACGTCGCAGTTACTTACGGGCAACGTCACAAAGTTACGTTGTGGCGACGTATAGGCACCGTTCACTTTTCCGGTTGCCACAACGAAAGTTTGGTCACCCAATTACGTTGCAGTTACGTAACAGTTACGTAATTTTGTTAGCTGGGAGGCTAGGCTACTTGTTTTTATTTACATTAAACTTCACAAACCATTCAAAACAATAAACAACACGATTATATGATAATGATAATAACAAACAACAACAACAAATTATTTCCTAAAAATAGTAACAAGAATTCATCTTACCTTCTTGGTTTGTCAGCACTGATCTCTGAGGTAAAACAGACGTGACGTAAAAGCGTAAAACCTGAGGTAAAATGTTAAGACTTCTTGAGAAAACCAATAGGCCAGTTACGTAGTGATTTAGTTAAATAAAGTCGCGTAATTTTTCTGTAAGTACGTGTTGTACAGAATAGCACAATACGAACCTTTTTGTAATTAAATATGCAATCGCGCGTCTCCTATCTTCCGCTGCAGCGAATGACTGACAGATGACACCTCGCTGTTTAAATGTCCCGCCACGGAAAAGGGTGAAACAGCGCCATGAAATCTACCTGTGGTCAAAATATATATTGCATCCGTAGTGTTAAGCACTACCATAGAGAATGAATGGGAAAAGTTAAGGGAAGTTAAGCTCAACTATTTTCGTCTCCCGCACGGGAGTGTGTAAAATCATGGCTTCATTGATCTTTTAATTTCTGTTACCTATACCAGTTTCCTGCATAAACTTCATTAATGCCTCAACAACTTCACTTTGAGAATTTCCTATACCTAAAATACTTCTTATATTCCATTCTCTCCCTATTTTATGTGTCTAGCTGCTCACTTCCTGCTATCTAATATCTGCAGTTTCCCAAAATGACCACTAGACGGCAGCTACAGAACAAAATTAGCCCAGACAAATACCTTGAAATGGGGTACAGAACACATTTTTTCTATCAAACAGTTAGTCTGCAGATGCAAAACATATTATCAATATGGTTTCTACTATTTGCAGGAGTGGAGCCTGCGGCTTAATTTGACTCAACACAGGAAACCTCACCCGGCCCGGACACGGAAAGGATTGACAGATTGATAGCTCTTTCTCGATTCAACCGAAACAGTAGAATGTGGTTCTATTGCAGAACCACAATATTATTTTACCCATATCTCAACTACAGCCTTATAGCTGCTTTCTCCTTCAACTATTATTATATAAATTATAATTCTCTAGACATTCAATGTCATGCATCCATTTAATGGATGAATGAACAAAACATTTTTGTAAGTTACATTCACTCCTCCTTCCCTACATGCCAATTCTTTCTGCATTGATTTTCTTTCGCTTCTGTCTGCTTCCTCTAGCCTACAATCTATTGTCTGCTTACTTTTCACACACACACAGCTCTTTCACACAACATCCCTACAAAGCAGTCATCTTCAACTCATTCCCTTACGACCTTAAGTCTTATGACACTCAATGTTCCTTCTCTCGGAAAATCATATCTTGCATGCATCATTGGCCATAAGATTTTCTCAATAAACACGGGTACATCATATTCTGCAAGCTTGGCATTTCCCCCTATTGGCTCTCTCGAACTCTTGTGGATTTGCTTTTCGGCGGGCACCTAATAATCTGTTGGACGTCTCCCACAGATCTGACTTTTCACCTAAAATCAGATAGGTTGAGCACCAGATCCCCCTGGCTCTATTGTACAGCTTAAAATGTCTAAACTGTGTCACACAGCCTCAATTTCAGGGTTCCCCTGAACCCACAAATTTCCTCTGCAGTCCCCTGACTACAGATGGATTCCCCTGATTCCAAAAAATGTGCCTTTAGCTGTGTAACGCAGCTAACACAGAAAATCGCTGTTTTCTGAATTTAAAAACAAGGACGACATTATCAGGCAAATCTCAAAGCAGCAGTTGTCTGATTTAAGAGTGACAAGATGAGTAGAATTAATTTTAGATCTATTTTCACAGTTGGTAAACGACATTGAAAGCTCAGTGTACTTCAGTTTAGCATTAGATGAATCTATTGACAGCACCGATGTCGCACAGCTAGCAGTGTGGGCGCGTTTTCTTAAAGGGAAGAAATTTGTTGAGGAAATGTTGACCTTGCTCCCATTAACGGGCCAATCCCGTGGAGAGGACATTCACTCTGAACTGATGAATTTTTTCCTGGCAAAAACATAAATATAAAAAAAGCTTGTTTCTGTGACTACTGATGGGCCACACCAATGGTTGGAAGGGAAAAGGGATTAATCACTTTACTTACAAGAGATCCTGATATACCAGCCTTCTTCTCATACCACTGCATTCTGCATCAGGAGCAATTGTGCAGCAAGCTTAAATGTGGACAGCTCAAAATGACAATGGACACTGACACGAACAATCAATTTTATTCTTGCACAATTTTATTCAAAGCACATACCCTGACTTGAGGTCAGATGGCTTAGTTGCAGAAATGTCCTTGATCACTTCATGGAATTACTTCCAGTTGTGCGCATATTTTTGAAAGGCCATTAACCAAAACGCAAACAGTTTTGGTTCCCATTGACTTTCACTATATTTTTCATACAATGGAAATCAATGGCAACCAACATTCTTCTGGTTACCAGTAATCTTCAAAATATCTTCTTTTATGCTCTGAAAATAAAAAAAAGAAATGTATAAAGGTTTGAAACAAGATGAGGGTGAGTAAATTAAGACAGAATTTTCATTTTTGGTGAATTTCGTTAAAGGATTAGTTCACTTTCAAATGAAAATTACCTCAAACTTTACTCACCCTGAAGCCATCCTAGGTATATATGACTTTCTTCTTTCTGAGGAACACAATCGGAGTTATATTATTAAATATCCTGATGCATCCGAGCTTTATAATGGCAGTAATGCGTTACCAAACGAGTATGAGCTGAAGAAAGTGTCTCCATCCTCATCCATCCATCATAAACATACTCCACACGGCTCCAGAGGGACTTCTGAAGTGAAGGCGATGCGTTTGTGTTACAAAAAAAAAAACATATTTTAACAAGTTATGAAGTAAAATATCCAGCTTCCATCAAATTGCCTTCTGTTTTCTTCAAAAAGCTTATGCTGTATGTCTTACGCCTTAAAGCTGCAGTAGGTAACTTTTGTAAAAATGTATTTTTTACATATTTGTTAAACCTGTCATTATGTCCTGACAGTAGAATATGAGACAGAAGGCGTTTCTCAATGTTAAGGAAGGATCCTCGGAAGCCAGAATTTCGAGGATGCTACGTCATCGACATCCGTCGAAGGACTGTTCCAATGTCGAGGATCCTCGGAATTTCAAACAAGGACTGAGTCCTTCATTCGAAAAATATCCCATACACAGGAAAGGATGCATATGTGTAGCCTTCGTGCTCTTCGCGCTCTCAAATTACCCACAATCCTATGCACACAGCTTTGCGATCTTGTTCAAAAATGTTTTAAAAAAATGTTGGACGGTAGCGGGCAATATGCTTTTAAATGTAACTATATTTACGTTACCAAACATTCGTTATATAACTGTAGTAAATATGTCAGATAAATAAAGTTTAACGTTTAAATGCCAATACAAATTTCGTTATTGATGGCTAACTGAACCGGACCGTCATTTAACAGTTGTTAGCTTGGTTGCCGTCACCGGCATTTCCTTTATAAATAATTAATTAAGTTGTCCAAAGTAATTTTACGTTTATATACCATTATACCATTCACAGCGTTATTCATAGCTTTCTCGTCTTTTTTAACAGGGATCAAGGAACAAACGGAGGCGTTCATACGTCTCCGTGTAGAAAACAAACAGCTGTTTACCGGGGGGTAATCACGCAATGACGTGCACTTGCTAGTCTGTTCCATTTACGTGTTCTCTGAATGCTAAAGAGGAGCCTCGCCTAGCCTCTGAAGGAAGTGACTTGGAAGGACCAGTCCTGCCAAGGAAGTATCCTTGACATTGAGAAACACCTAGATAATTTGTGAAAAAAATCAAGCTCCTCTGTGGTCCTCCCAGTGGTCCTATTGCCATTTGCAGAAATACACCGCTCCCGGTAAGAAACAACCAATCAGAGCCAGGAGGACTGTCTTAGCAGTGTCAATCAAGCTCGCGTGCGCGCTGATCTCACCCCTCTCATGCACAGCGCCAGTGCATTAGGAGTTCAAATTCAAGATTACCGGTGTGCCGCAGCTTTGCTTATGGCGGAAAAACAATCCAAACTGCCAATTCCTCGAGTGGCACCTGCTCACAAAATAAAGACGGGTAAACGGAAAAAGACAGATGATGATGATAAAAAAGCCAAAAAGAAAGAATTAGATAGAGCCCGAAATAAAACGAGGGTAAATATCGGAGTGGCTTTTCCGAGGTGGAGGGAGCTACATGTCCTGAAAGGATTAAAAACCGATGCAGAGTTATAGCCACATTTCTGCTTGACAAGTAAGTATCCCTGCTTGATTTGTTTCATTTTTTAAGAACTACACAACTAAGATCATTTCAAAACAGGCCTGCCCGTCCCCTGCCTGATGCTTCCTCTTCTCCCCGCCCGTTGACTCCTCGAAGTCGCTGTGGGTGTGAATTCCTCGTCGGAGTCCATTGACTCGGTGTCAAAACTCTAGCCGCATAACATACAGATAAAATGTCACGCACTGTGCAAAGCAACTATTGAAACCTATCAATTCACTGGCTTGTCATGTTGCTGAAATAATGTACTAGCAAACCTTATTTAGCATTACATATCAATAGAATAATTACTTGCATACTGTAACGTTAGTTACCGTTATATTATAATACTAACTATTTATTACTTATAGAAATAGTACGTCATATAGTTACATTACATGTATTGCAAAATACGTAATGTTTTGAGGACCAAGTTTGTAGTCAAAGTATGGGCAGGCCATAGTCAATGTAAATCATATTGATGATGTTTCGTCTGTACCAGTGATTGTGCCATAACTGTTTATCCGCCTTACTAGCCTGCGCGTTCACGGCAGGCTCCGTTGTGATGGGGGAGGAGCTGTGGAGGGAGGGCTGTAGCGCAGCAGAGAGCAAGAGGGAGTGACCTGTGAGTTGTGCTTGTTCAAATTTTCAGGCTAAGTCAAGGTTTTCTAAAAACTCCCTACAGCAGCTTTAAGGCGCACAGAGTAGCCTATAGTAGTAAATTTGTGAATGAATCCAAGTCTTTGAACAAATCGGTTGAGTGATTCACCAGCCATACAGCCTTTTATTATTACTGAATGAATCAGCATTTCGAGCGAATCGATTGAATAAAATGACTCGTTCATTAACACAGTGACTTGCTGCCACCTACCTGCGATATTTCATATTCGTTTCATCTTATGAAATTTATTTCAAATTTCTGTATTCAAAGCATTTTGTATAAAACATAAAATTATTGTCACTGCATTATTTGCTCTGCTGTGTGAATGTATTTACGGATCTCTCTGAGCAGCATTAAATTGTGTAAATACTTCTAAAGCAACTTCAGATGCTGCATTGCCACCTCTGCAGCGCAAGATGCCTTTGGTTGAAACAAAATAATGTCAAACTCTAATTGTATTGACTAAATTTAAGATTTTAAATTTAAAGATGGCATAGGCCTATATATTTAATAAGGTATAGCTATTTTAAAAGGTAGCCTTATTTGACTAATTAATTTATGACGATAATAGATGGCAATAAATATAAAAATATATATTCATCTCTGGCTTTATTGTTCAAAGTGTTATCTCATAGTCTACCCTTAAACACGTAAACGAATGGCAAGACGCATTAAAAGTTTCTGTTTCTGTTCTGTTTTCAGTTAAAAAGGTGTCATTTAAGCGTCATTTGAGTTAATAATTAATGATTTTTACAACGAAAGTGATTCAATCAAAAACTTTAGCTCGATAAACTTTATCTTAGAGCTGCTGTAAAGCCAAAACAAACTCTATTCATTTCCCTATTATCACTGTGAAGCTGCCTTGAATCAATCTGTATTGTAAAAAGCGTTATATAAATGAAGATGACTTGACTTGACCCTTGAATCAATTCTGCTCTGCGCTTCAGTACAACATCTTATGCGTTCTCTCCGCGCTGTCCAGTGTGCAGCCTCCGGCACACTGATTTTGAGAGTTAAATAAGAATTAAGGCTAATAAGTTTGCCAAATAGTTTGGCTAGTTGTGAGAGCAGATGCCACATAAATTAATATTTAATACGATAAATTAGTATTTCGATACTAATACGTGTATATATAGGCTACACAGTGATTTTGCAGCAAAAAATGATATTACTCTCATAAATCGTCATGTTTGACGCTATGATAAGCAAACGTACTAGCTATCCCTGTCCCAAGAGTGATTGTTTTATTACTAATTAAAAAAAAAAATAAAATTAAGAAGGGCAAAAGCAAAGAAGGGTGAGAGGTCTGATCAAAGAAATGTATCCCTGCATCCCAATGTGCATACCATCCACCATATCCACACTAAATTGCATTGAATATTACTAACATCACATTCTATTTAGGATGAATAGTATGCACATTGAGATGCAGGCTATGAAACAATATGAATAGAAAAGTGCCAGTAAAAACATAAAGTGGGGTACGGATTAACATGTTAAATAAAATGCTCTTTTTTTCTTTCTACCGAAAAAGTCCCAGGAGCCCACTGTTGCTATAGTAACGAACCACACTTTTACATGCATCTGATTGACAGATAAATCATGTGATCTTATTTCACTGCTGTTGCTAGAAATATTATTAAGCTGGTTTTAGGTGTTTTTGTTCAGAGTTTGAGCTAAACTTTGCAGGAAGGTAGATCTGGAAGGAGAACAGGATTGGCCACCTCTTGCTTTAGCAAAAAACATACCATCCAAAACAAAGTTAAAGTGTTATGTATATTCAGTGTAATTTTTAATGTAAAAAGTTAAAATAGGAAAACTATATTACATCTGTCTAAGGTGAAATGAAGACAAGACTTACTGTTATTTGTTTCTTCTCGAGTGCTTGCTTTTCAACTGTAGCTGCAGCAATTCTCTACATTGATTTTTATAGTTTACAACTGCTGCTCCGCCCCATTAATTTGAAAGTTTTTACTTTCAAATTAATGGGGCGGAGCAGCAGTTGTGACTCACAGTGAAACTTTAAAAGGCTTGGAATGTTTAGCTTTAAGATTTTATGTCAGAAAATGTTATATAAGACGGCTATAAGAAGAGGCTTGGCTTCAACAGACCATTAAAGAAAGTCAGTGTGACATCAAATAGAAAATCAATTAGCTATTACTAGCTATGAAAACAGTAAATGGCACCACATTTAAAATCCTAAATTAATTAAATACATTACTGTGTGAAAGAAGCATGCAAGGACTTCTCTTGATTTCTCTCTCAATTATTTAAGATATCCACAATGAATCAGAAAAAGTTAAACTCAATGCAGTGTAAACCATAAGAAACTGCTTAGCAAAATTAAACATAACTTTGACTAAGATGCCAATGAAGTGTCACGTTAGCTGCCATCCACATTTTGTAAAGGTTCTTATCATCCATGTTTTTTAAAAGAGCTTGGGTGTCTTTTTTCTCAACTTTGTGATAGACAAACAACTTCTATTAATGAATGTTGTATGCAGTTAACAGGTTCTGAACAGGTTTTGTAGTTCTTGGTTCCCAGCCCTGGCTTTGTAATCTGTCACCTTTCTTGTCACCTCTCTATCATATGATTAATCTTGTGTATCAAGCATAGCAAGTTCCTTCATTGTAATGGTTTTGCTATGCAAATGGGACAGTGCAACAGGGTGTTTCTCAGAACCACAGATCAGTGGTTAAGAAAATATTTATGCCATATTTAATAAAGAACAAATTAATTAAACATAAAAACAATGTACACCAAAAAAATAACGCTCAAACAATACACAAAAATAAATAAATGTTTCTTAGTCTGTATGTGAAAACTTTATCTTTATTTCCTTGTAACATGGTTAGTAATTCAGGGGAAGAAGGAGGCGGGAACTGGCGAACATTTAACTTTAGTAATCATAAAATAAACCAACAACAAAACAAAAGTAAAATGGTGGCAGTCCCTCGTGGACGACTGCCACACACACATAAACAAAACATAACATAAATCCCGGCCTGGTCTTCTCTTGTTCTTTACTGTCATCACTCCTCTGTGAGAGTGTAGGAACTGAGGATTAACCAGACAAATGGATCTATCAGATGATTCTTTTAAACATAATTCCAGATGGCCAAATCAACATTGCAGGACCCATGCTCAGAGAAACTCATTTTTGGCTCAGACTAATAAATGGCTTGACACAACCCGTGCCAGGGCAGAGCCTAGACAGAGCTTTCTTCTGTATTCATTTGCGTGCCGTGAAATACTAATTTATCGTATTAAATATTAATTTACGTGGCATCTGCTCTCACAACTAGCCAAACTATTTGGCAAACTTATTATCCTTAATTCTTATTTAACTCTCAAAATCAGTGTGCCGGAGGCTGCACACTGGACAGCGCGGAGAGAACGCATAAGATGTTGTACTGAAGCGCAGAGCAGAATTGATTCAAGGGTAAATTAATGAAGGAACTTGCTATGCTTGATACACAAGATTAATCATATGATAGAGAGGTGACAAGAAAGGTGACAGATTACAAAGCCAGGGCTGTGAAACAAAGACCTACAAAACCTGTTCAGAACCTGTTAACTGCATACAACATTCATTAATAGAAGTTGTTTGTCTATCACAAAGTTGAGAAAAAAGACACCCAAGCTCTTTTAAAAAACATGGATGATAAGAACCTTTACAAAATGTGGATGGCAGCTAACGTGACACTTCATTGGCATCTTAGTCAAAGTTATGTTTAATTTTGCTAAGCAGATTCTTATGGTTTACACTGCATTGAGTTTAACTTTTTCTGATTCATTGTGGATATCTTAAATAATTGAGAGAGAAATCAAGAGAAGTCCTTGCATGCTTCTTTCACACAGTAATGTATTTAATTAATTTAGGATTTTAAATGTGGTGCCATTTACTGTTTTCATAGCTAGTAATAGCTAATTGATTTTCTATTTGATGTCACACTGACTTTCTTTAATGGTCTGTTGAAGCCAAGCCTCTTCTTATATAGCCGTCTTATTTAACATTTTCTGACATAAAAATCTTAAAGCTAAACATTCCAAGCCTTTTAAAGTTTCACTGTGAGTCACAACTGCTGCTCCGCCCCATTAATTTGAAAGTAAAAACTTTCAAATTAATGGGGCGGAGCAGCAGCAGTTGTAAACTATAAAAATCAATGTAGAGAATTGCTGCAGCTACAGTTGAAAAGCAAGCACTCGAGAAGAAACAAATAACAGTAAGTCTTGTCTTCATTTCACCTTAGACAGATGTAATATAGTTTTCCTATTTTAACTTTTTACATTAAAAATTACACTGAATATACATAACACTTTAACTTTGTTTTGGATGGTATGTTTTTGCTAAAGCAAGAGGTGGCCAATCCTGTTCTCCTTCCAGATCTACCTTCCTGCAAAGTTTAGCTCAAACTCTGAACAAAAACACCTAAAACCAGCTTAATATTATTTCTAGCAACAGCAGTGAAATAAGATCACATGATTTATCTGTCAATCAGATGCATGTAAAAGTGTGGTTCGTTACTATAGCAACAGTGGGCTCCTGGGACTTTTTCGGTAGAAAGAAAAAAAGAGCATTTTATTTAACATGTTAATCCGTACCCCACTTTATGTTTTTACTGGCACTTTTCTATTCATATTGTTTCATAGCCTGCATCTCAATGTGCATACTATTCATCCTAAATAGAATGTGATGTTAGTAATATTCAATGCAATTTAGTGTGGATATGGTGGATGGTATGCACATTGGGATGCAGGGATACATTTCTTTGATCAGACCTCTCACCCTTCTTTGCTTTTGCCCTTCTTAATTTATTTATTTTTTTTTAATTAGTAATAAAACAATCACTCTTGGGACAGGGATAGCTAGTACGTTTGCTTATCATAGCGTCAAACATGACGATTTATGAGAGTAATATCATTTTTTGCTGCAAAATCACTGTGTAGCCTATATATATACACGTTAGTCATGTTTGAAATAACTTCTGTGGTTCCATGTTGCTTCTTAACACAGAGACAGAAAATATGTTATACAACTCTATGATAAAGGCTATGTCGATTAGTGTTGCTTTATAGATAAACATCATTCTTATGAAAATACTCGAGATGGCTTGAAGAACACAGATAAACGCAGTTATATCCTCACAATCATATGTTTATTATCTTCATGTTTCACCAGTCAAAACGTCTGCATGTTATTCAGCTGTAGATATCTGATGTCCATATAAGGGTTTCCTGAACATCTGAAGTTTAATACTTCTATCAATCTCACTTTTGGACTTATGTCCAAAGTATGAATGAAACAGAATAATTCCAGTATGAATGAAACAGAATAATTACATGTGATTGTTTGTTTAGCACTCCATATGCTAACATCACCTCATTTTGTGTAAAAATAGAAAAATAATACTAAAGTACTTTGTAACGTAGTAAATGTAGTACATAGTACAACTATCGTAGTTTTTCAGTAAACTACTTATTTACTCTTACTTGAGTCATATTATTTTATAGTACTTCTATTTGTACTCATGTAAATTATTTCTTATGTAGCAATACTTTTACTTAAATACAATTTTTTAGTACTCTTTCCATCACTGCCTCTCAGTTACAAACCACAAATCACTTGATGTTTTTAAATCAAATTAAACAGCCGTGGCGGGGAGCATTTTTGGGGAATGAATCTCCCGAGCGCTGTCACAACCTTCTTCCATGTCTTCTCGTACAAAAAAAAAAAAAACAATGTTGCACGCTGTGGCTGCGTCAGACTGATGCTGCCTGGACAGGATTTACTGTGAGTTTTCAAAATCACAATAATCAAACACGGTTTTAATAATAATAATTTAATAATAATAAGATAATTTAATTTAATTTTAAACAATAATACTAACGGTCAGGACATTTTATTGTGGTTTATCGTGAAACTGGTTAATGCTCCATTTGTCAACCACAATCGGGCCAGATCCACACAACCAAAGCCTGTGCCAGAGCTGGCTCCATTTCTGGCGTGCCACTGCCAGTATACAGCCGAGTAAGCCGACACTCAGCCACAATTGGCCCGATTCTGCTGGCTATCTGGGGCAATTGTCCCATCCCTAGTTCACGCGCTCTGTCTGCAGTGTATATGCGGTACCAAAGCAGTACGCGCTCATGTGCTTTGACATATGCTGTGTTTGAAGTGCATAACTGATCTGCAGCTGTATACTACAAACACAACATTTATTCATTATTTTAATTTTAAACCCAAAAGTTATTTGCAACTAAAAAAAAAAAAATGTTTTGTCAGCATTGCGATTCTCTTTGTACACAGTTCAGTTATACAATATTTCATAGACGTGTTCATGTTTAAACACAATACATTTAAACAACCTATTATTTATAGCACTGCAGATGGAGTATGTGTGAACCTGGCGTTACTCTTTTTCTCTGTTTGAATGACAATATAATGGCATAGAACCAGTTCATTTATTTTGCACTTACAACATGGTTTTTTATAACTAGTTTGATAATTAGTTTAAAAATATAAAATAATTTAAGATAAACACATCTGGACTTGCAAAATGTTGTGTGTGTGTGTGAGAGAGAGAGTCTATTTTAGAGTCTTGCTAGTATAAAGTTTTTAAAGACATTTAACCTGTTCATTTGTAAAGCCCTAACAATATAATTATACATAATTAGTTTATTTACTGATCATTAGGTTAGTAAAAATATAAAATGGACTTAACATAAATACTTATGTAAGTACAAAAATTTTGAGATGCAAATGCTAAATTTACAATCACTTGAAACAGACCTTAGACATCCTGGCACATGCAGTTTATCTAAATTTAAATGATTTCATTGATGTGGCTGTTGTGGTTTGTGGTCACATTGGCACCAGCTGGCTGCAGTAAATGTGGTGTATTCAAATGACTTTGACATAGTCTTTACATTTACCCGTTTAAATGCATACTGCCCCTCGTGCACAGTTGCCCTGAAGCTACCTGGGTGGCGGTGGCGCCGAGGCTTGGGCTTGGCCCCATCATCGTATTTAAATATGAAATTATTATATAAAGTGACTTCTCTTACTGCAGCAACTTCCAAATTTCTTAGTGATATTAAGGCCCAGTTTTTGTCTGGCTATCACCAGACCAAGCTCAATTTAAAATTGAACATTGGTCTGGGGAGTCTGCTATATATTTTCTACTGCACAAGAGGCGTGATCAACGAGCATTATTCACGCAATTGGATAGTCTTTCAACCAATCAGATCAACGATCCGGGTGACGTACTTTGCAGAGCGATGCGAAAACTCCAGACAGGTTTAGTTTGTATTGGTTTGTAGCATTGATCAGCAGTTTGCAGAAGCAGCAATAGCATCGAGCGATTTTTGCAGGTTGTGCAAAAAAAACATGAAAGTGAGTGATATTTACACCCACTCGAGCAATTTGTTTGCTAAACTAAAGAAGTCATTCAGCATCGTCGAGAGGTTAAAAGGAATTGGATTGATGGTCGTGCTTGCCGTCGCTTCTCTATCGTCATCGTGTTATACCCGCCAATAGCGAGCAAGGTGGATAAGCCAGTCTGTGATTGGTTCCCCACAAAAGTGTAACAGAAGCAGTAGAAATGAATGTATGGGCTTCCAGACTGAGTTTTGGGGTGCGAAATCAAATCGCCAGCAGATCAGGCTGGGTTTACCCAGTCTAGCCCAGTTTATCAGGAAGTGACAAATTTGTTCTCTTCAGCTCACTGGATAAAAACAGTGCTTTATTTGCAAATGTTTTATGCAATAATCCAATTTTGCGCATAAGTTAAATTTGCAACTTTAGATGGAAACATAGCTACTGTCTGATGTCAAACTAATGAGATACAGACAGTCTACAAACACAGAGGAAGGCTGTGGTTCCTTTTCGAATGGGAACTCGCGCTGCGTCCCTTAGAGGGTGCTATGGGGAATGCCTCTGGCATGACTGGTGTCTGAAACAAGAGTCTAAACACAACAATAAACTTGACATTGGCAGGCGGCAGCTATGATGTCAAAGCAGGTGCAACTGAGAATATAGAAGGGCATATGAGAAATATGTCATCCCCTCTTTTGTGTCTTCAGTAGACTGTTTGTTTGTATGCTAGGACACTATATTGCAGGTTGTAGGCTCTCTATGAGCCTTCTTGCACAGTATTCTATGCAGGGGGCATAGTTAGGCCTCTTTTCATGTTAGAGAGTCATTATGATGAGGCCTCCGCTCCTAGAGCTTGGCCATCTACTGCAGACTTCCTCTCGCTACAGAGTTTCCTTCATTGAAGTGTCTGCTCACCAGAGCTCCACTATGACAACATCTGGGAGTTATAGGCTCTCTGTGAGCCTCCTTACGAGATGTTCTGAGCATGGGGTGTAGTTAGGCCTTCGTATTGGTGTAGTATGCTAGGTTGTTAGGCTCTCTGATCAGTCATTGTCTACTGGGGCTATGGGGAACGGTATACCCATGGCACCATGCTGAAGGGGTGAGTGCCTTATTGGCTGAGGTAAGTCAAAGACACCCCTTTGCCATGCTTCAGGTATTCCTGCACATCTCCTTCAGACAAGAAGTGAATGAGTGTATCTCAGGTGCCCTTTTATACTCTCACACACCTGCCACACCTGCTTTAACATCACAGGCTGCCACCTGCCAATGTCAATTTCTTTGTTGTGTTTAGACTCATGTTTCAGACACCAGTCCTGCTGCAGCGTCTCGTTCCCCTTCTCAGGGAACCATGGTTACATGCATAACCCGAGACGTTTTGTGTTTTCAGCTCTGAGTTCAAACACCTCACTCCTGGGAGAGCTGGATCTGAGCTACAAACACCCAGGAAAATCTGGAGTCACTTGTAACTGTACCATTTCAATACTGCTTTGGACTAAATTGGCCCACTTTTAGTATATAAAAGTATAAGTTTAAGTGCACTATAAGGGTAATAGTAGTAAATTTTAAGTGCACAACTAGTTAACTACTTTTTTCATTTGTACTGCATCTGTACTATAAGTGAACTTTTAAGTATATTAGTAGTTTACTGTTTTAATACTAGTAGTACATTTTTTAGTTTATGAAAGTACACTTTGAAGTGCACTCTCAGTAAGCTACTAGTTTAGTAGTGCAAGTATACTTGTTTTCTTTAAGTTTCTTTAAGTGAAAGTTACATCATACTTATAGTTTACTATTTATATATTATTTTTGCAATTTCAGTATACTACTATTTTCCAATTTATGTATTAATTTTTTATACTTGAAATATACATTTAACTTTAAAAACATATTATGCTTCATGCAATATTTTAAACAAAAAGTCGAGAAATTAAATTTTTTTGTCAAAGACTACGCCTGGATCAGTTTCAGAATGATGATCAAAATGCAGATGGAGTAGGTCGAGTCCATCAACACCACCAAAGCTTTACAGACGTTTCCACTTCATGGGTTCATTTCATTCAGTAACATTAGGCAGTTGTGATTTATATGCAGTTGAATGTTTGATGATCACATTATTTTACATTTTCATGAGCAATCTTCTATAACTCGTTTTAGGTTCTTCTCCTGTGTTTTGATCCAGAGATTCTGTACTAAAAGATGCGTAATAGCATCCCCTACCGTATAACAGTGAAAACATGGATAGCTAGAAAAATTCAGTCAATAGCGGGGAAAGAGTAAAGTATATTTTAAATAAATTCCTATGTACACTGCCACCAGCGTGTACATAGGAATTTAGTGGTATGCACACTACCACCAGTTGTCTAGACTACACAAGATACTCAGAATTATGTTTTCTTTACAAATAAATATTTTCAAACAATGTAAGTATATAAGACTATGTAAAACTATCTTAAAAAAAAGTATAGGCAACACTTTATAACTTTCATTAATAAATCATTAATATTATGTAATGCTTAACAGATCATTAGTTAATACCAGACTGTCCTCCAAGAAAAAATGATCCTGTATTTCTTTTTTCAAGCACCTTATTACGACCTATATTTACATTTTAAAGTCATGTGCCCTCTAGTGGGCGGAAAAATAATGACAGTGTTGTGTTACTTCTGTCATCATGAAATGACGTATGACTGTCATTACCAATCAAAATGCGTCTTTTTACACCATTTGTCCTATTACCATTTAGCAAAACTTTTTTTTATTAAACGACTACACCCACCCTATCCCTAAACCTACCATTAGTGATTTGTAGTGCATACACACTTTATGAGCACATACGTTCCCTGGGATCGAACCCACAATCGCATGATCACATGATTGCATATTGTTGTACATTGCAATGCTCTACCATTTGAGCAACGCAAAAGCTAAAATATGACGCAGATAAAAGGGAACAATGCATTAAAATGAAAGTGTCCTGTTGTCGATAGGGACACAACTTTAGCAAACACTCCTATGGGTCGTATTTCAGGGAAGTGACAAACGACCTATATGGGCATATTGGTTGGAGAGCATGTTGGTTAATACATTTTCATATACCTAGAAACATGAGATAATGTGCTTGTTAATGTTTACTAATAAGCTTATGAGCCTAATGAGTATTTCATGAAAGTTAAAAGATAACACTCTATTTTACAGTGCCATAGTCACAAGTTACTACATGAACTTACTATAGTAATAACTAACCCTAAACCAAACCCTAACCCTAACTGTAATTCCATAGTAAGTACATGTAGTTAATTAATAGTACTCAGTACTTATTTGAGTAATTACAATGTAACTATGGCACAGTAAAATAAAGTGTAACCAATTAAAATGCTTACAAATGTCAGTAAAGTTTAAATTCATGTTGTAACAATTAAAGGTGCTCTAAGCGATGTCACGCATTTTTAGGCCAAAACATTTTTTGTCACATACAGCAAACATCTCCTCACTATCCGCTAGCTGCCTGTCTCCTGAACACACTGTAAAAGAATGCGGTCTCTGTAGTCGCTACAAGCTCTGAAAATGGCAATAAAAACAAACTGGTGCAGCCTGGACCACTTAACATAATAAACATGCTCCAGCCAATAACCGACAAGACTGATTTTAAATGCGTGTTCATGACTGTTTCAGGAAGCACGGAGGGGAGGGGAGGGATCAATCACCACTTAATACCACATTGTATTTCCCTTGTCAGCAAAATATACAATTTTGGAACACCACAAATGTCTTGACAAAAGTACATAAAGCAGAATTATCAACCTTTCATCATTGGAAGCAAGTACTTATAAATGTCCACCCAACATTATAGTCCAGAGTTACCACAGATGTCCTTGGTTCATCACTCCATTGTAGATGTTAGGATATTAAAAGAATGAGATTGGAGTTCACCCATCACAGGTTAATCCACAGTTTGAAAAGGAGCTTAGATATAATCCCAAATTGAGGAGAAACACAAATCAAAATCTTGAACCAGATGAGATGTCCCCAAAATCAAGTATATACAAAAAACCCTCTGGACAAAGCAAAAATCAAACAATACAACATGAGGTTCAGCAAACAAAATACATTTTCCACTATAAAAACCTCTGATGAAGATAAAGAAACCAATAAACTCACATTGAGATGTAGAACATAAATGTTCCTCAACCAGGGTTTCCAAGATCAAAGCATGGAGAGAGCAAACACTCCCAGCTAACCGGTATCCCTTACTCACACTTCCTCCTTCCTTTTACTCTCTAGAGAAATCTCCGTTAATGACCACCTAGTGCCATGTAATGGCAGGGAGTACAATTACAACTTACACAAAGTAAAGAAGACAGGTAACAGTTTAATGGAACTATTACAATGTGATCATGAATGTCTACAAATGATTTTAACAGAGCTTATACAATGATTAATAGCTTTTGTTAATGCACAACACATTTGCTGCCATTGAGGTATGATGCGGATAAGTTTAAGGACAGGTTTGGTGGTGTAGGTAGGTTTAGTGTTGGTTAAGGAGTCAAAAGTGTACAGGGGTCGATATACTATACTGTGTACAATAAGGCAACACTGTTTAATCTGTTTATATTACATTGTTTTGATAAAGTATTTTCTTGAAAATTTGATTTGTTTTCTCCTGTTAATGTATGATTAAAGGAATATCCTGTTTAATGATATACAGTAGTATACTAATATAATAAAAACATGTTTTGCACACAAAATACAACGCGTTATGTCTTTGGCAAGCATTTAGCCAGCATTTAGCTAAACTTAAAGGTGCTAAAGAGGATGTTTTGTTTTATACATTTTTGCAATATTACTTGAAACTGTCTTTTACTAACTGATAAAAGACTATTTATTAGGTGTACTGAAAGTAATAATATTAATATACATCATGATTCTGTGCACGAGGTAGGGCCTTAAAAACATCAGCCAATCGTTTACGCGATCATCGCGTAAACGATTGGCCCTCTGGCTTGTCAATCACTGCCGTGACGTTCCTTGTGAGAGACGTGCGCGGATTGGCCCTCTGGCTTGTCAATCACTGCCGTGATAATTCCTTTTGAGAGACGAGCGCAGCTGCGCGCTCCAGTTACTTTCCACACTCCACAGGCGCTGCATGCAGTGTTTTTGTCAGGAGACAGGAGTAACAACTGCAGATTATGAGTTACCTGCAGTGAGTCCGACATAATGAATCCAAAAAACACGACACAGCGAATGCCGGTGGTAAACACTCATGTTCCAATACGAGTGTTTACGAGTTTTGGGAGGCGTTCCTTTGAAATGTGTTGTGAAGGAGGGGGGCTGTTCTTACGCATGCGCTCATTTCAAAAACTCAGTAGCAGTCTTTGGATTCTCAGTCGACGAAAAAATCCTCTCTATGACCTTTAACTAATCACCCTTCACACAAACATTGTTACAGCAGCTAAAAGTCTAATGGCCATAAATGTTTATGAACATTTACAAATGATGAATAGTTTCAACTTTACATTGGGTCCTGCAAAAACATGAACTAATGATTAATAAATGATTTGTTAATATGTGTAAAAAGTACAAGTCTACAAAACAAAGACCAAATATTTCACCTTTACAGACTGTGGTTATGAGTTAATTAATGCTAACAATAATATTTTGTTAAGTGCTTAAAAAAATACTTGTTAACATTACTTATCACATTTGTGAATGTAAAAAAGAACTTAGTTAATATATGAACTGAAGACTATTGACATTTGTTAGCATTCAAAAGTAAATTAACAAATAAGCTTTTAATCATTGCATAATTTCTTAATTGCATAAAGTTTTTTTTTTTAAAGCATGATTATATGAATTGAAACTACTGACATTTGTAAGCATTTCAATTTACATTAAATAATGATCTATTAATCATTAGGTAATGTTTAATAACATTGTCATTACCCTGCTCCACAGACAGACTGAGAAGGTTGTTTCTTCCTCATGTTATGCGGCTTTTTAACTCCACTCAAGGCTGACATTTGTCATTGATTTGAACTGAATTGGATTATACATTGTACATGAGGTAGCATACAATTTGATTTGCACAGGACTTTATTTTAAATTATATTTATTATTTATATATTCTAGTATTACTGTATGTTATATCAGTTGTGTATACTGCTGGAAAAAGTGAATTTCCCACCGGGATAAATAAAGTATCTATCTATCTATCTATCTATCTATCTATCTATAAGTTCATTAGTAAACTTTAACAAGCATATTATCTCATTTCTACTTATTTACTAAGTATATTTAATAGGCTACTCATTCAAAAGATTAAACACATCTACAAGCCAAGTATACTTTGAATACTGAACTATACTTTTAAGGGTAACACTTTACAATATGTTTTTTAGTTAACATTAGTTAGCATGAACTAATAATGAACTGCACTTCTACAGTATGTATTAAGTAAGGGCCAGAGTCGGGGTCGACTCCAGCACAGGAATCGACTCTCGGTGTCGACTCTGTTGCTGTGTCCGGAATCGCTCACTTGTTTACTGATTCTCGAATCCATAGTCTTTAATGCATGGCAGTTAAGTGCATAATGTCTGGTTAAGTGCACTAAGCAAGGAGTGAACGAAACGAAATGAGGAATTCAGTGCTGACGAATCGCATCAGAGAGCTGTCGCAGAAACTTTGTCACATACATGTTTGTAGCTTACTTTAGAAATAGATAACAGCATAGTGACTTAAGTTTGTAATTATACATACCTCCGTGTCAGCTTTAGTATTGATGGTAGCTTATTATTGCAATAAATATAGATTTGATTTTCCATAGTTAACCGTGTTCATTAAACTATCCATACATAAAAATAGTTTTAAAAAAAAACTCACATCAACAATAAACACATTAATAAGTGTACATTGTATGCATTTTTATGTATTGTATTCATTTTAGTATCTTTAACTCTTCTGTCCAAGCACTTTGATCATGACAATGATCATGTGCGTTTAGCGCCATCCCCCGACCATTATAATGAGATTAATTCATTAATGAATCCCTGCTTTCTCGTTTATTTAATTCTGACATAATATTCGACCTCAGATGTTTTTTGTGAATTTTCTCTCGGTAATATTAGGTATCGCAATTAGCAACATTGACAGGCTACATCATCTCTAAATTGGAGTAATTTGGAGTAATTCTCGCTAAACGTGTTGTTTTGATGAAGGGATTTTAAGGCTTTGTGTCGGGGAAAAATAAATTAAGTGTGTAAGGACTGCCATCTTGGCTTATTTACGATCCTGTTTTAATGTACAGTAAATGGAGTCGAGGAGTCGATTCCATCGACTCCTACAGTGGGAGTCGGGAGTCGGAGTCGACTCCAAAAAACCTGGAATCGAACACCCCTAGTGCCGGCGACTGTGGCATAGTAAAAGTTCTGCTGCTCGTGAGGCGTGTGTTGCGCAATCGCTCCAGCGGCCTCGTTCAGCTCCCACAACACTTGGTCCTGCTCTGCTTCATACTACAGTAACGTTAATAATCGCATCCATGAACATGCTTTCTTCCCGACTCCAATCCCGATTCTTTTGCACCGTCCGTTGAGGTGGAGACCACATGTCCCAAGATTCCGCTCTAAAACGTGGCGTCATCAAGCTATGCCTTTGTTTTGAATAGGCCTCTAGCGGCCAAAATTTTTACATAGTGTACCTTTAAAGGATTTTAATGCACGACGTAGAGGCGAAGAACCACCCGACGCAAAGTGGAGGCTGGTTGCCTCTACGTGTGTTAACCACAGGTAAAACCACAAATGGCTACGCACTACCACTGTCAAATGATATTATTTTATGATATGTTATATATGTCTATAAAAACACCTAAACACAGGTAAAAACTATGCACACCTTGACAAAGAAATTAATTATATATTCCCCTACCCACCTAATAAATATATTGCAATATTAATGGCTATAACATAGTTTTAAATATAAATATTCCACATTTCCACAAATCATGGTAATTTACTACAGTTTATTCATGGTAAAAGTTTGTGTGTTAGTGTGGTGATTTTGGGATTTAAAAGTCTTATCTTCATTCATGGCACATTTCTCTTGTTTTCCTCATCAGTCTGGTTGGGAATGTTGAGGCTGTTTCATCCGATTTAAAACTAGTTTAATCATCGAGTGATTTGTAGATTGTAGCTAAACGAGAGATGTGTGTCGAATTGAAATGCTAATCTCACTTGATGTCGCAAAGTTGTTTAATAATGGTGACCGGGAATAAACTCGACTCCTTTAAGAATTTAAAAAATTGCCATATTCACTGTACAAATGAAACGATATGCAAAAATCATTCATTTAGCCTACCTAAATAAACTGAAGCTGGTATGCTGGTTTGAGCTGGTCCTATGCTGGTCCATGCTGGTCCAGGACCATCTTAGGACCAGCATGGACCAGCATAGGACCAGCTCAAACCGGCATACCAGCTTCAAAACCTACCTTACCAGCATATGCTGTTTTTTCAACAGGGAGGTAAATGTATCATGCCAATTACATAATCAATTCAAAGATAATAGATACAAAACATCAAATGCTCAGAAATAAAGAGTAAATAAAGATGAATACCTGACATCATAAAGATACATAATGCTGAGTGTGAAGGACACACAGCATTAAGGGCCGACCTGGCTGCAGAATCGTGCCTTGAGCCTTCTGCAAAGTCTCTTTAAATACTCAGATCAAGACAGAAGACTTCTTTCAACTGAAAACACAAGTTCACAATGGGAATTTACATTAATCAGGGTCCCAGACTGATTTACACCTTTTTGGGGACAGAAAGCCATTTGCATGAAAGACCCCTTGAAAGGGGACCAAAATATCTCTAAACTCTTCAAACCTTTACAGGTGCATCTCAATAAATTAGAGTATCATGAAAAAGTTTTTTTTTCTGTAATTTAATCCAAAAAGTAAAACTTAAATATATTCTAGATTTATTAGACATAAAGTAAAATATTCCCAGTCTTTTTGTTTTCATTTTGATGATTACAGCTTGCTCAAAATCAAAAAATCATTATCTCAAATTATTAGAATATTTAATTTCAAGTTCTATTAAATGACCATTCTCAGGGTATAAATACTGGGTTTAGGTCAGTAATCCCAACAGCAGTCATGGGGAAGTCTGCTGACTTGACAGTTGTCCAGAAGACCATCATCAAGACCCTCTACAATGAGGGTAAGCCACAGAGGGTCATTGCTGAAAGAGCTGGCTATATTCATGGAACGTTGACTGGAAGGAAAAATGTGGTAGGAAAAGGTGTACAAGTGAAAGGAATGACTGCAGGCTTGAGAAGATTGTCAGGCAAAGCCGATTTAAGAACCTAGGAGAGCTTCAAAAGGAGTGGACTGAAGCTGGAGTCAGTGCATCAAGAGCCACCACACAGACGTCTTCAGAAAATGGGCTACAACTGTCACATTCCACGTACCAAACCACTTCTGAAACAAAGACAACGCCAGAAGCGTCTTACCTGGGCTAAGAAGAAAAACAACCGTACTGTTGCTTAGTGGTCCAAAGTCCTCTTTTCAGATGAAAGTAAATTTTGCATTTCATTTGGAAATCAAGGTCCCAGAGTCTGGAGGAAGAGTGGAGAAGCACAGAAACCATGTTGCTTGAGGTCCAGTGTAAAGTTTCCACAGCCAGTGATGATTTGGGCTGCAATGTCATCTGCTGGTGTTGGTCCACTGTGTTTTCTGAAGTCCACAGTCAACGTAGCCGTATACCGGGAAGTTTTAGAGCACTTCATGCTTCCTTCTGCTGACAAGCTTTTATGGAGATGCTGATTTCATTTTCCAGCAGGATTTGGCACCTGCACACACTGCCAAAGGTACCAAAAGCTGGTTCAATGATCATGGTGTTACTGTGCTTGACTGGCCATCAAACTCATCAAACCCCAGAGAGAATCTATGAGAGGAAGGTGAGAGACACCAGACCCAACAATGCAGATGGCTTGAAGGCCGCTATCAAAAGCAACCTGGGCTTCCATTACACCTGAGCAGTGCCACAGGCTGATCGCCTCCATGCCACGCCACGTTGATGCAGTAATTCATGCAAAAGGAGGACCAACCAAGTATTGAGTGCATAGAAATGAACATACTTTTCAGAAGCCTGACATTTCTGTTTAAAATATCCTTTTATTGATCTTATGAAGTATTCTAATTTATTGAGATAGTGAATTGGTGGGTTTTTGTTAAATGTGAGCCAAAATCATCACAATTAAAAGAACCAAAGACTTAAAGTACTTCAGTCTGTGTGCATTGAATTTGTTTAATACACGAGTTCCAGAATTGGAGTTGAATTACTGAAATAAATGAAATTTTCCACGACATTCTAATTTATTGAGATGCACCTGTATTACCTTCTGGTTTACTTTTGTGGGAATAAGACCATTGTACCAGTCGCACTGAGACATTTCAAATGATACCAATCATGTATAGCATTAGATGATAATTGTTCACATTAAACCATATAGATTTTGGGTGAATTTCAGGTCATCTCTGCATGTAGAGAGAAGAGATGGGGAAGAGGGGGTGAAGGGAAGGAAAGAAAATGTAGATTAAGGCAATGCTGAGGTGTGATTGCGTCTCGGATGGGGATGCTAATTTTGCAAGAGAGAGTGTTCAAATGTTAATTTCATTTGTTTTCTCAAAGAGTAGCCCTCTCTTGGTTCAGACAGTCCAGGGCGTACCAGTTTGACCAATATTATAAGGAGCATAATAGATGTAGCGTGTATTCAGGTTTCAGGCTACTCCCCCTGAAATATAAGGACAGCCAGTCCCTGTAATTTAAATTGTTAAAACATACTATATTTTTTATTACAAATTTTAAAATGCAGGACATTGTTTTCAGTGAGGATTATGTTTAGAGGTGGGGTTGGGGATATAAAATAATTTTATATATTCAGATCAGTATAAAAAAACAATTAAAAAAAACATGCCAATGGAAAGTCATAATGATAGGTGTACCATCATGCATGTGTGTGTGTTTACTGATTGCATCAGAATGTGCAGAATGTGACACTGTCTGTCTTTATAGTGTGGATCATGGACGAGCGGATTAGAGCAAGACTACACAAATGTACGTCTACACACACAAACACATATTTAGTGATTGTTGTTGTGTTATAAATGTTCTCTCTTCTTGTGTTCAGATGCCTATGATCTCACACTGGATCCAAACACAGCAAACGAGCATCTCATTCTGTCTGAAGGGAACAAAAAGGTGACACATGTGAGAGAGTGTCAGTCTTATCCTGATCATCTAGAGAGATTTGAATGCCCTCAAGTTCTGTCCAGAGAAAGTCTGAACGCAAAATCTGGATGCTGTTACTGGGAGGCTGAATGTAGTGGAGTTGACTTTGATATAGCAGTAACATATAAAGGAATCCCCAGGAAAAAGAGATTTCGTGGAAATGAGTTTAAATTCAATGAAAACACCTGGAGTCTGAACTGTTTTCATAACCATTTCACTGTCTGGGAAGGTTATGTGTCCACTGAAATACATGTCCCTTCAGGTTACTTCAATAGAGTAGGAGTGTATGTGGATGTGTCGGCCGGCACTCTGTCCTTTTACAGCATCTCCGACACACACACACTTACACACATACGCACATTCAACACCACATTCAATGAACCCCTCTATGCTGGATTTAGGGTTTGTGATGAATCCTCAGTGTCTCTGTGTGACATTAACTAATTGATTGCACATTTGTCTGTAATTACTCACAATTAATCGCCCCTAATATTAAAGTTTTTAATATATTTTATGCTGTAATAATTTCACATTGAATTTCCAAATAACATAGAAACAACAAAAAGACAGTATATTTTATATATTTGTTTAATGGCATCTTTTTACTAAGCGCTATGAATGAAGGACTGTATCAGTGATACCAGTCAGCCATTAATTATAGCCATTGAACATAATTTAAAGATATTGTTGTTGTTGTTTTTTTATCCGCCTAGGTTTTATATATATCAACTTTTAATTTAAGTGAACTTAAAACAGTCTTCACATAAAACCCACTTTAGCTGTGCCTTTAATAATATCAGGGCTCAACGCTAAGGTTTTTTCTTCTGGCCCAGTTGTACCAGTAAAATGCACCAAAAAAGATGGGGGGGTTTTTTCGTTGTTTTTGACCCATGTAACCTTGTAAACAGTGCTTTAAAAATTTCAGCTAGGTCTAACAGGTAAATATACAGAAATGTAATATAGATTAATCCTTATTAAAGCTACAAAAGTGATTCAGTCAAGAGCAGTGAGTGATTTTCTCTTTGCCCTTTGTTCTTTGATTAACATTGACACAGACTGCAGCAGGTTTATTAGGCTGCTGCCACATTAAGATCTGATGCACATGCCATGAATCTGACACACCCTATTTTCTCAAAACTTTTTACCTTCATTTAACACTTTTAATCTCATTTAAGACATGTGCATACAAGGATACTCACCAAAAACAGGCATTTTGACATAATTTTGAGTGTTTATGCCTGTTCAAGCTCCAAAGAGAACTCAATGCTGCACTGCCACGCTGTCTGATCACAGACAGTGTGCCAGTGCAGATTTGAGTTCTCTTTGAGGGAACTCTCACTATGTCCAAATGATGACGTGATATAGGGAAGGCCTTTGCATGATAGTGTCTGAAGCATGTGTGCAACTAGTCCAATCTTGATTTGTCCTGCATCACCTTGTGATGGGGTACTGTGTATGGGAAGCCGGCAATACAGCAACATCAACTTCTCTTCAGCAAGCGCTCTTGGCATAAAAGTGCTGTCAGAGTTGTTTTCAGGGGCTAAGGCTCAGGGAATGGAGAATTTTATCCTGAGATCGTGGAGTTAATTTAGAGGAGTTTGGCCAGGCAGAAGTGAATCTGTTTGTGTTGCAAGAGACGACCCACTGCCTACTCTGGTTTTTCCTCACACATCCAGCTCCTCTGAGACTGGATGCCATGTGCTGACATGGCAGAGGCTATGTCTGTACAATTTCCCCTTATCTGTCCTTCCCCATCCATGCTTAAGGTTTACTTGGAGGCCATAGCTCCCTCTCACGCACCGATGAGCAAGAGATCTTTGGGAGACTCCATTTGGATTTGTTTCCTTTGTGGCAACTATCATCCTCGTCATGTGTCGGCGGACCAGGAGAAGCTATATTTATTTGCCCTGGCTTTTGAGATGTACAGAAGGTACTCAACCAAAATGCCTATTATCACCGCGAGGCTGCAGCATTAAATGCAACCCAGGTTCACCCCCAGGTGGCGCAAAGGCTGCTGTGACATTTGTACTTTCAAATGAAGATAAAATAACGAAATAAATTACTGGTGGTAATAATAATTATTTAAATATTTATTCTTGGCTAATTATTTATCATAAGTGCATATGTTCAAGCTCTTTGAATAGTCTACTGTTACAGTGAAATATTACAGTGATGGCAGACAAAATGCTTGACATTACATTTAAAAATTCACTGATATTTAAACAGGGGATGCACAGTTTGTTTAATGGTTTTCCCCGTAAAACATTTAGCCTATAAAACGGTTAACCTATTAGCAAAAAAATTCTGCTGTTTTCGACAAAATGCAGCGCAATCCCTGATAAAGATTTTAACAGCCCTCTTGCACTTTAATAAACATAATAAATTCACCACAAGACTATAATATCCAACAGTCAGTGTCAGAAATGAAGAGCGCTCTTAGTAGGTTATTATTATTTTATTTCATTATTATTATTATATTATTTAATATTTTATTATTTTTATTTTTGTCATTTAGTCAACGAAAATGTTTCAAGTCTTTTTAAAGCTATAATAATCATATTCAGCCAACACTGATTTATTTGATACAGATCTGTTTTGAAATTTGTTTTTTTTTTTCCCCTTTCATTGCTTTATCATTTATCCATTGGTTATCATTGTCAGTTTCATGAGTGATTCACAAAACCAAATGCTTGACCAATCTGCTGTTTCTTATCAAGAACAGTTAGGGCTGTAGTCAAGTCCACCTTTGTCGAGTCCAAGTCAAGTCCAAGTCCAAAAGGTTCGAGTCCAAGTCAAGACCGAGTCCAAAGAGGTTCAAGTCCAAGTCAAGTCCAAGTCCAAAAGGTTCGAGTCCAAGTCAAGTCCGAGTCCAAATGAGACAGTCAAGACACAGACAGAAAAAAAAAGAATCCTCTTCAAGACCACGTACATAACTATTGATAATTTATGTGATGCAAGAGACAGCATACCTTAGATTCTAAAATAATAATTTTGCATTATTACTTGTTTTTAAATTCTCTACAACTGTGGTTCCCAAACATTTTACAGTCGGGTTGTAGTCGTAGTCCAGAGCTGCGCTTTACGACAGTGTGATTCACTGAAGGAAACTGTAGGGGGAGCTTTGCAAATCTTACCGAGTTCCGCTTTAAAGTGCTTTTTTTTTTTACCTCTATAAATACCTTTTAAAAAATAAATAAATGTTTTAAATGAAAAATGTCCAAAAGAGAAATAAGCAATGATGTTAAAATGTGTGATACTTTTAAATATTGAACTAAAACCGCCAGTAGGTGGTGGTAAGTCACTGTCTTAATGAGTGAGTCATCGAGTCATTTATTCATTCATTCAGTAGCAAAGCAAGTAGATGTATTTTTGAAAGGGTAATTGAATCATTGACTCTCATGGTTTTTACACAGCCACAGATTCGTTCACAGTACATCGTTATGAGTCTCAGTTCTGCTGTGGCTTTCATTTGAACTAGAGATGCGCCGATTGCAATTTTCTTGGAATCGATTCCGATTTCCAATTTTTGGATAGTGTGATCTGCCAATACCTATTTTTGCCGATTCTGATTTTCTTTCTAAGAACTATAATTGACAGCATATACAAACAAAAATCTACCTTCCTTCAATGCAAAGTTTTATTTTCATAAAAAAAGTAAAACTCAGTAATAAAATAAGAACAAATAAAAAAAAATCCAAACAGCAAATAAATGCAATAGAATAGAGAGCTATGAAACTAAGTTTTTCAGGTTAAGTAGGTTTTTATTTAGAAAAGAAATACTACAGAAATTAAAGTAATCAAATGTAAAATAACACATCCACGTTGGTTACCTTTATTTCTGTATTTTTTATTGTAAATATTAAATACATATTTATTCTTACCATTAAAGTTAAAAACGAATTCAGTCAAGAGTAGAAAGATTTTCTTTGTCTTTTGTTCTTTAAATAACATGACAGACAGCTGCAGGAATATTGGACTGCTGTCCCTTTAAGAGTTTATGAATGGACCCAATACTGTTAGACAACATTGGTTATGAGCAAATATTTACAATGTTGTTATCATTATCAATTAAAAATAACAAATAAAAATGACAGAAAATCAATAACAAAGATCGTTTTCGGATCAATGAATGTACATTTCAAACAAAAATATGCTGGCTTGAAAAGGCTATCCCAAGGTAAGTCTCGAACTTGTATCTCTGAAAGCACAGTGGCACCATGTTTCGTACCATTATCCACTGGCCTATTTTCAATACTCTTATATGGAGTATGCAAAGCCTACTCATTCATGCAGCTTAGGAAAAACTATGCTATCACAAACATGTTTTATTTGTAACCTATGTAATTCACATTTGTTTTTTGTTTTTATTACAAGAAGAAAATAACATAATACATAGGCCAATTAAGAAATAAAGAGAAATACGGGATATTAGTACTTAGGGTTGTCACGATACCATAAAAATGTCTTACGATACTATACCAGCTGAAGTATCACGATCCCAAGTAGCATCGCGATACCATGCAGTATACAAAAAGAACCAAACTTTCATAAAAACATGAAAACAGACCAGATTTTTCTCTGAATACTTCATTAATGAGAATGAATAACAAGCTTTTATTACCAATCAAATGAATCATTGTAAACAAAATTCATCTTAGCACAGCACTGAAGCTGTATGACCTGACATTACGATGTAGCATTTATGCATTTACACTTCAATTACAATTGCATAAATAATGTTATGATATTAATGTTTCAAATATAAAAATCTGAATATAGAAATAAAAATGTTGGCGGAAAAAAATGATAGAATAGACCTACTTTTAGATGGTAAAAAATGATAGAATAGGCCTACTTTTAGATGGGAGACTAAAGTCGCCAGTAGGTGGCAGCAAGTGTTAATGATTAAGTCAATGAATCATTCAACCGATTCGTTCAAAACGGCTGATTCATTCAGGAATGAAGCAAAACTGTCTTAATGAATGGATTAGTGAGTCAGTGACTCGCTTAATTTGTTCAAAAACAGATTCATTTAGAAACAAAACAAAAACAGCGCTCTTGCTCGTGTCACGAACTATCAGGAGCATTTTTGCCAGCCTATCTTGAAATATCTAACCCTGACTGGAGAGCAGTATGTATATTAAAACATATAATACATTTATAATTATAAAATCACGATTGATATGATTGATAAGAATCGAGTGCAAACCCGCTATAGCTTATTGATGAATGGAACTGCATTTGTCAGAATCGTGTTCGCAAAGATGTTTCTAGAAACAAACTATTTAATCTTTTCCAGAAGTGGTCAAATGAGCAACGAAAAAACTGTGAGAATTCATTCTTATATAAAGATTTTATGATGTTAATTAAGTGAATTTCAGACCCTTTCTCCAGATAAAATGCACTGCGAACAACAACGTGCAAGTGCAACTTTATCTCATTGCAAAATTAACTGAAGCATCAGGAAACAATAGGGCGCTAATTCTACAGAGCATTCACTACACAGGGCACAGCAGACAGTCAACGGCAGTCTCTTGTAATGTTTTTGCAGGCATGCATGTTCATTTGAAGTGTACTGCCGCACATACAACATTCCTTACGGTACTGACGATACTACCGTTTAAAAAATACAATGGCATCGCCAGTATTTTGAAGCTTTAGTATCACGATACTACCGTAGTACCGGTACACCGTGCAACCCTATTAGTACTGCATTATAGCCATGAAGTCCATGAAAAAGTAAACACAATTTTGACATTTATTGTAGGCCTACTGTTTGAATTCAATCTAAACAGCAAATGTTTACTACATGTGGTGTGCATGTGATTTTAAAAATTTTATTGATAGTATTTTTTAATCTCCACATGGCGCAGTTGACTGCTACTCTCAAAAATGAGCTGTGATACGTCCACTCCATGACATGTGAAAATCTATGGTTATAGCACCTCTTAGGGCTCAAGCAGAAATGAATTTCCTGCTGCAAACCGCAATGGTACCCGCGGTGACAAAAAACGCATTCTGGCTGAGTACCATCTGTATGTCTGTAGGACTGCTCAATGGTGGAAGCCATGTCCATGGCTTTCGAGGTGCATGGTGTGTCTTCACCTCTGCTAGTGAGAGCTAGAAGTATGGCAGCTTCATTCAAAATAAAATATATAAAAAAAGAAGTATGACAGCTTCAAAAGCCTTGTTGTCAGGGGTCTCCCTCAAAGCCGTTTGTGATGCAGCGGGTTGGTCGGCCCTGCCCACATTTATAAGGTTTTTCAGCTTTGACCTGCAGGTCTCAGTTGCTTTTGTCCCGAGTTGTGCCTAAACAGTTTCACACCAGGACAGGCACAGTATGTCTCAGTGGTTATTTTGTTCCTCATAGTGTCATTATTTGGATGCAGCACAAGTTCCCTCAAATAGGAACATCTCAGGTTATGAATGTAATCATTGTTCCCTGAGAGGGGAATGAGACACTGCGTCCCCTTGCCTTCCTACATGCCTGTGTTGCCGGCTTCCCATTGTAACATCTGCGGTACAGTGATGCAGTACCAATCAAGACTGGACTAGTTGCACACGTGTTTCACACGCAGTCACGCAGAGGCGCTCACCATAGCATCATCATTTGCACACAGCGCCTTGTTCACAGGGTAACAATGGTTACATTTGTAAACTGATACGTTCTGTTTTTTGGCATCTTATTGGGCTTGAATGGTTTAATAGCACTTGAATAAAAGATTTTATGAATTTATGAATGTGATTTTATACTGTAGCACAGCCAATTATGGAAGCCCGTTTCCGCCACAAAAAAAAAAAAAAAATCCACTAAAAAAAAAATAAAAATTAAAAGCCACTAAAAAAAAAAAAAAAGATGAATTGCGACTTTTTATCTCAGAATTCTGACTTTTTATTGAGTTATAAGTCAGAATTCTGAGATAAAGTCGCAATTGCGTGATAAAAGTCAGAATTGAGATATAAAGTCGCAGTATAAAGTCAGAATTCTGAGATATAAAGTCGCAATTGCGTGATATAAAGTCAGAATTCGCAATTGATATAAAGAGAGATATAAAGTCGCAATGCGATATAAAGTCAGAAGATATAGTCTAAAGTCAGAATTGAGATATAAGTCGCAATTGCGAGAAAGTCAGAATTCTGAGATATAAAGTCGCAATTTATAAAGTCGAATCTGAGATAAAGTCGCAATTGCGTGATAAAAAGTCAGAATTCTGAGATAAAAAGTCGCAATTGCGAGTTATAAAGTCAGAATTCTGAGATAAAAAGTCGCAATTGCGTGATAAAAAGTCAGAATTCTGAGATATAAAGTCGCGCGTGATAAAAAGTCAGAATTCTGAGATATAAAATTGCGTGATAAAAAGTCAGAATTCTCGCGTGAGTCAGAATTGACTTTATTTCTCGCAGTTGCGACTTTATATCTCAGAATTGACTTTTTCTTACTAATGTGAAACGTTATTTATCACTTCTTACTTTGCTTGCATTTCCTTTCATTGCGACTGACCATCAGGATTACTGCTTTGTTATTATTATACATTAAATAGACCATCAGGATTGCTGCTTTGAAATTATTATATATAAATAGAGGACATCATAAAGGATTATTTTTAGCGCCGATTTACCAGTAAAGAAATATTGATTTTACTGGAGGAGACACATAAAGATTAGTCTCCGGATATGCATTATGCAGGAATATGCATATAGAATGTTTCCACGGTAACCTTGTACACAGCGTTTCAAGGAGAAAAAAGCTTTTACTGCCATCTAGTGGGCTTAATACTAAAACAACCAATACCTATCATGTTTCATTAACTTTGCAACTCAATCATGCAATTCTGCAAATTACAGTCGAAGTATTTGGACAATAAAAGTTGTTTTTAACAGAATGGATACACTAATGAATTTTGCACAATAATAACAATATAATAATAATCATAATAAGAAGAAGAATCAGCTGTGGTGGAGGCGCAATAAATCAGACAAAGCTGAAGTGGCACATTTTACACCAACAGCTTCAGACTTCACGGCAGCACGGCTATCGTTGGATGCACTGTACAGACAGAGATACTGACCATCAGTTAATTGCGAGAAAAAAAGTCAGAATTCTGACTTGCAATTGCGACTTTTTCAGAATTTGACTTTTATCACGCAATTGCGACTTTTATCTCAGATTTGACTTTTATCACGCAATTGCGACTTTATCTCAGAATTCTGACTTTATAACTCGCAATTGCGACTTATCTTTCTGACTTGCAATTGCGCTCACTGACTTTATATCACGCAATTGCGACTTTATATCTCTTCTGACTTTATATCACGCAATTGCGACTTATATCTCAGAATTCTGACTTTATAACACGCAATTGCGACTTTATATCTCGCAATTCTGACTTTATATCACGCAATTGCGACTTTATATCTCGAATTCTGACTTTATAACTCGCAATTGCGACTTTATATCTCAGAATTCTGACTTTTTTCACGCAATTGCGACTTATATCTCAGAATTCGACTTATATCGCAATTGCGACTTACTTTATCTCGCAATTTTATATCTCGCAATTGACTTTATAACTCGCAATTGCGACTTTATATCTCAGAATTCTGACTTTTATCACGCAATTGCGACTTTAATCTCAAAATTCTGACTTTATAACTCGCAATTGTAAGTTAAAAAGTCAGAATTGAGATAAAAAGTCGCAATTCATCTTTTTTTTTTTAGTGGCTTTTTATTTTTATTTTTTTTTTTAGTGGAGTTTTTTTTTTTTTTTTTTTTAGTGGCGGAAACGGGCTTCCATAGCCAATAGATAAACGAATGCTGCATTAAATTTTTTTTTAATGTTTTAAACTGAAAAAAAAAAAATATTTACACATTCATTTGACAGCCCTACTTTTTATATATTGAAGTGCTGTCAGTTACCAAGCATGCTTTGGTTTTGTGTTGATTTAATGTCAGAGACTGTGTAATTATTTGAAATGGGTTTAGTGGTGTGTTCTTGGTTAGTTAAAGGTCCAAAATTGTATGTAATATCATATGTTGTGTACAGCACATGTATGTGTGTCGTCCATTGTTGAACTGTCTAGTCTGAGAGGTGTAGTGCTGCTAGATGGTCATATTCAGCATTACTTCTTTCTGTTTATACACTGTAATCTGTATGTAGACTGTGATGTCAATAAAGCTTACACTACACCAAAAATTATACTGACTTTAAGTTATGTGAATGAGTAAAATAAAGTTCTGTGAACTTCCAGTGTCCACAATAACATATATTTCACATATCAATACTTGTAATGTTAAATCTATAAGATTGTTTGTCTAATAACTTCAAACATCCTAAACAATTTGAGTAATATAAAATTTTTATTAAATACTTAAAGGGTACATAACACACACAGTTTCTGCCAATCTCATGTTAATCTTGAGTACCTATAGAGTAGTAGTGCATCCTTCATATCTCCTGTACTGATACTGACTATAGTAACAGTTAACCAACAGAGGGCGTCATTTAGCTGTGTTGCTTTATGTTGCTTGTAAATGGAGGTTGAGCAATAAAGCACTCTGGAGAATGTCAGTCTGTGTGATGAGTTCAGTCAATACATGGTACCAGGAGTAAACTCGTAAAACATGAGTGTAATGAATAATATACGCCCACCGGACGAGTTGAAGTTGACGGGTAACGTCCACGCTAACTGGAAAGCCTTTAGGCAAGGTTTTGAACTTTATTTGTTAGCTATTGGACTCGACGAAGGAGACGATTGACGGAAGATAGCTCTGTTGCTAACTGTAGCTGGATGGGCTGCACTGAACGTGTACAACACGTTCGTCTTTTCGGAAGAGGAAAGAGACACGCTGCCCGCAGTACTGAGCAAGTTTGAGGATTACTGCACGCCGAGAAAGAACGAAACATATGAACGGTATGTCTTCAGGAACAGAATGCAAAAAGAGACTGAATCAATAGAACAGTATGTAACAGACTTGCGTCTTAAGAGTCAATCCTGACTTATGGGTTTGAACAAATAACATCAAGTCCACTGTACCCGCAGTCAAACGGCTTGGCTGAAAAAGGAGTACAGATTATAAAGCATCTGCTAAAGAAAGCTGCTGAGAATGGAGAGGATCCTTATTTAGCACTGCTAAACTACAGAGCATCCCCTCTTGAATGCGGACGGTCTCCAGGTGAAATTCTCATGAACAGAAAGCTGAGAACACAGCTACCCTCAGCAGAACACCTCCTTCAGAAGAGATATGGAGATTATACAAAGATAAACAGCCAGAGCAGAGCCTATGACAGGAATGCCAAACAGTTATGCCCACTGGAACAAAAGGACACGGTACGTGTCAGATGTGATGGAAAATGGGGACCGGTTGCAAAGGTCATCAAAGAGACAACACCAAGATCCTACGAGGTACTTACAGAGTATGGTAACACACTGCGAAGAAATCGCCGTCACCTGCTGAAAGTACCAAGCACCTGTATTGAAAGTACAGACACAGTTATCTCTGATGGACTAACGGAGCAAACGCGAGTAGAAAAAATCTCACCTAGCTCTACAACCGCCACGGAAAATGTCACAGAAAACTCACCTTCCACTGAGATAGGTGGGGGAAGACCACGTTGTCACACAATGAAACCTAAAAGACTGATACAAGAGTGTTAAGTTAGTTTAAAAAACAAAACAAAAAAAAACATAGTATTTGCTGAGTATTGACTCATATGCAACAAAGTTTTGTGCAGTTAATGTTAGACATACGCAGCAAGATAGTGTTGAACTAACAATTTTTTTTTGGTGTTGTTGTGAGTAAGTGCTGTTAAAGTTGACAGACCTTGTTTAAGTTATTGTTAAAAAAAAAAAGGGGAGGTGTACTGATACTGACTATAGTAACAGTTAATCAACAGAGGGCGACATTTAGCTGTGTTGTTTTATGTTGCTTGTAAACGGTGGTTGAGCAATAAAGCACTCTTGAGAATGGCAGTCTGTGTGAAGAGTTCAGTCAATACAGGCTAGATATGTATTAAGCTAGAGTAGGCTATGCTAAGTAGGCCTACATTTGTTGTGTATTAAACTAATTAACAATTTATATAATTTAGGTCCGGAAGTTTGCCTATGATTTGGCAAAGACCTACAGTTGCAGGTACCCCGAAACCTGGGCAGAGAACGGGATGGCTGGAGCCGACTGGTTCACAACATTTTTGAAGAGGCACCCCACTCTCTCCATAAGAAGCCCTCAGGCTACAAGCCTCTCAAGGGCTACGAGTTTCAATGAGACAAACGTCAATAAGTTTTTTGACAACTTGTTTTCTGTCCTGGACAAACACCGATTTGCTGCACAGGATATCTGGAACATGGATGAAACAGGTGTGGTGGAAATTATCTATATCTCCCTCAGAAACACCTTCCAGAGGCTCACAGCCTTACACAATAAAAGCATTACAGAATAAAAGCACTAAATAACATAATATTTTTCTATACAGGAATCACCACAGTGCAAAATCCTGAAAAAAGGGAGTCAAGCAAGTAGGTGCAGTCACCTCTGCAGAACGGGGGACACTAATTACACTTGCCTGTGCAGTGAATGCCTTGGGGAATTCCATCCCACCAATGTTCATCTTCCCCCGGAAAAAAATATATCCTTCCTTTACCAGCAATGGCCCTCCTGGCTGTATCGGTACAGCAAATGGGTCTGGGTGGATGCAAGGGGAGGACTTTTTGGTCTTCCTCAAGCACTTCCAGACTCACACCAAGTCCTCACTGGAGTCAAAAGTGCTGCTAATTCTGGACAACCATACCTCCCACCTTTCTGTGGAGGGGATTGATTTTTGCAGGAGCCATAGCATCGTCCTCCTCTCATTCCCCCCACACTGTTCCCATAAGCTGCAGCCCTTGGATCGCAGTGTATATGGGCCACTGAAGAGGCTGGTATACAACTGCTGTGACAGCTGGATGAAAGCTCATCCAGGAGCCACAATGACCATTTATGATCTGCCAGGCATTGTGAAGAGTGCCCTTCCCCGTGCTGCATCACCGGCAAATATTCAGGCAGGGTTTGCATGCACTGGAATTTGGCCTTTTAATAGGAATATTTTCACTGACAGTGACTTTGCACCATCCCTAGTCACAGACCGCCCAATGCCAGCAGTGACACCAGAGGTTCCATCTTCCTCTACAACTCCATCACCCGATGTGGCAACGGTGGCATCCTCCATGCCACTTAGAGCATCATCTCCTGTCACACCATGTGTGGTGTCCAAGCCTGAGCCTGAGCCATCATCCTCTGCTATGGACACAACTTTTTCACCCGTGTCCATCCGTCCACACCCAAAAGCTGGCCCAAGAAAGCAGATGACAAAGGGCAGGAAAAGAAGGGAAACCGCTGTCCTTACAGATACTCCCGTGAAAAAACAACTGGAGGCCGAGAAAAAGCAGGTGCAGCTAAAAGAAAAATGAATTTCAGCAACACAAAAAATCCAAACTGAAGAAGCAGAAAATTCAGGACTCATCTGATGATGAAAATGAATTCTGCATTGTGTGCTTGGAAAGCTTCTCCAGGTCAAGGGAGGTTTGGCTCCAGTGCTGGTCCTGTAAAGCCTGGGCACACAAGGACTGCACAGACGGAAGGGATTTTTACACTTGCCACAACTGTGACTCAGACTTGGCCTATCGAGCCCCACCCCCTCTCTCTCTGTTGTTGAGAATGTTTGAGTTCATGTTTAAACTTTTTGAGGTGTTCTACCCAATAAATAATTTTCTTGCATTATAATTTGACAGTTTCATCCTCTTTTTTGTCATTTGTGTGAAAAAAAGGTAATCATTACTTAAAAACATGAAATGAATAGTCACAATAACATGACTGATAAATAATATTTTCTATTTTGAGTATATGATTGATTCATTATGTATATTTTAGACATGTTACAACCGTCCCTGACATGCGTTACAACCGTCCCTGTACACTGGGACGGTTGTAACAGTGGAGAGACTGTATTAAAATAAATTTTGCAACCTGTACATATTTCATAAAACCACTTAAATACATTGTTTCAGCAGTTGACAGATTGAAGTTTATAATATAACAAATTGGTTATTCCAGTAAAAATGGTTTTTGATGTATTGCTAAAAATTGCAAAAAGTGTTACAACTGTCCCTGGTCTCCCCCTCCCCTAAACCTACGTCACTGAAAACACTGTAACATTTTCAACAAACGGAATTCTTTAAGCTGCTTCCCTCATGGAGACCTAAAATGTCTTCAGGAAGTCAAAATGTATTGGTATTGATTGTGGTAACGTTTTTGTCCCTATAACGTAAAGAATACCAGGACACCCCCCCACACACAAACATAGCCTACGCACTTTATATTTGTTCTTCTTATTCGTCTAATGGTTACGACAGAGACAGTGAGTACAGTAAACAAGTTAACTAATGACTGCGCTCTTTGTACCTGGATAGGGTTTGCCTCCCTGAAAACTCTCCTGTAATGTCCTTTGTCGGACAGAGGGAGGTCGGGCAGAGGAAGACTGGGCAGCTGTTTGTTTTTGTTCTGCCTCTTTATAAATTTCTGGGTGTGATGTTTGTAAATGTTTGAAAAGATTGCTGGTGTTGTTGCTGTGTATGACTCGTTTATCACAAATATTGCACCATGCAATACCTTTTTTGGCACTTGAAAAGTAGCACCACACCACGCTACGTTTTCTCTCTGCCATGATCATGCCATTTTTTGTGAGACCGTGCGTGCGTGACGTGTTGTGAGTGTGGCACACTGTGCTATGCGCAGCCGCAGACCGATCGGTGTGTAACGTTATACCACCGCGTCTGCGAGAGCTTTTCTTTTTTATATATATCATACACACACCGTCCTGATCGACTTGCACACACGGCTAAAAACATTTAGATATGCAGAAATTATTAATATAATTAAGTATCGATACTTTGCAGAAAATATCGATACCAAAATAGTAGGTTCCGAGTATCGATATATCGATACTGCAGCATCGATTTGCACATCCCTAGTCAATATCCTATCTGTTATTAGATAGCATGTGATAATAGTGAGCAGCATGATAATACACTGTTTTTACGTTAATGTTTATTAACTGTTGTACCAGTTGTCATGGTTGTTAGCTTAGCGCTGCTAATAAGACAGACAGGGATAGCTGCATTACTGTAATGGGCGTGTCGAAAGGTGAAATGCTACAATTGTAAATTATGTCACGTCCATCATCATAACAATCTGCAGATAACGTTACTTGTCTTTGCTGAAACTAAGTTTGTTCGACATGAAGTGGCACTTCTGTGGTATTTTAATGGTCTGTGTAGTGCCGTTTCAAGTCGAACAAGCCCACATCCTTGTCTTCATGAGGATCGCAGCTTATTGTTGCTTAACAACGGCCAACACCACCGGAGTGCAAGCTCTAAAAATAGATTCATTTAACAGTTTACTCACCTCAAATTCTCTCTGTAGAGAACAAAGTCCATGTTGCCTCTCCAGCCAGGACCTCACCCATATCCTGCCCACTTTTCCCTTTTTTTTCCCCTCTTATTTTCCACACAAATATAACTGCAGATGAAGAGTGCTAGCTGTCTGTTTACATCCATGTTCAAGATCTCGCGCAGTTATGCCCGTTGTGACTCACAAATCGCTCAGTGCGGTCTCAGTCGTAAACTTTTGTGCTCTTCTCCTACTGTCAACGATTAAAATCGGCTCCAGTCGAAGGAAACAATCGGAAAGTGTGTTCAGTTCAGTCTTAGAATGTTTCAGCCAAACGTTAGGTGTGTCCCGGCATAATAAAGATCTTCATCGCTGGCAAACAATAGGACATATTTGCAGATTTGTTTTTAATTGACTGTAGGTCCACTGCCACTTCATCCAATGCTCCGAGTGAGAAACCGCTTCAGACGATTCAGCACATGCAGCGAACTGAACAAATCATTCAAACTGATTCGCGAACCAATTTAGACAGTTTTGCCAACTTGTTTGATCACTACGCATTTCTTAACATGTACAGTATTGCATTAAAATAAAGTAATGAGAGGAACGTTGCCCAACGTAGCGAAGTAAAAGTATAGATTTTTCATTAGAAATATACTCAAGTTAAAGTACCCACGTTTAAATCTACTCTAACAAGTACAAATTTTCCAAAAAATTATCAAGTAAATATAATGAAGTAAATGTATTTCGTTCCACCTCACACATGCCCTGTTGTACACATGGATCATCCTGCAGGCGGACGGGGTGTGCAAGCCTAAACCAGCTGTAGTTTAGGCTACAGGTAGGCGCGGGTACCAAAACCTGGTAATGAGCCCAGCGGCTAAATTATTATATAAGCCTGCATTGTATAGATCAACTCTGACGTTATCAATACAAGCCTCTCTGATGACAGCATTCTGTCATCAAAAAGAAATCATTTGTCTTCTGAAGATGAATGAAAGTCTTACTGTTTTGGAACGACCTGTAGGTGAGTAATTAATGAACTCACCTTCAAGTATCTTTGTATGTTCATTAGAAATATATGGGGCAGTGACAAAGAAGAGAAGGAGATATTTCTGGGGAGGGTCCATCCATACAAGGACAATTGTTTGAGGAGGGTCCATCTTTGGAAGGAGATGCTGAAGAGGGTGCATCAGCTGGAGATGTTTTAGACTATGGATACAAGGAAACTGCTGATTCCAGTGACTCTAATACCGAGCTTGATACTGATGATACAGATGATACGCCATCATTACACAAAGATTTGGCTGGATGGGCAACAACAAGTCAAACACATGTTGCGCTAAATAAGCTGCTTGGAATCTTAAGAAAACATGGACATACACTTCCAAAAGACAGAACACTGCTAGCAACCCCGTCAGGGTTTGAAATTAAGAATAATGGTGGCCAGTATACATACTATGGGTTAGAGCTGGGGAATTCTCCAGTACCTTTCCCAAAACCCATCATTTACAGGCAGTATAGACGTTACTATCAATATAGATGGTCTGCCAATATCAAGTCCAGTAAAACACATTTTGGAGTATTCTTGCAAAACTGGATAAGGCTGAGCCATTTCTGGTTGCCCTATACTATGGCAATAGCAAGCCTGACCCTGTTCATGACTATCTTCGTGATTTAATTGAAGAATTGCAGGTGCTTATGCGAAATGGTGTCCCACACAAACACAGTGCTCAAAGTAACTGCGAGCATTCATATGTGATGCTCCTAGAGCATTTCTAAAGTGCATCAGAAGCCATAATGCTTTGCATGGATGTGAGCGTTGTTGTCAGTGGGACATCAGTTGAGGAAGGGTTGTCCACTTGGATAATTGTCTTGTGAGAAACTCACTGATGATAAATTCAGTCAGTTGCAGTATCCAAACCATCAGAAGGAATCTACACCTCTAACCGAACTGGGGATCAAATGTGTCACACAGTTTCCTCTTGATCACATGCACCTCATTTTTCTTGGAGCAGTGAAAGATTACTCCTTTTTGTTGCGAGGCCCAGCTATTGCAGGTTGCAAAAAGGACAGAGAGAAAAAATCAGCCAGAAGTTGATACAGCTTAATGGTGCGATGCCGGCCGAGTTTGCCAGGCAGCCAAGATCTCTCATTGAACTGGATCGTTGGAAAGCAACAGAATTACGGCAATTTATTTTGTATACAGGACCACTTGTGTTGCAGGATGTGTTGTCTGTTGACCATTATCATAATTTTCTTTCATTATCAATTGGAATGTCTTCTACTGGATGAAAATGATGCCAGAAGAGCCATTATTGAATATGCCCGAAACCTTCTGGAACATTTTGTAGATACCTTTCTGAACTGTATGGGAAACTTTCCAACTAAACATCCACTCCATCAACCACATTGTGATGTTTCACTTCAGTGCTGATTGTATGCTTTCGTTTGCGAACCTCAGTTCATACAAAATTGGTGATCCGTTGAACGGATGTTGCTCCGTCGTTCTAGAGCAATGGAGTTTCTTGTTGACTAGGAAAGTAAGTTTTTTGTATATTTTTTGGACTTCGAATGAATTCGTTGTTAGGTCATGAGGAGTTTGCTGAAAGAGTTTGCGTTTTTAGATGGGGGAAAACTTGAAGCAATGAGGTTTGCTTTTTTTCAGCCAAGTTTTTCGTTGTATTTTTTTTTAGTGAAATTTCTTGCTTCTTTTCATGGTACGACAAATTGTCGTTGTGAGGGACGAGGCGAAAATGGGATGTTTGTTTTTTTTTTTTGTTTTTTTTTTGGATTTTTGTGAATTCTTTTTTTTTTTGCAATTTTTTTTTTTATTTTTTTCTTTTCTGTTTTTTTGTTTTTTCGTTTTTTTTTTTTTTTTTTTTTTTTTTTTTTTGGAAACTTTTTTTTGTGTTTTTTTTTTTTTTTCGGATTTTTGATTTCTTTTAGTTTTTTTTTTTTTTTTTTTTTTTTTTTTTTCGTTTTTGTTTCTTTTGTTCTTTTTTTCATTTGCTTGGTTAAAATTGTTCTTTTTCGGGTTTTGTTCGTGTTATTGGTTTTTTTTTTTTTCTTTTTTTGTTTTTTATCGTTGTTTTCGTTTTTTTTTTTTTTATTTTTTTTTTTCTTTTTTTTTTTTTTTTTTTTTCTTCCGTGTTTTTTTTTTTTTTTTTTTTTTTTTTCTTTTTTCGTGTTTTTTTTTGTTTTTTTTTTTTTTTTTTTTTTTCTGTTTTTTTTTTTTTTTTTTTGTTTTTTCTGCGTTTTTTTTTTTTGTTTAGTTTTTTTGCCGGTTCGTTTTTTTGTTGTTTTTTTTTTTTGTTTTTTTCTTTTTTTTTTTTTTTTCGTCGAAGATTTTTTGTCAGTTTTTTTTTTTTTTGGTTTTTTTTCTGTTTCGTCTGATTTTTTTTTTTTTTCTTTTTTTTTTTTTTTTCGTCTTTTTTTCGATTGTTTTTTTTTTTCTTTTCGATTTTTTTTTAGTTTTTTCTTTTTTTTTTCTTCTGTTTTTTCCGTTGTTTATTTTTCGTTTTTTTTTTTGTTTTTCTGTGTTTTTTTTTTTTTTTTTTCTTTTCGTTTTTTTTTTTTTTTTTTCTTGCTGATTCGCTGTTTTCGGAAATAGCAAAAATCCGTGGTTAAGGTCATGAGAGATTGTGAACAGCAAACATACAGGAAAACAGGAAGCAATGGAGGTGCAAACCGTACTCCATATCGGCCAAGGCACCAAATCCCTGCTTCATGTTGGAGACCGAGCAAATTGTGTTTGTGAGGGAAAAGAGGCAAGATGGAATGTTGGTTGTGGATGTGATCGACCCAAAGGTCACAAAGCAGCTATTTGATCTACCTTGCGAGTCAAAGCTGATTAACATTGTATATGTTGTGGAAAGTGACCTTAGTACAATGAAGAGGAAGCTTTTGGAGGCAAAGGATCTGCATAGGAAGGCTGTCTGTTTACCACATGCATAGGGATTTGCCATATTCCCCCTTCTCCACTTAACTGAAACTTGGTTCTGTCTAAACTTTCTGAATGAGAATATTGCAGATGTCAGTTAATACACAAGCACATATATGCCTATTGAAAAAATAATAATAATAAAAAAAGTATAATTCTTGTATTTGATTATAGGAATGTCATTCATTCACTGTTTTTCATTGAGTAAAGATCACATAACAAATCTTTCATTTGTCCTATCCACAGGCCATTATGTCTCAAAGACTAAGGAATGCACCAAAAAAGAAATGTTATGAAGACTACGTCCAAGGTTCGTTCAATTTTCACCTTTCAGTTTCTACTACAATTTTGTTGATGCAGGTAAAAATCTCAGAATTGATTTGATAATACAATGGAAATATTGCAATTTATTTTAGATATGAGCTCATCTGAGTCCTTGCTGCCATCACCACCACCAAAGAAGCGCAGGGTAGTTGTGCTGTTTATTTTGTTTGTGAAACTACTTACAAAAGTTGAGAGATGTGCTATAACAAATTTGTTTGCAATTAAATTTGTAATGTGGCTATTTTAATTAAATATTTTTGTTATATAAAAATTCATTGGAAACATATTTAGTAGTTTTTAAATCTTTGATATATTTTTTTTACATATAGTTTGTACTTTCCCTGTTCCACCCAAAAAATTTGGTACGACGCCAAAGCTGTCACTGCCTCAGGTAAGCTTAACATTATAGTACAATAATTATATTGACAATGTCCACATTAGTTCATTTTAATTTGCCTGTTTTCCAGAATTAGGTTAAATATCTAATATAAGGTTTAAATGGGTTAGTTCATTAATCGTCCTTGCAAACAAGCAAGACAGATCTAAAGCTTAACTGCTCTGATTGCAGTGTCATTGCATGGCTGGCATTGGTGTGGGTGGATGAATGATTGACAGAAATTCTTTATCAAGCACTTTGCTGTAACAACTTTTATTATGATTATTGTTATATATTTCTTTATTTCTTTATTGCTAATTTTCTTTCTATTTCCAGAGGAAAAACTTTTCTGAGGAACTTTTTGCTTCTCCACCATGTAAGACATACAGTATAGACATATCTGTACATTCAGTTTATTTTATGATGCTTTCCTGTATTCAAAGAGTTTAGTTGACTTGCATGCTGAACTCAGCTGCTTTCCATTCATTTCTCAATTCATTAAATTTACAATTACATTTATGCATTTGGCATACGCTTTTATCCAAAGTGACTTACATTGCATTATACTATACATTTGTATCTGAGTATCTGTGACAACACTGAAGAAATGAATCTTTGCTACAATGTAAAGTAGTGAGTGTACAGCTTGTATAACAGTGTAAATTTGCTGTCTCCTCAAAATAACACAGCCATTAATGTCTAAACCGCTGGCCACAAAAGTAAGTACACCCCTCACTCACCCAAGAGTTCTGTTTCTTGTAATAAAACCAAGAAATCTAGGTAGTGTAAAACATTATTAGCAATGTTTTGAAAAATGAACCATGGAGATATTTTTCACTCTGTTTGATGAATGGAATGCAACAGAGTACTGTATATAAATTCAAATACTTTCTGTTTAGAGTACAATGACGCTATGAGGCCATATTTGTATTTGAATAATTTTTTTTTTTTCTTTGCAGGTACTCAACAAACACAAGTCATTCTTTCTCCAATCAGTGAACAAAGTACAAATAAATTATTATAAATTAATAATGATAGTACAGTTATTACAAGGAAGTATAAGTTGTTATGGTTGTAGTGGACAAACAACATAACTGATTACCAGTGCTAGACAACAGACACCTTCTAAGTAGTCCTAAGTTACATATTGGTATTTCATCTATTGCTGCTGTAAATGTCCCCCTTTTTTTGCAATTGCTTTATACATTTTAATACATATTGCTTTCCATGATTCTAAAGGCACTCCGCAGTCTCTGGACTCCACAATTATAGAAACACCCAAACGTGAGACATTCTTTGATTATTATAATTTTTTGCAAAATTGCTTTAAACCTGAGAAGGCATATTACATTCACTTGATAAATTAATGAAATAAGTTATTATTTCAGGAAAACAAAGCTCTGAATTTCTGAATTAATGACTTGTCCCTTGTTAATTTGTTAAAAAGATTTTTCTTAGATCAATGCAATGCGCATCCAGAAATTACTGATCTTTATTTATTTCTGATCCTTTAACAGGGAAAAAAAAAAGACATTCGGGAGACATTTTTTCGAATATCCAACACACACCTCAACCCCCCGTCAATGGTAATGGCTAAACAAAACAGATAAGTCAAGACACAGCATACCAGATATTTCATTTGGTGGTGAAATATTTTACTAGTAATAGTTTCTAATGTCATTACAGCTACCGAGACTTGGCGCCACTCACCTCAAGGTAACTCTGAAGATGACATAGGCCTGCCTGAGATTGACATTATCTGGTTAAATACTCCACTAGTAATACTTTTGTAATGTCGTTACAGCTACCGGGAATCTACGGAAATCGCCCAGGACTCCAAAGGGCAGAAATCCCCAAGGTTAGTATGGACATGTTTTGCCAGTGTGCAGATGCTGATGTTAAAATTTAAAATGGCAATAAATTCATTCTTCATTACATCTTCTGGGACTTGGCGCCAAACTAACATCTCACCTCAAGGTAACTCTGAAGATGACATAGGCCTGCCTGAGATTGACATTATGTGGTTAAATACTCCACTAGTAATACTTTCTAATGTCGTTACAGCTACCGGGAATCTAGGGAAATCGCCCAGGACTCCAAAGGGCAGAAATCCCCAAGGTTAGTATGGACATGTTTTACATGTTAAACAGAGTTCAGACAGGAGCATTTGGCAAGTTACTTGAGTTTATTGAACCCAATTTATCTTTGCTGGTACGGTTACTTATGGGGGTTCTTGCTCCAAAATTAATTGAACATTCCAGAGCTTTAACATTAACCCTCCTGGAACCATCAGCTTGGAAATACATAGAAAATTAAGACACTTAGTTATTGAATCTTCAAAAAGTTTCAATTCATATACGGCAGTAGCACATTCCACCGCACCAATAAATCGGCGCTACTAAACACAGATATCGGCCGATGCCGACATATTAAAAAAAGACGGATTTCGGCCCGATGTATCGGTCGACCCCTATTTGAGTCCTTAATACAGTTACGTTCACACGCAGTACGGTTATTTACAGGAGTGACAACCGCATTCTGTAACTGAACTCAAACCTGTACATTTTCAGGACTCACAACCGCATTCTTGTAATATTCGCGCTGTATGAACGGAACAGGACTGGAAAACTAGTTTTGTGTGTGGTTTTGCTTTCAGTAACTTACAGCGACAGTGATGTGAGCTGTGCGTCATCTTAAGGTGTTAGATCCAGTCACTGTTCTCCATCAAGCGGCTCATGTCAGTTTTGTGTTTCTTTACAAATGCCAGGAATGCGCAAGATGTCGCAAAGGACGTGACGTGTGTGCGTCGGTTAAAGACTCCGGCTAGCGCGTGTTTACATGCTGCTGTTGGTTAATAAAGTTTTGATGGATGAAGTTAGTCTCTTGTCATGTGAAATGTGATAATACTTTTCAGTTTTATGGACGTCGCCATCTTAAAAAGGTGCTCTAAGTGATCCTGGGTGGAGTAACTTCCTGTTGACGTTCGAAGTGTTGTCAAACAAAAAACAGAGGCTAGCTAGACCCTCCCTCCTCCTCCTCCTCCTCCTGCCCCTCCCCTCCGTGCTTCCTGAAACAGTCATGAACGCGCATTTAAAATCATTCTTGTCGGTCATTGGCTGGAGCATGTTTATTATGTTTCGTGGTCCAGGCTGCACCAGGTAGTTTTTGTTGCCGTTTCTGGAACTACTGTCCCCCAATTTGTTAGGGGAATTAGTTTTTTCAAATTGCATATCTTTTACATGCCTTTGCTTAATCCTTTTTTTTTTTTTTTAGAAAAAGATGACAAGTTCCCAATGTCAGACAAAAGTAAGTATCATTTGATTGTTACAAAAAAAATATTTTTACATTTTACTGAATTACGACCATGAGGTTAAATAAGGATTCTCTGCTTTCTCTTTCACCGTCTGGGGTGCGTTTCCCAAAAGCATCATTAGCCAACTAACATCGCAAGTTCTCTCATTACTTACATAGTTCAACAAGTTGGTGTTTCCCGAAACCATAGTTCAAACAAACATTCGCAAACTGCATCGTAAACTTGTGTGGTTGGAACGACAGCTCTCAAGCTGTGGTTAGAAGTTTTTGTTTTTATGACATGTGGACTAAATAAATCATTATCTTGACCAAAATAAGGAAGCTGATTTTAAGTACAATGTATATATATTTTTTGAATATATACAAATGTCATTTATATATTTTAGTTTGTCAAAAGATTTTAAATCACCATTTTTGAAGAGTGCGCATGTGCGTACGTGCTCTAGAACAAGCATTTGATTTAATCTGGAAATAAACTGAAATAACTGAGAATAGTGAGAATTAGTCCCCTAATGCCATGTCTGTAATTCATAGCAGAAATTCTTAATTCAATCTTAAATGTATTCATTTAAAGAAGTTATTTCTCACCACCTGCGTGACGTCATCCACCAATGTGGTTGAATGACAAGTTTGTCATAATACGGTTTTGGGAAACAGTCGTGACTTGCTAGTTGATTTGTTCAACGATGCATTGTACTATGGTAGTTCAGAAGCGAGTTACATCGTTGTTCGGGAAACGCACCCCTGGTTGATATCTGGCCACGGTACTTCTGTTTGTCTCATAGATGAGGAGGCAAGAGATTTGAGTTCAAATTGTCATACAAATTTTTTGTTATGGATGTATTGGAGTGGTCAAACATCAGTATTGTAATGTAATCTTTGATGATATTTTAAAGGAACGCAATGCCTTTGTTATATTTAGGATTCCAAAGAAAAGTGCTGACGCAGCTTTTAGAAATTAAAGAAGAGCTCAGAAGAATTGCACAACTTGCATCATACGTTTTTTTGATCATCTTTTACCATTTCAAAGTGCATCCAATTGTACACTTTATCCCAGACATTGTTGAAGATTTAATCCCTGCCGTAAAGATGCTCATCTGTCGGTCACGGATCATGGAAGTGAAACTTAAATCGGTCACAGGTTAGATTTATTCACGCACATTAAAAATATTTATTAAAAGCTTTTTTCTTTTCCGGTATGTCCATGTAAAATCAGATATTGAGCGCCCCCATATCTCTTCTCATAACATCTTCTCATATGTTCCCCTGCACTTCAGGCATTTTGCAGTTTGACTTGATCATATTTCATTTTTTAAATTAGGCTATTTTCATTTATTAGAACGGTATATTCAGTTCTAATTCAATTCTGTAAATTAATGTTTGATAAAAAAATTATATATTTTTTTATTAAATTAATTAATTTTCTTGTTTTTGGTGCATCAGTGTTGCGCTGTAAATTACTTAAATCTTGCTTGCACAGACAATTTAGCCGATGTAATTTGATTTGCCGACATATGAAATGTATATCTATCTGCAGTGTGGCCTTTCTGCAGTTATTATATATATATATTTTAAAGTTTATTGATCCAAAATGTTTTTATTCATTTTCTTCTATATCTCTGAGAGTGTTCTGTACATCGTGGCTGTGAATGTTTATCCACATTGCCTTTCATTTGTTTAAAAAAGATAAAATCATTGTCAGTGTCGTCTATTAGAAAGATGATTCTCTGTGCTGTGTGTGAAAGAAAATAAAAGTTGTCTTAAGCCGCGGGTATACTATATAGCCAGGCCTTACTTCATTTTCCGTGTCCCGCACCATCTCGGGCACAGTTCAGCGTGCGAACCTTTCAAAGTCTGTGCGCACTCACTAGTGGACTGCTGTTTTTCAAGCCCCTCCTCTCCCAATTATGATTCGACTATCAGTCGAATATAGGCAATCTGATTCGAATCGGATTCGACTATGTAAATCCGTAGTCGAGGACACCTGTCATTGTTCTCTGTCATTAGAGGTATGTGTGTGCGTGCAAACGGTGATTTGACAACTTATCTCTGATTTTAGGCTGAACAGTGAGACCCAAAATGTCTTTTTTTTTTTTTTAAGAACTGGTTGAATATATCAGTTCTTGTATAATCAATATATTTTTAAAAACCGTTGACCAGCCCTAGTGTGCATCTAAACAAAATAGATTGACTCCCTGTCAAAATTAGTGTAATTAAAGGTGCCATCGAATTGAAAATTGAATTTATCTTGGCATAGTTAAATAACAAGAGTTCAGTACATGGAAATGACATACAGTGAGTCTCAAACTCCATTGTTTCCTCCTTCTTATATAAATCTCATTTGTTTAAAAGACCTCTGAAGAACAGGCGAATCTCAACATAACACCGACTGTTACGTAACAGTCGGGATCATTAATATGTACGCCCCCAATATTTGCATATGCCAGCCCATGTTCAAGGCATTAGACAAGCCAGTATTAACATCTTTATCTGTGCTCGGCTGAATCCTCAGACTAGGTAAGCAAGCAATAACAACAGCGAAAAATGGCAGATGGAGCGATAATAACTGACATGATCCATGATATCATGATATTTTTAGTGATATTTCTAAATTGTCTTTCTAAATGTTTCGTTAGCATGTTGCTAATGTACTGTTAAATGTGGTTAAAGTTACCATTGTTTATTACTGTATTCACAGAGACAAGAGCCGTCGCTATTTTCATTATTATACACTTACAGTCTGTATAATTTATAAACACAACTTCATTCTTTATAAATCTCTCCAACAGTGTAGCATTAGCCGTTAGCCACGGAGCACAGCCTCAAATTCATTCAGAATCAATGTAAACATCCAAATAAATACCATACTTACGCGATTAGACATGCTGCATGACGAACACTTTGTAAAGATCCATTTTGAGGGTTATATTGAACTTTGTTTATGCAGTGATAGAGTCGAGAGCTCGGGAGGGGGCGGATAGCGCGAGCAATTAAAGGGCCAGCAGCCTATAATCGGTGCATAGTTAATAATGCCCCAAAATAGGCAGTTAAAAAAATTAATTAAAAAAAAATCTATGAGGTATTTTGAGCTGAAACTTCACAGACACATTCAGGGGACACCATAGACTGTAAACAAATATGGACGTAGTGTCCATGACGTCACCCATAGAGTTCTGAACAGCAGATTTGATGCAAAAATGAGGCCGCGGCCATCTTAGCAGCACGTGACTGCACGTCACTCCCGGATAACTGAAAATGGGCAAAGAGGCGGGACGTAGTTGGAGCCCATGCGACTTGTTGCTGAAACCACACCCACCTAGCTCGACGTGACCATGTTAGCAGGAGCTATCTATCTTACTATCTAAAATATTAATAAAGATAACAAGCTATATCATTAGAAAGTACTAAAGCTTTACTGTCAATCTATGTTGTTATTTATTTTATTTTTTATTTTATAAGATATAGATGCTCCAACACCAGTGTTGGGTGTGCAAATAACAACAAAAAATCAAACGGAACTTCATACCTTTATAATGAAATAGAGATCGCGAGATGAATCCAATCCGTGGCACTTGGGTAAAATGTCCATTGCAAAACAAAACACAGTACTTTTTTGTCCACGAAAGCATTAAATCCATTAAATATTGATATATTATCCATTGTTTGCATCGAATGATCTGCTCTCCATCATCGTTCTTCAAGAAATAATGCAATCTTGTATAAAATGAAAAGAAAGCCTGACCCTTTATGTCACCTATGCAGCAATGCAAGTCAAGGTACATATATGCATATGTTCTGGAACTGTTCTAGAATTGAGATGTTTTGGTCCTCGGTGCAGGACATATTGACTGATCTTCTAAAAACTCAGATCTAAAAGGATCCACTGCTTTTTCTTTTGTTGGATGATTCCTCACTATCACTGTCGGCCAATCAAATGAGGATTTTGTCTGCTGCCCTTACTGCTGCCAAAAAGGTTATCCTGAGACTTTGGTTTGAGCCATCTATCCCTGCTACGTCTACTTGGATGTCCTATCTGCTGGACATTGCTCTTTTTGAGTGTACCACAGCTAAAGTGCATGGCGCCACCAGAAGGACAGTACAGTTTTGGTTGGACCTTATTGAGACTTCATCAGACCTCTTGAAATCTTGAGAGGTATTGGTTATACCTCTAAACAATGATTCCCCTCTTTCTTTTTCTTATATCCTCCTGCTATTGTCATTGTAGTAAATCTCAGGAACCTTCAGCCAATGCCAAGACAATCCAACAACGTGTGTTCTGTTTATCTTCCGCATGCGTACAGATCTACACAGATGCACATCTGTCTCGACTATTAATGCAGCAAGCCATATTTTATAATTGTATTTAAAAAAAAGAGAGAAAAAAGCACAAATACGGCTGAGATGCCAAATTCAGCGGCTGGAATTAGCTGAGGTAAAGTGAGTGACGGCTCACAGACAGCAGCGCGATCCACCTGTCACTCAAGTGACCACGCCCTTAATTATGCAGAACTTTAAGGCTTAATATCATTTAAACTGTTGAGTTATAAAAAAAATTCACCCCCCTCACAGTTGTCATGAAGGGCAAAATTCGCTGTATAGACCAAAACCACAATTTGAACCACGGGGCTATGGAAAAAAAACAGCAATTGTTACATTTTTTTTTTGTTTTACTTTTTTGTAGTTTTATATTTTTATTATTTTAAGTTGTAAATTGTTGCTTTTTTTAAGTTTATTTGTAAAATTGAATTTTCCTCATGTTTTTATAATTTTGTATTATCTTAAGTTCTTTTTATCTAAATAAAACCTTTTTATATTTAATTTGTTTGGATGGATTGTCATTTATGAAAACCTGTTATATTTAAGTGAAAAGAATCCTTTAGCCATTATTTTGTTGTCTATTACATGTATAGATGTAGTCATTCATTAGCTGTATATTTGAGAACTAGTCTACTCTTGGGTTATGGTTAGACGTCTATTAGATTTTCACTGACAGCCCAAATTTTGCATCGTTTTAGCCTAGACAGCCGGGCTATATTTTGACGTCTATTAGACATAAAATTGCTTGCTGGGTAATTTCGTGATCATCAAAAGACTTTTACCATTAACTAAAATGTTTTGTTGAGAAAGGGACACATTATCTTTCTGCGAATCTACATTTCATAATCACTATGCAATGAAAATGTATTTAAACTTGAATTTGTATTTGTGGTTTGCTCGTATATTGCCTGCTTGCAGTTAATTTATAAAAAGTGCTGGAGCTTGACCAATATGCATTTCTAACAGCATAATGTCTCCTTAATACAAAACATATGAAGTTAAATGGAGAATTTCTTGATTTTTATTTTGGAAATTATGCAGTCTCAAAGGCACTTTATAGTGATATTGACTAATGAATGAACTCATACAACCTTTTAAACATGTTTGTTTGTATCATATTTGTCACTGTTTTAATTTGAATAAAAAAGATTATCTGGTACAACAGTCTATGCACTTCTGTGATTGTAGACAATGCAGCGTCTGAACAGGACTTTTATTTTGGAGTGACGACATGACGTCATAAGACTGCGCCGCGCTCCTGCTTCTGTGATTCTGCTGAAGAAAGGTTTGTTTTAAGAATTTAAGCTGTTTTAATCGATAGAAACAGTTCAATGATTTATAGTGGTGTTTTTTTGTTTTAAACAATCGATGTTAAATGAGTTTATTTACTATTTAATGTAACATTGTGATTCTTTATCTAACTGTAATGAAGGATATTTGTGTGAGTAAAACTCATATCCACTGATGAGAAACAGTAAACCTGCGTCTCATTTCTCTCTCTATATATATCATAAATCAGTTTATCATGAACACGAGTTCAGTCTCTGGCGAGTCGTGATGGAGAAACTGAACTTTTCAACTCCGAGTCAATTGAATCAAACACTTTGAGAAATGATTCAGTGAATCACGACACGTGCTGCTCAAACAGTAAACATGAACGAGAACAACAAACACTAACAATCTAACTAATCATGTTTTCATCAGTCATAAATGCCTAAATATAAAGTTTATTAATTTGCAGCGTTAGTTTTTTGTGTTTTTGTCTAACAGGGTCATTTAAGACCATTAACTCTTGTTAATTATTCTCTTCTTAAAGATGGTGTTTATTAAAGAGGAAACTGAAGATATGAAGATGGAGTTTATTAAAGATGAGACTGAAGACATAAAGATTGAAGAAACATTCAGAGTGAAACATGAAGATACTGAGGAACAAACAGGTTGGTTTTATTCTCAAATTTGATCATTATTAAAATGTGCAGCTCTACAGAAATAGAATATACAGAAGTATAATCTTCCTGCGCACCCCCTTCTATGTCAGTGATCCACGGCTCTGTCTATTATATGCCGCTCCATTTGAAAGCAGCTGATGGCAATTACAGGGGTGATAGCGTTCCGGCACCACGCCGGATTTCCGGCGTAGGCTACTGTGGCTGCGGGGAAAAAAAAAAAAAAATCAGGTTCTGGTTATATTGGTCTACGGCGGCGTTTTAGTGCCATGTTAAAAAAATAATAAAAATAATAATAATAATAATAATAATAATAAAAAAGATTGTCTAATGTTTATTTGATGTCTGTTTTTAAAAGCACGGAAGAGAATATGTGCTGTTCTGTTAGACATCGTTTCAGCTATTAAAATAGTTCCGTTTTGTATGTATGGCAAAGTGATTTCGTTTCTGTTTTTATTAATTAAGTTGTAATGGGAAGATTTTTTATTCGTCAGATATAAATAAGGTATAGGCGCATATCCATTGGTTTGTGCGGAGAGTGGAAGCTTGCACAATGCAATACAGAGGCGCCAGAGCCGTCACTTGCACTTTTTTTTATCCAGTGGAAACGAATTATCCTCAAAACAATACATGCCTTACCATGAGAGATTTAAATTATTGCTTAACGAAATAAAACAAATCAAACCAAAAACTCTTTCATTATATCTGTAAAGATGCATTTCTCGCGTCAAAGTGGAGATTTCTATTAAGGATCTTGCGTCACTGATTTAGAATACACTAGTTTATTCATAAATAATTCAAATATCCCCTTACCCTCCGACACATTCATTGTTATGTACAAGTAATACAAGTTGATGTAGACTAATATAAATTTAAATACATCGTTTTAATAAATACAAATCAGCAAAACTGTTTCAAGTGATAGGCATTATTCAATTAAAAGTATCAATGAATAAAATTATGTTGACCAGGTGGATTATTCATTGAAATCATGGAGAATGACATTTAGTTTTATTTTCATCATGAATGACAGCGCACCGTGTATTTACAGACAAACGAAATCTGCAGAAGTCTCTTTACTGCGGAACTGAACTTAATAAAACAGAAACGAAATCAATGTGTCATACATACAAAACGGAACTGTTTTAATAGCTGAAACGATGTCTAAACGTTTTGCTATGTTCTGTCTATGCAAACAGAACAGCAGTAGGCTACATAGGCTAATAAATCAAGCGCGTCATCGTCACAACCATAGCCTTGTTTCCGCACGGAATAAAGTTTTTATTCTCGGAACATTCGACTTTATTCTCCGACTTTATTTTTATTATTAATAAGAAATGAAGGGAGGGAGACATGTTTTCCACACTGTCTTTACAGTTATTATTTTGGTTTTTCAGTTGTTTTTCAGTGGTCACCATTTGCATGTTTTGAAAAAAAAAAAAAAAACTACGTTCAGAAAGGAAGAAATGAAGGGAAGGAGAAATGTTTTTGTTAATCCCATACCGTCTTTTACAGTATATTCATTTTTTATAGTTTTTCAGTTGAATGGTGCATATTTTGCAATTAAATTTGTTAAAGAAAAATGAATGTGTGTCCTTTCATGTCTTTTAGGTAATCAATTCCTGTGTACTTTGGAGTACTATTATTGCCACTTACTGACCTGTCTTGGTATGACTGTAGCATCTGCAGCATTTACTTCCAGTGATTGTACTAAGATGGGCTAATAAGGTCAATGTAGGCACTGAACATATTGAGAAGAAAATGCTGTGTTTTCTTGAATAATACTGAGGGCATAATGCAAATATGAAAATATCTAAAAAAGAGCCACTTGTCAATAATGATGATCAGGGTTATACATACATTCTGTTTATATATTTGGGCCCAGGGGGTTGTGTTAAAAGTGCGTCGCATACATAGTACCCTCTCGGGGGGCAAGGAAAAAAAGTTCAGGCTCAGGAATTTTTTTCACTATCAGCCCTGCAATTAAGCGGTAATCAGGGAACCGGCTTTACTGACAAAATGCGTGTGACAATCTCATGCAATATATCGCCCAGCCCTATGTGGGAGTTTTTGCCGCACTTTTCCACAGGACACATACACACACGGCAGTGGTCAACCGTTTTGACTGCAAACAAGAGAGCAAGCGTCAAGCAAGAAGCCACAAATCAAATTCCTCTCACCTCATCTCTCATCCAGTACCTCTGAGTTTGTAGCGGTGGCATGAATAAAAGTTGCCGAATTAAAGTACAGGAGGCCTGTTGCTGGAGAATTTGTATCCACCATTACAGAGCCCCACACATGAGAGAGAAAATAAATAGTAGCCTGGGCTAAATCGTGCGAACGATTTACTAATTTGTTCCCTCTATGTATAAATCGAGGGAACGAATTAGTAAGTCATGCACACAATTGTCAAATAATTAACTGCACTTGAAGCTTTCGTAAGATTAAAAATGAAAACACCCAAAACTGTAAATGGCACGAACTGTGTGGTGATACGTGAAATTCTGTAGAGAACGTCGGACAGTGTGCTGTGGGGACGTAATGACGTTTGCCATTAATCGATCTATGTTCTATAACATGTAAAATGGGAACATGAATGGAATATTCTAAAAGCAACTTATGTAAACACCCTTAACATAATATTGTCTTATTCAGAATAAGGTCAGTAATTAGATTACTGCTGTCCATGTAAACGCAGTCAGTAACAGAAAGCACGGTTCAGAGATAGACCTTCGGGGATAGAGCAAAAGATTTACCAATGACCCTCTGTACAACTTTATGCATCTCTTTCCAGTAGGTCTTGATCATGTCACAGTCCCAAAATACACGCATAACTGTGCCAATAATAGACTTGCACTTAAAACACAATTGAGTAACATTAGGGAAAATCTTGTGGAGGCGAACCGGTGTTAAATAAGTTCTGTAAATAAATGTAAAATTGTGCTCATGACTCGATATTGATGCGCCTCTAAAGTAAACGCCGGAGCATGCCGAAGCCAGTCCTTGTCACTGAGATTTGTTCCAAAGTCTTTTTCCCATGCTAATTTCAGAGGGTCAAAGGAGGAGGAGCCAACATTAGATAGTATAGTATAAAAAACAGAGATCTTCCTTTTGAGAGAAAATGAAGAGTACAATTGTTTTTCTATATCAGAAAGATCCAAGCGTATTCTCTTGTCCTTTAGAAGTGATTCCAGAAAATGTCGTAATTGCAAGAATTTGTAGAAATCGCTATTGGGTAAATTAAATTCTTGTTTTAACAACTGAAATGGTTTCAAGCTTTCCTTGTCAAGTAAATGGTCCAGCTCCTGAATTCCCCTCAGTCTCCATGGTCGAAGACTAATGTTCTGAATAGGAGGGGGTAAGTCAGTGTAAGGACCTTAGGTCATTTATTAGCTCAATTTAATTGTTACAGGGAATAAGAATTGAATCAACTGTAAATGATTCACTGTAAATGATTCAGAATTAATATTTAACACTTCATCAATTATTCGTCCAGCGAAAACTGAGGTTAAAGTATTTTACCAATTCTGGATAAAATATTATTCTGCGGCCAACAGTAACAATATTTTATTATGATTATTATGATTATAATTATTATATTATTATAAGCAAGAGGTAACTGATCTTTGAGTTTAAGACAGTAATTTGATACACAGCACAAGAAACTCGTATATGTGAAAATCAAAACAAGATTTATTGACTACTTCTAATGATTACAGGAAACTAAGGCTAAACACACACCACACACACACACATACATACATGCACACACATTCGCGGAGTTGATATGAGTCATGAAAAGTCCCAAGTTCAGTGCTAACTTAACTCATAACCTGAGGAAAATCACAAAAGCAGAGCTTTGGCTTGATTCTTTAGGTTTAAAGGAGTTTCACCAGTTTCCAGCAAGAGAGAGAGAAGTTTGCTTGTACCTGCTTTTGCTCTGACAGCTGAGGTAATCAGGTTGTTCCGTGACTCGTGTACAGCGGAATCCCGCTCTGGATTGGCTGTCTTTCAGGTGACGTCTTCTTGGGAAAGCCCTGTGGGTTGCGCGGAAGCTTTGAAGGATGTTGCTGGCTGGTGCAACTGTTCTGAGCGTCTGGCTTGAGCGGCTCTCTTCTTGGGAGACTTTGGTCAGATATTTTACGGAGTGTTTTGGAGTCTGGATGTGACGGCTGTTGAATGGTCAGCTGCGCGGCTCGTGGATGACGTCGGCAACTGTTATATGGAAAATCAGCCTCAACTTCTCCTTTTCAGCATGACCCAAGCGACTTTTCAGCCGTGGTCAAAGTAGCGGTGCTTCGACTGCTGGGTTTCAACTCCGACTTCGACGACCGACTTTGAGCCTTGACTTCTGACCGATTTCTGACTTCCAGCCCTAGCTTGTTTGGACAGCATAGTTTTAAAGGAGCGATCCTCCAATGAGACGTTGCTACGGAGATTAGACACGCCTCGTCTATTGTCTATTGATCACATCGCGTGATATCTGTGGAACATTCTCCTGTTTTATTAACAACTTTATAACGTTTCTTAATATTTTCCTGATACTGAATTTCAATGTTTCATTCACACAGAATTACAGAGAATTATAAATTCTGCATTTAGAATTTAATGTGATCAGGAAGGCCTCAGAACAGATATTATTCTCTGTTCTTAAGTCACATTACCACTTCTCTTAATGCTGACTAGCTGAAATTAGGAGCTATCCAGTGCCCCTGGGGATTCTGGGGTCAGCGAATGAATCCTTTGTCAAATGAAGCTTTGGTCGATCAGTTGTTCATTGATAAAGTCATTGGTAAGTTCTGTCGAGCGAGGCCCTACATCAGGGTTGAGCGAAATAGGAGACTTCAAAGATAGGATGCAAGGAATATTCAAATACTTCAAAATATCTTTCCATGCCAGGAGAGTGTTTGATACCGTAAAGATATTGGACATTGACTCAATTTTATGTACACTGTAAATAAATGGTAGGGTACACAACAAATTTGGAAAACACCTCAAAGCCTCAATCCCCACCCACCGAGAACCTCTTCTATTTAGAAACCAGTTTATCATATTTTTAATCTGGGCAGACCAAAAATATAACTTGAAGTTAGGAAGTGCAACCCCACCTAATTCTCTGGGTTTCAGTAGGATAGAAAATTTGAGTCTAGGCTTTTTTTTTATTCCAGATGAATTTTGATGTAATGGAATTTAACTTTTTAAAGAAAGCAGCAGTCAAATAGCAGGGCAGACTTTGAAATAAAAAGTTCAGCCTAGGTAGGATGTTCATCCTAATTACGTTAATCTTGCCCAGAAATGAAATAGGCAGATTTGACCAATCGGACAAGTCCTGACTGATTTTTGGTAACTAATGGGGTGTAATTAGCTTTGAATAAATCACACAAATTGGGTGTGATAATTATTCACAAATATTGAAAACCTGAGGGAGCTAAATTAAACGGACAGCCCAAAGCAGCTTCGGGGGGAGCATACAAGTATAAGGCCTGAGATTTATTTTGATTGATCTTAAAGGCCACTCCACCCTGTCGAACGCCTTTTCAGCGTCAATTGAAACAAATAAATGTGGGATCTTTAGTCATATGTACATAATCTAGAATATTCAGTAATCTACGAATGTTATCAGAGTCATATCTAGATTTTACAAACCCGGTCTGATCTGGCGAGACGATAAAAGGAAGGATGGATTCAAGGCGTCGGGACATTGCTTTAGCCACGATTTTGTAATCTACATTCAATAAACTGATGGGGCGATAGGAGGAGCAATCCAAAGGATCTTTGTCCTTTTTCAAAATAAGGCTGATAACAGCAGAGGACCAAGAATCAGGGCATTGAATTTAGCTCAACGAGATCATTAATCACAGGCATTAAGATTGGGCTAATATCGTTCCAAAATTGTTTGTAAAATTCGAGTGAAAACCCATCTGGGCCCAGAGCTTTGCCTGATGGCATGGATTGAATAGCTTGCCAGATTTCCTCTTTAGTGAAGGGGGCATTTAAAAAAGTTCTGTTTACTTCAGGAAGAGAAATTTTACGCAAATAGTCTGATAAATCCCTCTTCAAACTACAGCCCTCAGATTTGTATGAAGTCCTATAAAAATTGGAAAGAGTATCATTGATTATCTGGGGATCAAAAGAGACCCTGCCCTCTGGAGTCCTGATTGCCTTTATAACTCTTTCTTGTTGTGCTTTTTTGAGTTGATATGCAAGTAGACGACTAGGTTTATTTCCGAATTCATAATATTTTTGCTTACTAAAAAACAGTAATTTCTTAATATGCTCCTTGTGGTCTAAATTTAGTTTCGCTCTGGCTCTGTTCAGCTGAATCCAATTGATCTGATTTGGTATTTGTTTGTGTTGGTTTTCTAAGTGAATCACTTCGGTCTCTAATTCTCTCCTTTTCTTCTTGGTCTTGAGTTTACTTACTAAAGAAGCGTAGGAGATAATATGGCCCCGTAACACCGCTTTAGCAGCATCCCACTTTGTCGCCGAAGAAACAGGAGAGTTCTGATTGTCCTGCCAGTAAGTGACTATTTTCTGTTTTAGGAACATACAAAAATCATCATTATTCAGGTATGAAACATTAAACTTCCAATAATTAGATTTGGGAATGGACAAATTGACATCAAGGTCTAAATAAACAGGACTGTGGTCAGGCAGAACAATAGGGCCAATACAGCAGGATTTCACTTGGTGAATGCAATCGGACGGTGTGAAAAAATAATCCAACCCCTGGAATAAGAATTATGAGGGTGAGAACAGAATGTGTAATTTCTGTCTTTCGGGTGTAGCTCCCTCCAAATATCTGCTAGGCCTAAATCTTTACAGACATTACGTAAAGTACGGGAGGATTTGTGGCCTGTCATTGTCTGTGGGGTGGATTTATCCAAATTATTATCAATTATACAATTAAAATCACCGCCCAAGAACCCCAGGTTTCCGCAAAACCGGTTAAACTGCAAAACTGTCTGAGATATAAAACTGGGACAGTCAATATTTGGGGCATATACATTTCCAATAGTGAGATGCACTTGAAAGATTATGTGTATTTTCATTATCTTTAGTTAGATGCATTTACATTGTGACTGTGCCTCAGATGCAATCAACTCTGTGTTTGTAAAGGTGTGAACCAAATGGCCCATACAGCCGTATGGCCCACAGAAACTGATGGGTGTGAATGACAAAGAAACAGCATTGCTTAGAGCAGATCACAGGGTAGATCAATCTCCTGTGGGAGGTCCTAACAGTGTTCTATTGTTTGTAACCCTTTTGTCTTCATGTATAAAGTTCTGTCCCACAGACAGAACGTTGGGTTAAGGTATTTTGAAGGCCGACATGCTGAAGAACTGTGCTACACTACTACCTTCAATAAATTCTTCTCCCCACAAGAACTCTGGTCAAGCTTACTTATTTTATGTATTAGAGAAATCAAATACATTGGCGAGCCACCCAAACGACTGCACGGCCAAATACAGCAAAATCTAACACACTCCAAAAATATAGCCGGAGATTAATACGAATCTCCCCTCAGAGGCAGATTCTACATAATCCAGACTGAATGGGATGTTCTTGTGAATTAAAGTTGCTACTCCTCTACTATTTGACATAAAAGAAGAGTAATATATCTGGCCCACCCAGTTTCTTTTAAGCTTACAATGCTCATTATCCGATAAGTGGGTTCCCTGCAGCAGAGCTATGGATACACGCTCTTTTTTGAGAAATGTCACAATTTTCTTCCTCTTTATAACATGGCCAATACCCTTCACATTCCAAGTTACTAACTTGACTATATCATGCATGCAAACAAAAACAAAAATGCAAAGATGCTGATGAGCTGACAAACATAATTCTTGCACAAAGAAGACACTGAATTTGAACAGAACAGTACCACATATTGAACACTGAATTACCCCAAAAAAGTCTGCCCCCCCAGGCCCCATCCCCAAACGATAGGGCACAAAGAACATCAAAAAGTCACAGAATGAGATGATGAACGAAAATAAACGTCATCATACTAATGCCACTGAGAAAAATAGCCCCCTCAAGAGTCGGTCCTATATAAACTATAAAATAGAATACATAATTAAAATGACAGAGCCCAATGAGAAGGGAAAAAAAAAAAAGTGAAAGTATAGCAACCCTATCCTACACCATTTAAATCCCCTTCCAAAAAAAACAAAAACAAAAAAAAAATTATTCTGGATAACGAATATCAAAAGCAACAATCTACAGTAGTGGTCTAAATAAAAGAATAAATAAAACAAAACAAAAGGAAAAGAAAATAAGAGAAAAGGAAAAGAAAATAAGAGAAAAGAAAAAAGAAAAGGAGAGAGAAAAAGCTACACTTAATCACTTACAAGTCTGTTGGTCTCAAAAAAGAAAGTAATCCTCCGACAAATAGAAAGTACCTTACATTGCAGATAAAGATAAGAAAAAAAAGAAAGTTATCTGTCCAGTGAGTCCAAAAAAGCTTTAGCCGAGTTCGGATCATCGAACAAGCGAATCTTCCCCAGGTGTAAGCATCTGAGCCTGGCAGGGTATGCGAATCCGCGATATAAGCCACAAGAGACCATGATCTTGACAACTGAGGCGAACTCGCGATGTTTCTGCAGGACACTGGAGGATAAGTCTTTGTGGGTAATTGTCTTCTTCAACGCTGCCTTCAGAACAATTTCTTTTTCTGTAAACCGCAAAAAGCGAACCAAAACACTCCTCGGGGCTGAATTCGTATTGCTAGGCGCAAAAGAAGGAGATCTGTGGGCCCGTTCGATATCGAGGGTGAGAGAGTCTACGGGCAGGTCTAGCCATTTCGGAATGGAGAAACGATGCGAGTGGACCGGAGCCTTCCGCTCCTTCTGGTAGGCCAACTATTCTCAAATTTTTGTTCCACTTTAGTCAGTAAATTAGCAAGCTGGCCTTCGGACACTGCCGCCGAGTCCTCCGCAGATGAGATTCTCCCTTCAGTCTCTGTTAGACGGGTCTCAATGCCCTCAATCCTTTCAGTGAGAGCCGCGAACGAATTTTGTGGAGAGGAGACGGATCCAGCTATTCCCTCCAGCAGCAGCCGATTAGTTATTCCTTCAAGACAAGAACCGTTGGCTTTTATATCAGAAAGGATCAGCGCCATGTCTGATTGGGCCTCTGTTGCATTGGCGTTAGCTTCTGCTAGCGGCGAGGGATGAGTGGTCTTCTTTTTGTCTTTTTCTTTGGATTTCTGCGAGCGTGTTGATCCGAAAATCGGAAAATCTTTGTCCGAAGTTGAATCAGACATAATTGAAAGTCCGTAAAGGTAATTAGAATGAAAGATTCGGAGGGGAAAATAAATGAATATTAGAGCGGAGCCGAAAACTCAAGCAGCCATCTCGCTCTGGGTCACGTGACGCCCCCCTCTGCACAAATTGAGTTTACAACAAAAACAGCGCACAGGCGCTAACTGTAGGTGCTAAACAAACAGGCTCACTTGGTTACAAATGCTGTAACTTTTGCTTACTTCATGCTATCACCACAAAATTTGATCCAGATCCCAGACCAAATAATTTTTCTCCTTTCTTATGTCCTTCATTAATTGCATATCAAATAAAAAAGATATGTAAAATTGTAAGAAATATATTTTATTTGAATTTTATCAGGAGTTTCTCAGCGTGAGAATATTCCATTGTAATGTAATTTATATATATATATTTAAAAAGTAAAAAGTGTTCTATCAAACGATACCTACCTTTTGACTCTCCTTGCTATAGTTTTAGAGTTATGAGTCTTTACTTTTGTGTTTGTCACTCAGAAAAACAAATCTAAAAATGCCTTCAGGTATATATTTAGATTTATTTGCACCCTCCAGGTTTTAAAATGATTGTATCATATCCTAACAAACCATACATCACTAGAAAGCTTTCAACTTTATTCAACTTTAAGATGTATAAATCTCAATTTCAAAAGAGTGACCCTTATGACTGGTCTTGTGGTCCAGCTTCTCAAATCATAGAACAACTGATTGCATTTATGAACTTTTAGTGAACCAATTGAACGCACAGAGTAACGTTATTACATAAGCCGTTTGAATGAATGAATAAATGACCCACTCATTAAGACGGTTACTTGCCACCACCTACTGGTGGTTTAGTTTCATTTTTAAAAGTATATTTTTCCCCCAAACATTTCATATTTGCATTTTCAAAAAATATTTAAAACAATCCCATAACATTAATACAGTTATAATCAATCAAAAATATGCAGATTTAAATACATCAAAGCTGCAATATTCTGAAAGGATATTACTTCAGATGCCTATATATATATATAGGCATTACAAAATTGGCATTAAATATCATTAAATTAGATTTGATTAGTAAGTAAAGTTTATTTATATAGCACTTATCACAGACGAGGAGGGTCACAAAATGCTTCACAATAAAAATAACAAGATAAACAAAAATAAATATACTCTACAGTATCATCAGTACAGTCAAATTGAGTAGTTAATTAAAAGCTTTTCCAAAAAGATGCGTCTCTCGATGTTTTTTAAAAGACTCCACCAAACCAATAGTTCAACTTGAAAGGAAGCACAGAAAGCATGATCACCTCTTGTCTTAAGACATGTTCTGGGGATAGTTAAAATAACCTGCCTAATCTTAGGGGTAATGTTGTCTGGGGCAATAATCAACACCTCAGTTTTATCTGTATTAAGTTGCAGAAAATTGTCTGCCATCCAATTGTTAATGGAGACTAAACAATCCTGCAAAAGAGACAGTTTGTCTAGTCTATCAGGACTAAAAAACATGTATAATTTAATGTCATCAGCATAAAAATAAGATATTATTTTGAAACTGCAAATTATCTTGACAAGAAGCATATACAGGTTAAAAAGCATGGGTCCGAGCACAGAACCTTGTGGCACACCACAGGACAAAGAAACGGAAAGAACCTATGGATACAGAAAAACTCCTGTCAGAAAGATAAGAAGAAAACCAGTCCAGAGCTGACCCAGAGATGCCCACCAGAGAGTTCAGTCTACCAACTACCAACTTTTCACAACGCATTAATTTTTACGCATCGGACTCCGTGTGCAAGGTCTCTGTGCGTGACGATTTTTTGAATTACGAATACGAAAATACGCATGCGAAAATTTCGGACTCGGTGTGCAAAGGCCTTAAGGAGAGCCGTTCCAGTTGAATGGTTTTTACGGAAGCCAGACTGAAATTTATCACAGATATTATGGGCCTCCAGAACATTATTTAACTGCATTGCCACAACTTTTTCTAAGATTTTAGAGATAAAAGGCAGTTTTGAAATAGGCCTATAATTGTTAAATGATGTAGCGTCAAGATTGCTCTTTTTCAAGACAGGCTGAACAACAGCATGTTTAAAACAACTAGGAACCTGGCCTAGTCTAAGAGATAAGTTTATAATTGAAACCAAACATGGGCCAATAGATGTTATGGATTTCATTAACAGAGATGTAGGTAAAATATCCACAGGGCTCTGGGAAGGCTTCATCACTAAACTAATAATGTCATTCAAGGAAATGGGATCAAATGAGTCCAAAATTTAGTGTCTTTGTTCCGTAAATATAATAGGGTTTGCTGATGGTGCAATGACTGCCCTAACAGCCATAACCTTGTCCACAAAATGAGACAAAAAATTATTGCAATCATCATTAGAAAACACAGGAACAAGAGATGTAGCAGGAGAAACAATATTGTTAATAGTCTCAAACAACCTTATGCAGACAGATATCAGTTAAGTAAAATAAGAATGTTGTACATTTTATTTAATAAAAATAAAAGGTATAACAGCTTCTCTTGCCTTATGCACAATTTTCCTCCATTTTCTCTCAAATAAGCAAGGAGTAAGCACCTTTGGCGATAGAAATAATTGTAAATGAGCATAAGCCCTGTACGGTCCGCCATGCTGGTTTGTTTACACTCAGGCAGTTTGGCGTGACTTGCCTTGAACGCTACAAAGTTGTGAGTCGTGGTTTGAAGTCGTGACTTAAGGGCTCAAAAACCTGCCTGGAACGCAGCAGAACTCTGCAGGAAATGTAGATCCAAAGCCACTGGAAGGCAAGCCTGCAACCTTTAGCCAAGAAAACATAACTGCTAATGCTAACGCTCTGCCCCCTCCATCAATGGATATATCTTCTATTATATCTTCTATTACTTATTGAATAATAAAGCACTTTTCAATTAATTTAATTCATTTGAGTATATTTAGGTTTATATCAGGTCCGGTTCTCACCTTAGTGATGAACAGGAATTGTAGTTTGCAAATTCCTCCATCAATGTCAGCAATCTTCTAACAAGCTGATGATCTTAACCAGATGTGAAAAATAAAGCATATGTCACGGGGCAGGCCCCTCAGGCTGCACCCACCCCTAAAACCCGTACCACCCTTGGGGAGTCGGACAGAGGCCAAGCAAGGACGACAGACAAGGCTTCAAGTAACACCGTATTTTATTGCAAAGCAATCAGGTGAGCATTCAGGTATAACTTCCTCTTGAAGGACTGGCAGACACAGAGCTTACAATGGGAGAAGTTCACTGCAAAGCAGGCAGGTGAATACACAGATACGTAATTCTCTTCTTCAGCAATGACAGACAGAGAACTTACAACTGGAAGAGCTTCATTGCAAAGCAATCAGGTGAGTATTCAGGTATAACTTCCTCTTGAAGGACTGGCAGACACAGAGCTTACAATGGGAGAAGTTCACTGCAAAGCAATCAGGTGAGTATTCAGGTATAACTTCCTCTTAAAGGACTGGCAGACAGAGAGCTTACAATGGGAGAAGTTCACTGCAAAGCAGGCAGGTAAATACACAGATACATAATCCTCTTCTTCAACAATAACAGACAGAGAACTTACAGCTGGAGGAGCTTCACTGCAGAGCAAACAGGTGAGTATTCAAGTATAACTTCCTCTTGAAGGACTGGCAGTCACAGAGCTTACAATGGGAGAAGTTCAGTCTTAGAACGTGACAGAAAGCTCAGGTAAGCAGTGGACACCCGGCGGGTTTAAGTTCACACTTCACACATCAAAACAGTGCATCACATCACTTCATCACTGCAATTCAACACTCAGTGGGAAATACATATATAGATGGCCGTCGCCCATTTCTGACCTGGCATTCACGTCAGGAAGTCCCATAAACAAGGAAGAAGATGGAGATCGATTGAACTACTCACAGTCTCTCCCAACCAATCTTACTGTCCAGCGATTTCCTCCTTCCGCTTGAGTCAACGTGCTCTCGCTCCCAATCTCACAATGCCGTGCCTGATTGCCAGTCCCACTTCCTCTTCTCCACCGCTCACTCTTCCTCCGAGATTCACAGTCCCCAAACAAAAGAAACAAAAACGCCCCTTTTAGTGCATCCTCTCTCCTTTTATCCTACCCTAAGGGCAACGTGTCCCAATGTGCACCGCTGCTGGCAATCTTCACTAATCACCCCATTCGCGGGGATTTTTCGCTAAACCGGAACTAGCCCGGTGTTCCGTTGTTATTGGTCCGGCGGGAGGCAATCGCGGCAAACATTAGTTCCGCCTTGACAGTTGGAATTTTTGTCACCTCGTGACACATACATACAAAATGTGCAGTGGTGGGTCCCTCTGGACCAGGTTTGAAAACCACTTGTGTATTGAGTATAAGGTCTATAGATGGGATGGGCAACTCTGGTCCTGGAGGGACACTATTCTGCAGAGTTTAGCTCCATCCCTGATCAAACACACCTGCAAAATTGAACCCAACCCCATTATTTAATCGTAAAGGCTGATTTATGCTTCTGCACCGTAGGCTATGCATCTGTTTTCATTTATACTTCTGCGTCGGTGTCTGTGCTGACAAGGATGCAGACCACTAGTAGGCAGTGTCTGTGGTCATGTTGAGCATCAAAGCCAAAGAAGCAGCAGCTTGTCATGTACTTTGTCAGAGAAGCTTACAAATAGAGGCAGCAGAGAAGCAGCAAATAGGTAACAACTTTTGTTGCAGTTTGACTGCATGTGTCCCCTGAAACAGTGTCTTATCATTTCTATGGAAGTTGAAAACACTCACTCTTCTCCTATTTCCCTGCACCAGTTTTTTGACCCGAGGGAGGGGTTCTAACAGACCAATCATAGCGCTTGCGGTACGCATAGAATTGACGCGTTTACATTTTCGAAGAGGTGCACATTAAGCTACATCGTAAGCTACGTGTGGCACTCACAACCTACGCCATACCTATGGCGTACACACAACGCAAAAGTATAAATCAGCCTCAAGTCTTTAGGAACGCTTGAAAATTGCAGGCAGGTGTATTTGATTAGGGATGAAACTTAAGGGTGTTTTCACACCTATGGATTGTTTGTTTTGTTCCGAAACGGGGACTAAATTTGTTACAATGTTGCATTTTCTTCTTGGTTTGGTTCGCTTTCACATGGCAACATTTCAAAGCGTACCAAAATGCGTTTAGGCAAGTCACATGCGAGTACAACTGTCCTCTTATTGGTCAGAGTTTTCTCTGCGTCATCCATCAAAATAATGATTGACAAGTTAGCTCCATGAGCTTATTGTGGCTTTATTTGTAAAGTCAAGACACACGCAAACACTATATGAATGTAGCCGTCTTTCCCGCTGTTAAATTATATACTACATTCATATCAATGCTGCGGCAAATTCAAACGCGCGCTTTCTCTCTCTCTGCCTCTGGATTTCCCAGCACTGTCTAGTAGGCGACCTGTTGTCATTCTGTCGATAGAGACCATATGAATTTTATAATGAAGCAGAGCAGGAATCGAGGCTTCATCGGGACAGCATTCTCGCACGGAGACGTAAAATTACACAACAGAGGCGTTTGTTGGTTTTCAACTATGGTAAATAATGTGCTCACTCCCAGAAGGGAGTTTTTTAGGCTTTTTTATATCACATTTCCCGTTATGAATTATGATATTGTTTGGTTCGTCGGACCGTTAACTGGGTCGGATTGCTTTCTCATCTCACCGCTCCAGAGTTCATTTGAAAGTGTACCGAGACCACCTCTTCAAGCAGGTCACGGTACGCTTGTTTGTTTGGCTTTTGGTGCGCACCTGAGTGCGATTGCTGCTTTCACACCTGCCAAAACGAACCGCACCAAAGGGGGAAACGAACTCTAGTATGATTCAACCGAACTAAATGCGGCAGGTGTGAAAGCACCCTAACTCTGCAAAAGAGTGGTCCTCCAGTACCAAAGCTGCCCATCCCTGATAGGATAGGATAGGGGTATAGATCAGTGGTCTCAATCTGCCGGCCCGCAGGCCACTTACGGCCCCTACTGCACCCGGCCTGCAACTTAAAAATAAAACATAATCCAGTCCGCTAAATTATTATTAAGGGGCCATTCACATATTGCATCACATAAGTAGCCGTGCCTCCTCCTTTCTCCGCTTTCTCCTTCTTTCCAAAGCGTTTTCGCTCCCGTGGCGTTTGTCGTTGTCATTTGTCGTTGCTATGCAGCAATTAGCTGCGCTCTCCATGATGACTAGGAAGTTTCAGCAAAAGAAAAATAGTTTTCTACTCCTTGCATTAGCTCTACTAGTATTATAAATATTTATATGGAGATAAGAAATAAAATCCCGCTCTGCACCTGGACAAACAAGCGCGCCACATCGCAAATGCTTCGCGACTGCGACAATTCTTTTATGAGCGTGATTACCTAAATTATAGTAAAAGCACCCGCGCAAGTCGCGAATGTTGATTTAAACCACCGAAACTTGTCCGATGCTACCAATAAATGTTACAGATGCTCAAACGGCATCTTGGGCAAATGTGGCTCAGCTGTGTGAGCAGAAGTGCTGCAGGTGTCTGGCAAGAAATGCAATAGTGTACAAATGTATTCAGGGATTACATTTGTTAAGTACAGTGTTGTTCAGTGAGATTTTTTATGTTAATTAAGCTCAAATAAAGTAAGGGAAAATATTTGCAACTGTTAAAACCTAATACTGTATGTAACAATGATAGAAAGTGCTGTTTACATTTTTTAAGTATGGCAAAAATATTTTAGTAATGAAATTTGAAGTAAATGAGAAATAATGCAAAGGAAAGTAGTTTTTCAGAAATTTTGCGCTTCCTTGTGCTTGAATGTTAAAATGGCCCTCCTAAAATGGCAGGTGTCAATCACAGCAACGGCCCTCAGCCAATTAAAGATTGAAACCCCTGGTATAGATCATACATGTTGTTGGGTTTGATGCTTTAAATGTCTAAACTGTTTTATGTCTATTTTTGTCCTAGACCTAATGGCACTGAAAGAAGCGAGTCATGAACTTAATGAAAAAGAAGAGAAAAAACATAATTTCATGACTGAAGAAAGATCAAAACAGTGTTCCTCACAAAAAGGAGCTCAAAAGACAGAAACTAAAATTTATTTCACCTGCCAACAGTGTGGAAAGAGTTTTAATCAACATAGAAACCTTCGAGTCCACTTGAGAATTCACACTAGAGAGAGTCTCTTCACTTGCCAACAGTGTGGAAAGAGTTTCATACGTAAACACATGCTTAAAGTCCACATGCGAATTCATACTGGAGAAAAGCCTTTCACCTGCCAACAGTGTGGAAAGAGTTATACACAAAAAGGAAACCTTACAGACCACGTGAGAATTCACACTGGAGAAAAGCCTTACACCTGCCAACAGTGTGGAAAGAGTTTCAGTCGAAAAGATAAACTTGAAACCCACATGAGAATTCACACTGGAGAAAAGCCATACACCTGCCAAGAGTGTGGACAGAGTTTCATTGAGAAAGGAAACTTACAGCCCACATGAGTGTTCACACTGGAGAGAACCCTTCACTTGTCAACACTGTGGAAAGAGTTTCAGTCAAAAAGGAAACCTTATATCCCACATGAGTGTTCACACTGGAGAGAAACCCTTCACCTGCCAACAATGTGGAAAGAGTTTCAGTCTTAAAGGAAACCTTATATCCCACATGCGTGTTCACACTGGAGAGAAACCCTTCACCTGTCAACAATGTGGAAAGAGTTTCAGTCATAAAGGAAACCTTATATCCCACATGAGAATTCACACTGGAGAGAACCCATTCACCTGTCAACAGTGTGGAAAGAGTTTCAGTAGAAAAGGAGGACACCTTAAAGACCACATGAGAACTCACACTGGAGAAAAGCCTTAAGGCCGTGTGTCCACCAAAGCGTTTTTTCCAGCGCCGAGTTTTTTAAACGCCAGGAGCGTAACGAGGCGCTGAGCGTCTTTTTCACGCTCAAGCGCTGAGAGCTTGGTGTTTTTTACTGGTCGCCTCGAGTTGAAGAATGTTCAACTTTGAGTAAAACGCTGCGCTCATTACTGTCACTTTTTAGCCAGCCGTCCAATCAGAGTTGAGGAGGGGCGGGACAAATACAACACCGACCAACTGTCTTGCTGTACAACAACATCAACAAGCAGAGAACAGAACAAAATGGATGAGAATTTAATATTGCTGGTCTCCGAACATACATAGCAAGTAATTCCACATTGTGTCAACATTTTTAGTCTGAAACAAATTACCTGCAAAATCAGTTATAAGTAACAGTGCCGCGGATATTCGGTATCATAGCAACAAAGCGTCTCAACGGAAAAAAACGCTGCACTGCAGAAGCGCTCTCAAGTGCTCACAGATAGGCGTTTTAAGCAGAGCGCCTAGCATTTTCAGCTGGCTAAAAACGCTTTGGTGGACACACGGCCTAAGCCTTGTTTACGCTGCACGCGTGTGCGGCGTGTTACGGCTGCGGCGCGGCTACTGAAGCTGATACATGGCCACTCTAGTCAATGCACGTGTTGCGCAGATCAAATACAAAATAAAGTCAAAATAATCACCCGGATTTAACTCCCGCTCTTATTTCGCATCACTAGGAGGCAAGAAACTGAAGACGAGATTCGAAGTTGAAAAACTTGACATTTGTTTGTTCTTGTTATCCATAACTGGACTTTTTTAGTGTATTAACTTTGTCTGTAGGCTACAGCAAAGTAAAGTATGGGATATCAATAAACACAATCAAATATATACAGCGGGGAAAATAAGTATTTGACACATCAGCATTTTTTATCAGTAAAGGGATTTCTAAGTGGGCTATTGACACAAAATTTCCACCAGATGTAGCCATCAAGCCAAATATTGAATTCATACAGAGAAATCAGAACATTTAAGTATACAAGTTGAGTCATAATAAATAAAGTGAAATGACACAGGGAATAAGTATTGAACCCATGAAGATAACAAGGTACAAAATGGCATAGAAAGCCAGGATATCACCTGAAATCTGTCAGTATTGAATGAGAAACCTTGCCTCCTATCAGTACTAATTGATATCAGCTGCTTTAGTCCTAATTGATGGCCTATAAAGGCTTCTCATTACCCAGGAGGCACACAGGAAAGACTTCATGATGAGTAAATTCTCTCTCAAGATCTTCGTAATCTTATCGTTGAAAAGCATTTTGATGGGAATGGTTATAGGCGCATTTCCAGAATGCTGAATGTTCCTGTGAGCACTGTGGGGGCCATTATCCGGAAATGGAAAGAGCATCAGTTCACCATAAACTGGCCACGATCAGGTGCTCCACGTAAGATCCCTGTCCGAGGAGTCCAAAGAATAATCAGGAGAGTTCTGCAAGAGCTAAGAACAACTCGGGCAGAACTTCAGGAAGACCTTGCATCAGCAGGTACTGTTGTTTCAAAGAACTATAAGCAGTGTACTGAACCACCATGCCATACATGCACGCTCACCACGTTCTAATTTCTTTGTATGAATTCAATATTTGGCTTGATGGCTACATCTGGTGGAAATTTTGTGTCAATAGCCCACTTAGAAATCTCCTTACTGATAAAAATGCTGATGTGTCAAATACTTATTTAATACTTATAAAACATGAAAAATCCTTAGGGGGGACATGAATATTCACACTGGAGAGAAGCCTTTTACGATCATTGTAAGAGTTTGTGAAAGTTTCACACATAAATTGACGCTTTATCACCACATGAAAATTCATACTGGAGAGAAGCCATACACATGTGATCAGTGTGGAAAGAGTTTCAGATTTATAGGTTACGTTAAGGGCCACAAGAAAATCCACTGGAAAGGGGAGCTGTTTTAGAAGTCGTCACTGTGGAAAGAGCAGAGGTGCCTTGGCAAAAGGGGAGATTTAAACTTTGTTTATCAGTTTGAAGTGCCTTAACAGGTAGAGCTAGACAGCGGTCCTGTCATGTAAGGAAGATCCATTTAGATCTGCTCTGATGGACAACAACAACAACAAAAATCTTCCGAAGACTTCCTAGCTCTTCCATCCAGATAGCAAAATTATCTGTTTTTACTGTTATTTATTCTTTGTTCTTTTTTTTTTTTTTTTTTTTTTTTTCTCTTCATGTAAAGCACTTTGAATTACCATTGTGTATGAAATGTGCTATACAAATAAAATTGCCTTGCCTTATCTTGTATTATACTGTCTGTTTACTGACAATATTATATACTTTATTATTGACTAGGGGAGAGTGGGTGAGATGAGCTCTTGGCAACCATGCTATTTTATTGTCATGTGACCATATATTTAGAACCACCCATAATTTCTGCCAGACTTTGAAAAGGAAAAGCACATTTGAGAAGTGGAAGTCACTTATTTACTTTAAAAACTGTTTTTGGCTTGTCAAAGTAAAATTTTAACATAACAGATGTAATGGCTGTTTCATCAAAGCAAATTTGTCCAGGTCTAAAACTATTTGTGATGCATATTGGTGATTTAGCAATGTATAATCCATGCAAGTGATTTAGCTAAATATTATTCTGAATTGGTAAGCAAGCTAGCTTTTCCTAAAATGGCAGCTAAGTGAGTCAAAAGCTATGGGCTAAATTGAGTCAGTGTTTTATCTTGCCACACAATAAGGCACTGAAATGACACCAGTTTATACTTCAGGTTTAACTTAATTCAATGTAATATTACACAACTGGTTTAGTTTATCTTTATTTTCGAGTTTATTTTGATAGGAACGGTGTTCAAGTGCACCAAATCCTTCTCTGATATGAACCAGAGGATGTTCAATCATTTATATCTTTCCACCTGTAGTCTCTAATGGCATAACATGGTCGGCAGTGCAGAAAAACTACCATGTCAAGAACCTTTTGACTAAAATGTTTATTTTCAGTGACGTTTATTCATTCTTATTTAGTTTTTATTTAATTTTTACTCAACAAACTCTCTGTTTAGTCTGTTTATGGGAAGGTCACAACTTTGTTCAACATATACTGAATAATTAAAGAACTTCATTTAGTTGATTTAATGTTGTTAAATTTAGCTTTAAAAAAGAATTTGTAAAATATTTTTACAGAGAATATTTGTAAAAAGAAATTTGATTGTTAAATTATTTTTTAAAATAGTTACAATATCTTTAAAATTTCACATGGGTTTGATTCAGATTCAGTTAGATGATCAGTTTACACCCACCATTTGATTTGGCTCAACTTACCCCTAACCTGGAAAAAAATTTAAGAAGCCATATTTTTAGAAGCCTTTGTCATAGATCATAGTATTATGATCATTTAAAATGATAGAAAACATCCTGAAATTACTTTCAATACTTTCACTGTACTTCTGCCTCATTTCCTCTTATCTTGAGGACCACATAAGTAAAACATGGCTCATCTTACCCCACTCTCCCCTATATTATTATACAGCTGGGAAAATAAGTATTTGACACATCAGCATTTTTATCAGTAAGGGGATTTCTAAGTGGGCTATTGACACAAAATTTCCACCAGATGTAGCCATCAAGCCAAATATTGAATTCATACAAAGAAATCAGAACATTTTCGTATACAAGTTGAGTCATAATAAATAAAGTGAAATGACACAGGGAATAAGTATTGAACCCACTTTATTTAATACTTTGTAGAAAAGCCTTTGTTGGTGATTACAGCTTCTAGATGCCTCTTGTATGGAGAGAACAATCATCTGCATTGCTCAGGAGTGATTCTGGCCATTCTTCCACACAAATGGTTTTTAAATCTTGGGCCTCTTATGAACTTTGATCTTCAGTTCTCTCCATAGATTTTCTATGGGATTTAGGTCAGGTGATTGACTGGGCCATTCAAGCAACTTGATTTTCTTTCTTTGAAACTATGGAATAAAAAGGCTGTCAATAATAACACGTGCATAAATGAAACTCGTACGTGCGTAATTCTAAAACTGTCAAAATTATCTGAGCGCAATCGTGAGTTTATGATGGTACGATTCCAGAATCTATGATCAAAACAGATACAGATACGACATTTGCCACGTTTGTTTGAGTACAACTCCAAAAATTACGACTGGTGTAGTTTACACACACGAAACATAGTTTTACGATTGCTGGGTTACGAGTACGAGTCTTGTTTACGAGTACAAATCATGAAGCGACAATCTACTGTCAAAATTACAGGCATTAATATACAAGTGAGAGATACATCGATCACACAGAGTGCGCGCGCGCCCTGATCCTGTCACTCACCTAAAGGGACCCGGCTTTTTTTTTTTCGCGCCACTGCAAAAATGGCTGGTCAAGGGAGTTCCCACACGCCGCCTCAGCAGTGGCAGAGCCAGGATTTTTTTCATAGGGGTGGCCAGGCAGGGGCCAGCAACCAGTCCGGGGTGGCACCGAAATATTCATAATTTCAACATAAAAATGAGTTTGACTATAATGTAGGCTACTGGACTGTGATTACAACACAACTGAATACAGTTAATTTGTACTTAATTGTAATTAAGATGGTGAATTAGATCATGGAATGCTGAGTGAATTTGACCTTTTTTTGTTGTTTTGTTGTAATCATTCCTCACTTGCAGGCATATTAATAAAGGGGCTCACACTATAGCTTCAACTTGTTCAGTCACTTCTGGTTCTCAAAACCCCCAATAGCTTGTTCTACATTGTTGCATCTCCATGGATGAGACATGCAGATAACTACATACTGTAGTTCAAAGATTATTCAACCTTCATTTAATTTTATGTATAATCAATGAACCTCAACAATTCTGAGTTTGTTTCAAAAAGTAACCAAAAAAAGTAAACACTAAATGTTTAACTTTTTATATTGTCAAAATAAATAATTGCAACAGTTCTATCATACCTAAATTAAACTCAGTACAAAGAAAAAAAAAAGTGTTCTCTTTTGAATTCCCATTTGCTGACAAGGAAGCAGAAATCAACAGCACATAAATGCCAGAATGTAAAATTAATTATGCATGTGTGACGGTTCTGCGTTTAAATAAACGCAATTGTTGTCATCAAAAAAAAAGTAGACAGAAACAGCAGTTGTGAGCGGGGTGGCCAAAGGGGTGGCCAAGCTTAGGCCAAGGGTGGCCACGGCCACCCCTGGCCACCCCCTGGCTCCGCCCCTGCGCCTCAGGTAAGTTATTTTGATCTTCCCTCATTGAAACATTGTTTGTCATTAAACATGTTAGTTTACTGGACTCAGTAATGTCCGCTGTCGCTGTATTTTTCAGATATATTGATATATATATAGTCGTATTTAACGATAGTGTGTCGTGAATTCCGTCACGGTCATAACAAGTGTAACGTTAGGCTAGTATGGAACGCGAACGGGGCCAAATGTCTTTAAACGAAACGCATGACTTTTGACCGTTTCAACACGCACTTTTTGTTTGCGTTAACGCGGCAATTTTTTACGTGTTTCTTTTGTGTGTGTAGACCATAGACTGTAAAAAAATATGGACGTAGCGTCCGTGACGTCACCCATAGAGTTCTGAACAGCAGTTTTGACGCGTAAATGAGGCCGCGGCCATCTTAGCTGCGCGTCACCGCACGTCACTCCCGGATAACTGAAAATGGGCAAAGAGGCGGGGAGGTGGTTTGAGCTGATATGATTGGTTGCTGAAACCACGCCCGCCTAGCTCGACGTGACCATGTTAGCAGCAAAGGAGCTATCTATCTATCTTAGATACGATCTAAAATATTAATGAAGATAAGTTTTATCATCAGAACGTTCTAAAGGTTTACTGTCAATCTACGGTGTTTTTTTTTAAAGATATAGATCCTCCAACACCAGTAGTGTTGGTTGTGCAAATAACAACATAGAAATCAAATGGGACTTCATACCTTTATAATGAAATAGAGATCGCGAGATGAATCCAATCTGTGGCACTTGGGTAAAATATGAGTGTCCATTGCAAAACAAAAAAAACAGTACTTTCTGTCCATAAAAGATTTATATATTATCCACTCTTTGCATCACATTTCTTCTGAATGATCTGCTCTCTGTCATCGTTCTTCAAGAAATAATGCAATCTGAGCAGCGTTTATGATGTAAAACTGTATACAATCGTATCTAACAAACAAATGAGCCCGTGTCCAAAGTATGTTTTAGTTATAATATCCATGCAGTGCTGTCGGATATATCCTCCCGCCATTGTCACTGTAAATCTCACAAACAAAACTTTCAGCCAATGCCACGATCAAACAACGTGTGTCTGTTATCTTCCGCATGCATGCACATGTACACAGACACACATCAGTCTCAAATATTATGCAGCAAGCCATATTTTATAATGTATAAAATAATCGAGAAAAAAGCACAAATACGGCTGAGATGCCAAATTCAGCGGCAGCTGAGGTAACGACGGCTCACAGACAGCGGCACAATCTACCTGTCACTCAAGTGACCACGCCCTTAATTATGCAGAACTTTAAGGCTTAATATAATTTAAACGAATGAGTTATAAAAAAATTCACCCCCCTCAGAGTTGTCATGAAGGGCAAAATTAGCAGTATAGACCAAAACCACAATTAGAACCAGAATGTAAATATGTTTTTTTCTGCTGTAAACTTGGCCAATTTAACATGGGACTCAATGAGATTCTGCTCTCTTTTGCAGTCTGTCCCTAGCGGCCAGTCGATGAATCGCAGTTTAAGTCACTTCCTTATTGGCTTCACGAGAGACTGGGGGAGGTTGCTGCTTGCTCGTGACTGGCTGAAACAAGCTGAAACTGCACCGGACCTGGACTCAGAAGATTCGCGAATCAATCACTCGCTTGATGTGATCGGTTATTTGTATCTTTGCTTTACTTTATTTTATTTGTGCTGTTTGATTATGTTCTTATTTTCTTTATTTTTATTTGACATACCAAACCGTACCGAAACCGCGAGCCTAAAACCGTGATACATACCGAAACGTGAGTAATCTGAATTGTTGCACCCCTACTGGGAATGTTACAATTTTAAACATATAAGGTATCAAAAAACATTTTTACAGATCTCAAGCTAGCACAGACCTGACCAAACATAACATTCACAGACAATTATGCATATTTAATCCACAATCCATCTCTGTATAGTGCCAGCATATGGAAAATTCCACCATACAGAGATGGATTGTGGATCAATTGTGCATAATGTTATGGTCGGTCAGGTCTGTGCTAGCTTGAGATCTGTAAAAGTGTTTTCTGATACCTTATATGTATCAAATCCAGGGATAAATCTTTTTTCCCTTGTCATCTCTGTTCACATGTTTTTGAACTGACTGCCATTATTACACTAATGGTCACAAATATGGCAGATGATGGATTTGTTTTGATCTATAATCATAATAAAACTCTTACTCACCATTATACTTTAAAGGGTTAATTCACCCAAAAATTCTGTCATTTATTACTCACCCTCATGTCGTTCCACACCCGCAAGACATTCATTCATCTTCAGAACACAAATTAAGATATTTTTTGATGAAATCCAATGACTCAGTGAGGCCTGTATTGACAGCAAGATTATTTCCTTTTATAATGCCCAGAAAGCTAATAAAGACATATTTAAAACAGTTCATATGACTACTCTCAATGGTTTCTGCTGGAATATTTTGAGTTGGTCTCCCTGGGAATGGCTTTATTGTTGACCTCGGTGTCTGTAGGGGGCGATATTTCCCCCATTCTCTCAAGGAGATACTCCACTGTTGACTCCACAACATTTTCATTAACACATCTTAGGGCACACAAATCTGAAATTACACCTTGAAAAGCCGCAGTGCTGCTCATCGTCTCATATCTTGATTTCTTCCGTCTCAAAGCTCCACCCTCAATACTTGATTGACATTTGATTTGATTTTTCATTTGAGCATTTGATTTATGATTTGAGCATTGAATTATAGATTTAATTATGACGGGTTTATACTGGATTGATAATGAAGATTAAAAATCAAATACAAATGAGTTTTAATTTGATTATTGATAGAGTTCATGCTTCACCGAATGAGGAAATGAAATTGCATTTGAGAATTTGATTTATCATTTGAGCAGCTGTTTTGAAACAGATTTATTATTTGATCTGTTTAAGCATTTGAATTTTCATTTTAATTTTGTTAGGAAATACTACTATATACCTACTATATAGTAGAGAAGTAGACGGTTTCAGACTCTTTCAGTCAGAGTGTCTCAACTCTCATATTTAATGAATGAATAGTTGTTCTCACTGTCCAATGACAGCGCGTGTTACATTCACAGTGACAGAGGATTGGCATTTTTAACTCGATTGACAAATGGATAAAGAAAAGCAATTAGCCAATGCTTTATAAAAATGATTTAAAATGATTTATTATTGTAGTTTTTATTGTTGTATTAATGTACGTTTTAAAACATGAATCAAATAAACAGTTTTAAATGTGTGTATTTATTCAAACATGTAAAAATGTCCATTTCTGTTTGAATGATTAAATTGATGAATTGATTGTTGATGTTATTTTTCAGTGGGTTAGTGGATCTAAATCTTTAAGTGTCACTCCTGCTCCTCATAATGACACAATATACATGAAAACTGAGTTCAACGTTTATTACAATATTTCAACATTTATTCATCATGTAATTTTGAGTCATTAACACACATTTATTTGTCATGATATTTCAGTGTTAATGTAATGAAGATACTCTAGAACATCTGATTCATCATCAGCTCAAAGCATTATGGGTAGAGTCTCTCTGTTCTGATTCATCGTCAGCTCAAAGCATTATGGGTAGAGTCTCTGTTCTGATTCATCATCAGCTCAAAGCATTATGGGTAGAGTCTCTGTTCTGATTCATCAGCTCAAAGCATTGGGTAGAGTCATTCATCATCAGCTCAAGCATTATGGGTAGTCTCTGTCTGATTCATCATCAGCTCAAAGCATTATGGGTAGAGTCTCTCTGTTCTGATTCATCAAACAGTTTCACTGATCCATAAATCCTAAACCCAGGATAGAGTGGTTGAGTAAATGTGGTCTGGACTGTGTGGATGAGGATCATTGTGTCTCCAGAGACGCTGTAGAAGGACAGAATTCCTGCACTGTGATCCACATACACTCCTACTCTATAGTGATTCTCCTTATTCACTGTTCTGCTGATGACGGGCTTTACAGGGAGAACAGTCCATTTGTTATTGTGTCTGAATGAGTAACTGAAGGAAGAGCAGTCCAAACTCCAGGACTGATCATTACGTCCAAACACACACTCACTCCCTCCCTGCTAATGCTCTTATATGACACTGATATATCCACATTATTTCTACTCCACTCAATCTCCCAGTAACAGCGTCGATCACTCACACTCTCTCTACACAACACCTGAGGCCACACATGAAATCTGTCTGGATGATCAGGATACGACTCATATGTGTTAGCGTTAGTAATCAGTGTGTTCCTCTCAGACAGACGGAGGTGTTTATTCACTGTGTTTGGATCCGCAGTGATCCGATGGGAATCTGATGGAGATAAAACACATCACAATCAGGAATCATCAATCTGTCCATCTTTTAATCTACACTGTAAACATGATTTCTGCTGCTTGTTAAATGAACTTCATTAAAATGAGTTAAAGCACACAATTACTGCACATTCTGCCCTGATTTAATGGAGTAAATCCACTTAAACACGTCAAACTGAAGTTCACTTCATCATTTGTGTTGAACCAACTGAAACTGGGCAGTTCCCAGCATGCTTTGCTCTGGTCTGGATCTATTCCAGAATCTTGAGTTCAGATCTGACGAGTTCATGTAGGATTTGTCTCAGATCTGAACTTGATTTAGGATCTTCTCGTCTCTCACAGAATCTCATCTGTAGTTGTGAATCTTAAATCCTCCATCAGTTCGGTGATTGACTCTCAGGTCTGTTACCAAGAGCAGCTGCTGTGAAGAAACGCTCCAGCTTATTGTGAATTATAAATTCAGCAGCAGTTGATTTCATGTTGTACTGGTGCCCTCATGTGGGTTGTGTGAGAACTGCAGGCAAAAAAGCCTCCTGTGGGTAAGCTTATGTTCTGTCCCAATTTAGTTAAATTTATTCGATTATAATGCAAAATAAGTTGAGTACTTTATGCTTATGATTTAGTTAGGGTAATATTTTGACCATTTAATTTGACTATTAACATATATTTTATAAGTTATTTGGCCTTATTTTTGTGAACTCTAGCAAAGCCACGGTTAATGTTATTTTATATTTATTTAGGTCACTTATGCCTGCAGCAAAAGAAACCACTAAAAGGGTGATTTATTTATTTCTACAGGCTGCAGTAAAAAGAAGTAATAATAATAATAATAGTAATAATTCCTTACATTTATATAGCGCAGTAATACACTAAACCAGCATTTGTGTTCGTGCATTTATTGTTCTGCCAGAGACTGAGTCTGTCACAGTGTTTGTACAAACCACATCACAGAGTGGAGGAGAAAGACCTCCTCCGTCACATTTGTCCACATGCTCCGTGTCTGTTGTGCAGCGCATGTGTGATCGGTCTCTGTGATAATAATACTCGAGTTTGTGCGTCTCTGTGATAATAATACTCGATTTTGTACGTCTGTGATAATAATACTCGAGTTTGTGCGTCTCTGTGATAATAATACTCGAGTTTGTGCGTCTGTGATAATAATACTCGAGTTTGTACGTCTCTGTGATAATAATACTCGATTTGTGCGTCCTGTGTAATAATACTCGATAAATAATAATTTTGTGCGTCTCTGTCATAATAAGATTTGCTCTCTGTATACTTGTGCGTCTCTGATAATAATACTTGTGCGTCTCTGTCATAATAATACTCGAGTTTGTGCGTCTCTGTGATAATAATACTCGAGTTTGTGCGTCTCTGTGATAATAATACTTTTGCGTCTCTGATAATAATACTTGTGCGTCTCTGTCATAATAATACTCGAGTTTGTGCGTCTCTGTGATAATAATACTTGAGTCTCTGTGATGTTGCGTCTCTGTAATAATACTTGGCGCTCTGTCATAATAATAGTTTGTGCGCTCTGTGATAATACTTGTTCTGTGCATGAGTTTTGTGCTCTCTGTGATAATAATACTTGAGTTTGTGTGTCATAATAATACTTGAGTTTGTGCGTCTCTGTGATAATAATACTTGTGCGTCTCTGTGATAATAATACTTGAGTTTTGTGCCTCGTGTAATAATACTTGTGTTTCTCTGTGATAATAATACTAGTTTGTGCGTCTCTGTGATAATAATACTTGAGTTTGTGTCTCTGTGATAATATACTACTTGTGCGTCTCGTGATAATAATACTTGAGTTTGGTTTGTCTCTGTATAATATCGAGTTTGTGCTCTCTGTGATAATAATACTTGATGTTGTTGTGTCTCTGTGATAATAATACTGTGGTATTGAGTTGTGCGTCTCTGGATATATACTTGTGCGTCTCTGTGAAATATACTTGAGTTTGTGTGTCTATATAATACTTTTGTGCGTCTCTGTGATAATAATACTTGTGTTGTGTGTCTCTGTGATAATAATACTTGATAATACTACTTGTTTGTGTGTGTCTCTGTAATAATACTTGTGCGTCTCTGTGATAATAATACTTGAGTTTGTGCGTCTCTGTGATAATACTTGTGCGTCTCTGTGATAATAATACTTGAGTTTGTGCGTCTCTGTCATAATAATACTTGCGTTTGTGCGTCTCTGTGATAATAATACTTGATTGTGGTCTCTGGATAATAATATTGAGTTTGTGCGTCTCTTGAAAAATACTGATTTTGCGTCTCTGTGATAATAATACTGAGTTTGTGCGTCTGTATACTATACTTTGCGTTGTGCTCTCTGTAATAATACTCGATTTGTGTGTGTCTCTGTGATAAAATACTTGGTGCGTCTCTGTGAATATACTTGACTGTGCGTCTCTGTGATAATAATACTTGAGTTTGTGTGTCTCTGTGATAAATATCGCGTTTGTGTGTCTCTGTATAACTTGTAATACGAGTTTGTGTGTCTCTCTGTGATAATAATACCTTGTGTCGTCTCTGTTATAATAATACTTGTGCGTCTCTGTGATAATAATACTTGATGCGTCTCTGTTAATACTTGAGTTTGTGTGTCTCTGTGATATACTGGGTTTGTGCGTCTCTGTAATAATACTTGTGATAATAATACTTGAGTTTGTGTCTCTGTGATAATAACTTGTGCTCTCTGTACTGAGTTTGTGCGTCTCTGTAAATAATACTTGTGCGTCTCTGTGATAATATACTCGAGTTTGTGTGTCTCTGTGTTACTTGAGAATAATACTCGGTTTGTGCGTCTCTGTGATATAATACTCTGTGGTCGTCTCTGTGATAATAATCTTGAGTTGTGTGCGTCCTCTGTAAATAATACTTGTGCGTCTCTGTGATAAAATACTGAGTTTGTGCGTCTCTGTAATAATACTCTGTGATTTGTGCGTCTCTGTGATAATAATACTTGAGTTTGTGCGTCTCTGTAATAATACTTGTGCGTCTCTGTGATAATAACTTTTGTGTCTCTGTGATATAATACTTTTGGCGTCTTGTACTAATACCGAGTTTGTGCGTCTCTGTGATAATAATATCGAGTTGTGCGTCTCTGTAATAATACTCGAGTTTGTGCGTCCTGTGATAATAATACTTGTGCTCTCTGTGTAATAAACTTGAGTTGTGCGTCTCTGTGAAATAATACTGTTGGTGCGTCTCTGATAATAATACTTGTGGTCTCTGTGATAATAATACTTGAGTTTGGCGTCTCTGTGATAATACTATAATAATACTCGACTTGTGCGTCTCTGTGAAATAATACTGAGTGTCGTCTCTGTGATAATAATACTTGAGTTTGTGTGTCTCTGTGATATAATACTTGAGTTTTGTTGTCTCTTGTGATAATAATTGAGTTTGTGTGTGTCTGTCATAATAATACTTGTGCGTCTCTGTGATAATCTCGAGTTGTGATATAATACTTTGTGCGTCTCTGTGATATAATACTTTTGTGCGTCTCTCTGTGATAATAATACTGTTTGTGCGTCTCTGTGATAATATACTTGTTTGTGTTATAATAATACTTGAGTTTGTGCTCTCTGTATATAATACTTGAGTTGTGCGTCTCTGTGATAATATACTTTTGTGCGTCTCTGTGATAATAATACTTGTGTGTTCTGTATAATAATTTGTGTTTGTGCTCTCTGTGATAATAATACTTGTGCGTCTTGTGGTCTGTGATAATATACTAGTGTTGTGCGTCTCTCTGTGCTAATAATACTCGAGTTTGTGCGTCTCTGTGATATGCTTGTGCGTCTCTGTGATAATAATACTTGAGTTTGTGCGTCTCTGTCATATAATAATGCGTCGCGTCTCTCTGATAATAAATACTTGTGCGTCTCTGTCATAATAATACTTGCGTTTGTGTGTCTCTGTATAATAATACTTGTGCGTCTCTGTGATATAATACTAGTTGTGCGTCTCTGTGATAATAATACTTGAATCTCGATAATAACTTGAGTTGCGTCTCTGTGATAATAATACTTGTTGTGTCTCTGTGATACTTGAGTTGCGGTCTGTGATAATAATACTAGTTTGTGGTCTCTGTGATAATAATACTGAGTTTGTGTCTCTGGATAATATATTGTGCGTCTCTGTGATAATAATACTGTTGTGTGTCTCTTCTGTGATAATAATACTTGTGCTGTCGTCTCTTGATAATAATACTCGAGTTTGTGCGTCTCTGTGATATAATACTTGTGCGTCTCTGTGATAATAATACTTGTGAGTTTGTGGTCTCTGTGATACTAATACTCGAGTTTGTGCGTCTCTGTGATAATATAATACTTGTGCGTCTGTGATAATAATACTTGAGTTTGTGCGTCTCTGTGATAATAATACTTGTGCGTCTCTGTGATAATAACTTGAGTTTGTGTGTCTCTGTGATAATACTCTTGGGTGATATAATACTTGTTTGTGCGTCTCTGTAATAATACTTGTGCGTCTCTGTGATAATAATACTCGAGTTTGTGTGTCTCTGTGATAATAATACTTGAGTTTGTGTGTCTCTGTGATAATAATACTTGTGTGTCTCTGTGATAATAATAATAATACTTGAGTTTGTGTGTCTCTGTAATAATACTTTTGTGTGTCTCTGTGATAATACTAGTTGTCTCTGTGTAAAATACTGTTTGTGTTCTCTGTGATAATAATACTTGAGTTTGTGTGTCTCTGGATAATCTCTGTGATAATACTCTGTGATATATAGTTGTGCGTCTCTGTGATATAATACTCGAGTTTGTGCGTCTCTGTCTTGTGGTCTCTGTGATAATCGTCTCTGTGGATAATAATACGTTTGTGAGTCTCTGTGATAATGCGTCTCTGTGCTGTGCGTCTGTGATAATAATACTTGAGTTTGTGCGTCTCTGTAACTTGTGCGTCTCTGTGATAATAATACTGAGTTTGTGCGTCTCTGTGATAATAATACTTGTGCGTCTCTGTGATAATAATACTTGAGTTTGTGTGTCTCTGTGATAATAATACTTGTGCGTCTCTGTGAGAGTTGTGTGTTCCTAATATTGTGGTCTCTGTGATAATAATACTTTTGGCGTCTCTGTGATAATAATACTCGAGTGTGCGTCTCTGTGATAATATACTCGAGTGTGCGTCTCTGTGATAATAATACTCGTGAGTACTTGAGTCTCTCTGTAATAATAATACTCTCTGAATAAACTTGTGCGTCTCTGTGATAATACTTGTGCGTCTCTGTGCGTCTCTGTGATAATAATACTTGTGCGTCTCTGTGATAATAATACTCGAGTTTGTGCGTCTCTGTGATAATAATACTTGAGTTTGTGCGTCTCTGTGATAATAATACTTGTGCGTCTCTGTGATAATATATTGTGCGTCTGTAATAATACTTGTGTGTGCTCTGTGATAATAATACTTGTGCGTCTCTGTGATAATAATACTTGTTTGTGCTTCTCTAAAATACTTGTGCTCTGCTGTCTCGAGTTTGTGCTTCTCTGTGATAATAATACTTGTGCGTCTCTGTAAATAATACTCGGTTTGTGCGTCTCTGTGAAATAATACTTTTGTGTGTCTCTGTGATAATAATACTTGTGCGTCTCTGTGATAATAATACTCTAGTTTGTGTGTCTCTGTGATAATAATACTTGTGTAGTAATACTCGTTGTAATAATACTCGAGTTTGTGTGTCTACTTGTGCGTCTCTGTATAATCTCGAGTTTGTGCGTCTCTGTAATATACTTGTGGTCTCTGTGATAATAATACTTGAGTTGTGCGTCTGCTGAATAACTTGTGCGTCTCTGTGATAATAAACGTTTGCGTCTCTGTGATAATATACTTCTCTGTGGATAATAATACTCTTTGTGCTGTCTTGGCGTGTGTATAATACTTGTGGTCTCGTGTTACTTGTGCGTCTCTGTGATAATAATACTTGTGCGCTCTGTGATAATATACTTGAGTTTGTGTCTATGTAATACTACTTGTGTGCTCTGTGATAATAATACTTTGTGCGTCTCTGTGATAATAATACTACTGTGAATTGGCGTCTCTGTAATAATACTTGTGTGTCTCTGTTGATAATAATACTTGTGCGGCTCTGTGATAAATACTTGAGTTGTGCGTCTCTGTAATAATACTTGGGCTCTTGTAATAATACTCGAGTTTGTCTCTGTGATAATAATTACTTGTCGTCTCTGTGATAATAAACTCAGTTGTGCGTCTCTGTAATAATAATACTTGTGCGTCTCTGTGATCAAAACAGGCGTGCTTTTAATGAAGTGCTGCAGAAAGACAAAGTTTTGATAGAAAAGACAAAGCCTGTCCCGGTGTTTCATTTGAGTCTGTCATATTTATCAGTGTTTGTGTCAAAGT